>VBSM01000662.1:6345335-6418340 GCA_008086735.1 Cheirogaleus medius
CTCAAGTGATCCTCAGCTTCCCGAGTAGCTGGAACTCTGTGCACTACCATGCCTGGCTAATTTTTCTATTTTTGGTAGAGATGGGGTCTCACTCTTGCTGGTCTCAAACTCACTCTTGCTGGCCTCAAGTGATCCTCCCGCCTCAACCTCCCAAAGTGCTAGGATTAGAGGCATGAGCCACCAAGCCTAGCCACATACACAGTTATATTTAAACAAAAACAATAGTGAAATCTTACTGATGAAAAGGAAAGTATATTTAATCTATTCTAATCCTTTCTGTAGCTCTGAAACTGGAGAGACTATGCTGTTAATAATTCAAACAACATTTCATTTGCATTCTGTATAGTATTAAGTGTGGTATCTCAGTGTCACAATTCCTACCAGTAAATTATGTTAATTAATAGGAAGGCTTAAAGACCCAAACTGGCAACAATCCCAAATGGTTTCTAAATGTAACCTTTAATGATTTGGATCATATTTATAGGAGATAATAAAGTAATGAAAAGATCCATAGAGTTACAGTTTTGAAAAATATATATATTAATGGGATTTCAGTCTTATAAGGTCTTAAAGAATGTATTTTCATAGTCCATCTGTTTTAATCAACTAATTCCACCCACTTATGAATCTCTAAAGCATAACTAATAACAAAGCAACATCTGCTGGTTCTGGCAGGGTGAAACATAGCATTTTTTGTTTTTACAAAACTTGAGTTGAGAAAAAAAATTGAAAAAATTTAAAACACTGAAGGAGCTGTATAAGAACTCATTAGTGCCAAGCCACTACTTTCTCTAAGAACAAATAAGATAGACATATTCAAGAACTTTTTCATCAAAGACCAAAGGGTTCCACACTTACTAAAACTGTTGGGTGCCTAAGTAACATAGTTTAAACTCAAGATTGCATGTATTTTTGCTATTTCTACCTCTTTTAAAAGTAAAAGCTATGTACCTAATATTTAAATCTCAGAAAGAGCTCAGGAAAAACATTTAAATAATGAATAAATAGGCTTTGATGTTTTAATCACTGTTTCTGTGTCTGTTCCAAAATATAACAGTCATTTATATAAGAATTTCTTCATCTACAGTAGATAAACTACACACTTGCTCATGCCCACCCAAATTATCAACAAGTTCTGCCAGTTCTCCTTCCAAAATATTCAAAACCTTCCTCTGTCACCATCCAAGCCCAGGGTCCCAAAATTACTTTATTCTCCTCCAGAGAATTTTCCATATAGTTATAGCACTCTTTAAAAACACAAATTTGATCACATCAATACCTTATTTAAGCTTTTTCATGAAACTTCCCATTGTACTTGCAGTAAATACAAACTAGCTAATGTGGCCTTTCATACTCTGGCCTAGACAATCTCTTCAGTTGCATTTGTAGACTACTCTCCTTTGTGCATTCTAAGCTAGAGCCAAACTGGACTTCTTTGAATTCCTAGAATGTGCTAGGTCCTTCTGAGATTTAGGGCCTCAACATATAGCTATGCTTTACCCTTCAGGTTTCAGAGTGCACGGGAATGTTTCAGGAAGTCCTCCACCTCAATTAAGCTACAGCCTCCTGCTATAAATTGTTACATAATTATCAGACTCCTATACAACTATACAACTATGTAATCATTTGTTTAATGACAATATTCCTCATTAGGCTATAAATTTCACATGGACAGAGCCACGGTCTATCATGCCCAGTCCTGAATATCCCACATCCACAATTTATTCAATAATTTTAAGTGAATGAAACAAAATAAATCCCAATCCAATGAAAAGGGAGGTAAAAAGGAAAAAAAAAAATCTCTTAAAGTAAAATTTATTTCTAGTTCACCTAAGTCTATACAATAGGGAATCTCTGGATGTTTTATTTACAAAGGAGACTTTTCTATTTTCTCTACTACAAGATACGCCTGAATACATAAAAGTATTGTTGATGTTCTAATTGTTGTTCATTGCATAACAATGAACTGAATTCTCCATTCCAGAAATGTATGGGCCAATTTAGAGAGTATCCCAATGGTTGGTTCCTTAAGTGGGCTGAGAGTAAACACCAATGTGACAAAAATTCTATATCAGAAGTTTTGGTGCTCCCTGGGGATCAGAATATTGGTATTCATCTAAAAACTATGTTCTAAGTTTGTTATTTAGATATTCCTTCTGCGGTAGTTTCAGATGTCCTAGAAGATAACATTTTTCTTCTTTCATTTTAGCAATGAAGAAATGGAAAAAAATATCATTCTTAATATCTAACTGTATATACATACATATATATCTAAATGTGTATATATATACACGTATATAAATATATATATTTCATCAGAATAAAAGAGTATACTCTAAATGTAGTGGGCCAAAACAAGAACTATATATTACTTTAAAATGGAAGATTTTCCCAGTTATGTTATAATCACAAATAAAATGCAGAAAAAAGAAAGAAGGGGCTGGGGGAGGAGGTTCTGTGATCAAAGGGCAACATGACACCCCTAGAGAATCACAAACTGAACAATCACTAGCTGAGCAGGCCCGATTATTCTCCCGTTTCTGCTTAGCTCCCCCTGCCTCATGGGGCTTCCCCTGTGCCTACAGGCCAAGCTTAATTAAGACTTCCAGGCCTATTCCAACTCACAGGACTCTTATTCCTACCCTGGTCTATTGAATCCTTCATCTAGATCTTAAGCTCTTTGAAATCAAAGAATGTATCTCATGTCTTCATTTTTTTCTTTTTGTAATTCAATAGTTAATTGTAGCATAATGTATTGCTTGGAAAACTGTGTGAGAGGACATAATTAGCATATTTGGTGGATTATATGATACAGTAATGTTTAAGATAAATCTGAGGCTAGGCACAGTAGCTCATGCCTGCAATCCCAACACTTGAGAGGCTGAGGTGGGAGGATTGCTTGAGGCTAGGAGTTCATAGTGAGAAAAACATAGCGAGACCCCATCACTACAAAAAATTTTAAAAATTAACCAAGTGTCGTGGTGTACACCTGTAGTCCTAGCTGCTTGTAAGGCTGAGGTGGGAGGATTGCTTGGGCCCAGGAGTTTAGAGTTGTAGAGAGTTATGAGCACACCACTGCACGACAGCCTGGGTGACAGAGAAAGACCCTGTCTATAAAAAAAAAAAAGAAACACTTTTGTAAATGAATTAACCATAAGCACTATTCATCATGTATCTATTAAAGGTTTTATATTGTTCCTATATATACAGTGTGTCATATCTAGAGGCTGAAATGACATAATTTCTTTTGTCTTTTATCCAATTATTTAATGTTTTCTTAGGTTTTGACAATCTATCCATAAGTAATTATGATATATGTAATGTGAGGCAAATACTGTCATTTACCTCGTTACTTTTGGATCAGCTTGTAGCTAAATCACTCAGAAAAAGATTATGCAATCTCTACTTCTAAAACTTTACAGAGAATAAAATATTTCTGTATTTAATTTTCAGAAGTCATTAGATTTGCACATGTTTTATATTCTGGTAATACTGTGATAGGGTCTCGTGGACATATAAAACAACATAATGTAATGGTTAAAGGCATGAAATTGAGAGCAATAATGTCAAGGTTTCTATCTCAATTCTGATACTCTATGGCTGGAACAACCAATAAAAAGAAAAAATATTTTTATTTTTGGTTGAAAAATCCACACGTTACAGGGAAAAAGGTCTATAAAAATCCAAACCTCTAACTTGCAAATTCACACCTTCTGCCTTTTCAGAAAAATGTTGATTCAGTAACATCATATTTAAATAAAGCTTTGTTTTAATTTTCATTAAAAAATTGTAAAATGTTTTATTCAGTAGTTTAATGTCAAATGCTTTTCTAATACTCTCCTTTGTCACATTGTTTCAACTTTTTGTATTTACAGAGAGTTACTATTTTTGACAAGTTTTAGAGTTAAGTGTTATTTAACACTAAGACAAAAGAAATCCAAGACAAATAGTTATTCTGAAATGTAAGCATTTTCCAGCATGTATTTTGTACTTTTTCAACCTAATTATATTAAACCCTTTAGACCCACCTACTTTCAAGAGAAATTATTTTTTTTTAGCTGGGATATTTATTAAGCAGGCATTGCTATTTTTTTAAAATTATTTTTCTTTATAAGTCATTTAAACTCATTGTTTAAAAAATGTAGAAAATATAGTCAATCCTCATTGTTTGTGGATTTCATATTGCAAATTTACCTACTCACTACAACTTATTTGTAACCCCAAAATCAACTCTAACAGCACATTTGTGACCACTGGTAGACATGTGTAGAGAAGCAAAAATTTGAAAATGCTCAAGTTACAAGGTAAAGTTGAGCAAGGTGACACCGCCTTCTTGTTTTAACTCTCATACTTTAAACAAATGTCCTTTTTGCAGTGTACTTAGTGCCACATTTTTCACATTTTTGTGCTTTTTGTTGGTGATTCTACTATTGAAAACAGTCCTCAAACATAGTGCTGAAGAGCTCTCAAGAGTCCTAAGGGCAAGAATGCTATGAAGTGCTTTATGAAGAAAGTACATTTATAATCAATCTATGCATCATTCAGGCATGAGTTATAGTAATGTTGGCCATGAGTTGAATGTTACTGAATCAACAATATATATTAAATAAGCTGTCTAAACAGAAGCACACATAAAACAAGGCCATGTATTGATTGTTTCATCAATACATACATTGTGAGCAGAGGCTCACAGGAACCCAATCCTGTATTTCCCCCAGGAGCTCAGGATTCACCGATTTAGTGTTCATGAGGACTTTACAGAACATAACTGCTGTAAACAATCTATCACTTGTGTAAGAATGAAAAAAATCTCACCCATAGTACTACAACCAAGTACCTTTTCCACCACGTGGTTGAGGATACTGGATTTTATCTATCTTTTTAAATTTTGCCAATGTCACTGCTTTAAAAAATTGTATCGTTCTGTTTTAATATGCATTTCCCTACTTGGTAAGGCTGAACAAATGTTACGTGAAATGAGCATCTTTTCTGTGCATTGTGCCCTATCAATTTTTTTTCTTTTTTTTTTTTTTGAGACAGAGTCTCACTCTGTTGCCTGGGCTAGAGTGAGTGCCGTGGCGTCAGCCTCGCTCACAGCAACCTCAAATTCCTGGGCTCGAGCAATCCTCCTGCCTCAGCCTCCTGAGTAGCTGGGACTACAGGCATACGCCACCATGCCCGGCTCATTTTTTTTTTCTATATATTTTTAGTTGGCCAATTAATTGCTTTCTATTTATAGTAGAGACGGGGTCTTGCTCTTGCTCAGGCTGGTTTCGAACTCCTGAGCTCGAGCGATCCGCCCGCCTTGGCCTCCCAGAGAGCTAGGATTACAGGCGTGAGCCACCGCGCCTGGCCTTTTTACTCTTTTTTGTCTTCCTCAAGTATGGAATTGTAACCAACTAATCTTTAAATATGTTAAATGCTAAATAAAGAAAGAGAACAAGAACTGAAGAAATGTTCCTCGTCTTTAGTTGGTTGACTGTCCAAAGAGATTTAAGTTTAGCTCTTGCCAAAAGAGGCCCATCCTGGTCTGACAGCATGTCAGTTTTTATGTTGTCTCATAAAAACTGCAAAATTTTGTTGAAAGATGATATATACACATACACAGTGTAAACTCAGTTAACTAACCTCCAGTTAATAGATTCTCCAGATTATCCAATGCTATACATTCATTCCCTTTGTAACATATTGATCGGTGGTAGGAGCACACGGACATCCACAGCAGTAAGCTTCTTCCTACTGTGCACAGGCATATTTTTGGAAGATCTGTACAGCTAGTTTTACTGTTCTTCTGTGAATTTTAAAAGTGAATTATGAGATAAGAGAAACTTCATCTTCATCAGGTTTTGTAATTTTGGAGACAAACCAAGTATATAGGATTTCAATAAGAAAGTGCTCTTCAAGGTGAAACTTAAGAAGTTGGCTAGAAGCAAGTGGTTTGAAGAGAGAATTTATATCATGGAATAAAATTAAATGGAATAGACAGCCTAAGTATTGTTCTCCATTGTTTGTCCCTTTAAAAAGATTGGCGGCTGCTTTTCTAAAGTGTTCTCTGAGCTTGGTGAAAAAGGGGACAGTCTTGTTTGAAACATGACTATGGAACCTGTGGTGGCTTCTGCAAGTCCCCTGGGTTCCTTGATTCATTTGGAAAACCCCAAATCTTATGTTTGAATTTTTTGCCATTTCAAAAAATGAGAGGTCCAAGTTAAATTCTCATAAGAACATCAAAGATCCTGACTAGGAAAGAAGACATCAGGCATTTGGTACAGTTTGCTTCCTAGGATAATTTTATTAAAGAGAAAGGAAAAAGCCTTAGTAACTTTTCCCAGGACCATACTAACATTCAAAGGTGTTACTTACATTCTTGTGAAAAGAAGTGATAGGTGCTAATGTCAAACTGAAGAAAAAAAAAGAGATGATTCATTTTTATCAAGGTTGCTGAATACTAGCTTAGCATCTTATTTTGAGCTTTAGAAAGTAGGAGCACAACTGGGAAGCGAGAAAGCAGTTAGTTTTCAAGGTAAACTAAGGCAGATGAATGGATAAAGAAAAAGTGGTGTGTGTGTGTATGTGTATTACATACATACATACATACAATGGAATATTATTCAACCATAAAAAAGAAGGAAATCCTGCCATTTGTGACAATATGGATGAACCGGGAGGGCATTATGCTAAATGAAATAAGCCAGACTGAGAAAGACAAATACTGTATGATCTCACTTATATGTACAATCTAAAAAAGCTGAATTCATAGAAACTGAGACTGAGAATATAATGGTAGTTGCCAGGGCCTGGCAGACGGAGGAAATGGGGAGATGATGGTCAAAGGGTATAAACTTTCATGTGTAAAATAAATAAGTTCTGGGGATCTAATGTACACCATAATAATGGTTAACAATACTGTACTGAATACCTGAAGTTTGCTAAGAGAGTTGTAATACTATGAAATATATATTTGGTGGTAGTCCTGGCATAAAACTCCTAAAATCCTTGTAAACCTCATAGAGATAAAGTGCTTTTTTGTATGCTAATGTATGCTAATGAGCTGACTGGTAGCTGACTTCCCCTAGGTAACTTCAGGAAAGACCAAGCCAGGAATGATTACAGGGTTGGGACTTTCAGCCCCACCTCCTAACCTCTGAGGAAAGAAGCTGATGGTTAAGTTGAGCACCAATGGCCAGTGATTTAATCAATCATGCCTGTGTCATGAAGCCTCCATTACAATCTAAAAGGACAGAGTGTGGAGAGCTTCAGGATAGCTGAACACTTGGAGGTTCCTGAAGGGTGACACATCAAGAGAGAACATAGACCTGCCTCGCCCCTTCTCATACATTGCCATATGCATCTCTTCGTCTGTACCTTTTGTGATATCCCTGATAATAAATCAGTAAACATAAGTGTTTCCCTGAGTTCTGTGAGCAGCTCTAGAAGATTAATTGAACCCAAGGTGGGGAATCCTGAAAACACCAATTTATAGCCAGTCAGTCAGAAGCACAGGTAAAACAGCCTGGGTCTTGCAATTGGCACAGGAAGTGGGAAACAGTCGTATGGGACTGAGCCCTCAACCTGTGGGCTCTGATGTTATCTCCAGGTAGATAGAATCAGAAGTGAATGGAATTAGAGAACACCTAGCTGTGCCTGCTGATGAGCCTGCTGCAGAATTAATTGGTCGTTGGTGGGGGGAGAGCCCCACATACTTCTTGGTGACCAGAGGTCACAGAAGTCTTTTGTGTTGTTTGTTGTGGTGTAAAACACAGGAAAAACTGGTTTTTTTCTACAAAGAGTAGCTCTTAAATGTTCTCACCACGCACACAAAAATGTGAGGTGATGGCTATATTAACTAACTTGACTATTACTCATTTCACAATATATACATATCTCAAATCATCATGATGTACACCTTAAATTTCTATAATTATATTTGTCAATTATACCTTAATAAAGTTGAAAAAGATAAGCCTAAAAGAAATATACATAAAGGAATCAAAACTAAGCAATATTATACTTTGATCTGACAACAAAACCAAATGTAACATTCCAATAAACTCAGACCATGGAGAAGTCTTCTATTAATATATTTCTGAGAAAGGTGCACTGGAATGGCCTAGATTTGCACTGTCCAATATGGTAGCAACATGTGGCTATTAAGCACTTGATATGTGGCTAGTTTGAATTGAGATGCACTCCAAGTGAAAATCGCATGACAGATTTCAAGCACTTAGTACAAAAACAAGAATAAGATTATAAAAATTCCATTAATAATTTTTATATTGATTATATCCTTATATTTTGGATGTATTAGTTAAATTAAACATTGTTAAAATTAATGTCACCTGTTTCTCTTTATTTTAATGTGACTACTAGAAAATTTTAAATGTATTATATTCTATATATATGCTTGCATTATATTTGTGTTGGACAGTGATGACATCAAACCATCCAAACTGTAAGGTCTATTCTGTCTATTTGCCCCTCCTCACAACCCCCAATCATATTCCTCCAATCTCAGAACTTAACACAACAAAAGTTGTGAAAAGTCACATAAGAAAAAAAATTTTTAAAAGTAGTATTGACCCCATGGCCTTCTCCCCTTCGATATATTTAGAAAAACAAACCTTCATGTGCATTTGAATCAATTCCATGGTGTAGCTTTGTTGTGCTGGTGGCAGCTTCACTGTTCACTTCCTCACCTCCCAGAGCCTAGAAGCTGCACTACGATGCAGCTCCCTCCGCCAGGCACCAACAGCAGTGGTAAGTGTGCTAAAGGTTTACATTCTCCTTTTCTATACAGCATCCCACCACCCAAAGCTTAAAAGGTTTAAAGCTTAAAAGCTACTAGGTTTACTAAGGTTTTGGGATATAAAGAGGATGCATATCTCAGAAACTGAAATATCTTAGGCCTAAGTTTTAGAAATTATGTTCTGAAAATTTAGATGCCTTTGTCATGCCAATCAGGCTCTGATGCCCCAGGTCAGATCTCCCTTCCATGTCAATGACCACCTGGCACTGGGCTGCCTCGTACGGATGCTCTCTTTACCTCATTCAGGTTCTGACTCCCAATACCAGGCTGCTCCCCTGGATCCCACGCCCTCCCATCTGTGCTCAAGATCTGACACCCCATGCCAGGCCATCCTTCCCCAGGGAAACCATACTTATCTCACTTGGGCTTTGAAACCCCACACTGCGTTGTCTTTCCAAGTCTGAACCTCATCCTAGTTGGGCTCTCACATCTCATGCTAAGCTGTCCTCATGTGTGAACACCCGCCTCTTCTTAGATTTCCTGTTTAATAGACCTTGGATATTCACTCATATCTATTTTTTATAGATCTGTATTATTTGACGAATCATGTCATGGTATAATGTGACTGGTGAAAACATAAGACAGATTCAAAGCCCTGGGGAATCCTATATTCTGTTTTGAAAAATCTCATTTGCTCAGTACATGACTCTAGACATATTCTCCCATTCATGTGTTCCACCATCAAGTGCTTTCCACATTCCAGGTACTCTGCTACATGCTAGTAATACTAAGATAAATAAAACATGACCTTAAGGGCAGACTTTTAAGGAGTATGCAGACAGTAAAAAATACAGTAAAATTTAACAGGTGATATAAAAATATTAATAGGGTACAGTGAGGGTTTTATAAAAGAGGAAGTAGCCAATTCTGTCTGAGGCTGGAGTGGCCAAGAAATAATTCCCAGATGCTTGAGCGAAGTCGCGATAGTTAAGGAGGTGTCTCTGCCAGTAAAAGCAGCACACAGAAACAGAGATGCCGGGAGAAAATGCAGAAGGGCACTGGTTTATTAAGGAAGAATAAGCAGTTTGATATTACTGAAGGTTAGAGTGCAAATGTAAAGCACAGAGGAGAGAAGGAACAATATAGCAAGAAAGGAGGCTACAAATGGAAAGAGCTGTATCGTGGAGGACTTTGAATGCCTTCGTATGGAAAATAAACTTTTAACTATTCACCATAAGCAAAAGGTAGCCACTGCATTTAAGCCGAAGAGTACAACATTTCTATTCATATTTTAGGAAGAGTGCTGCATCAGGAGAATTGAGGATGAACATGAAGGGTAAGACACTGCAAATCTGAGAAAATTTAAGAGATAATAGAAATAATGAGGCTATGCAATAAACTATGTAGCACTGGGGATGAAGATCCTGAGACAGACACTCAGATGTAAAGGAAGTAATTGCTGCAGGACTTGGGACACAAATAGATGTGTTGGGATAAAGGAGAGAAGAGAGTTTCAGATGATTCCACAGTTTCCACATAGGATGATAGTAGTGACAGTCATAAAAATAGAAGAATGTGTAAAAGGAGAGAAAAATATATAGGAAATACTGAGTTTTACAAGCAGATGAACCACAGGAGAAAGGCCTGGGCTAGAGTCATGTATTTTGGAGTCATCAGCATATAAACTGGTAGGTAATTTACTATTATATTAATATTTATGGTTTCATCCAGGGAGAGCCTATATAGACAACTGAAGAGCCAAAAGGAATGAAGTCCTCAGAATACCCTCATTGAAACGACAGATAGTGAAAGAGACTCCGGGCAAGGGATCAAGACAGATGAGTCACAGATGAGAGACAGGAGAACAAGGAAAGAATGATTACCATAAAAGTTAGTGGAGGATCTCTCCTGGGAGGAGAGATAAAAAAAAAAAAAATCTGTGAATAAACCCCCCTCCTTGACTGATCACTGAACTATGCATGCACAGGGCAATTCCCAAAGAACCCAGGGGAAAACAATAGTTGGAAAGCTGAAAGATTAATCAAAATGTTGATAGCTGCTCACCACAGAGAAGAATTCAGAGTTTGAATCTCTCAGGGTAGGTTTGACTAACACCTTGGGTTTTCAATTAAAACCTTGGATAGCCATGCCTTAGGGAAAAAATGCCATGTAGAGAATTAAGGAAATCACTCCCATTACTAATGGAAAAAACAAAATAAATCCACCCTGACAAAGCCTAAAACCTGTAATTTAACTGCATGTTAGAACTAAACCCAACACTCTTCAGAAGAAGATGACAGAATCCCGAGTCTGTACAATATATCTTACATAGTATTCCAGAATGTAACTCAAAAATTACTAGATTTCCAAAGAAGTAGGAAAATGTGATTCATAGTCAAGAGAAAAATCAGTCACAGGCCCACAGACTCACTAACCAGATGTACAATGAAGATGTTAAAGGAGCCATAGAAAAACATAGGATAGAATGTGAAGAGAGAGAGAGTTTAAGGAAAGTTATGTAAAGTATAAAAAAGAACCAAACATAAACCTGAGGACTAAAAATTACTCTATCTGATATTAAAAACTGAATGAAAGAGAAGAGAGTATCCATAAATTTGAAGATAGGAAAATAGAAGCTATCTAAACTGAAGCACAGAGTAAAAAAAGATTAAGAAAAATGTATAGGCCCTCAATGGCCTTTATCAAGTGGTCAAACATCAATCAGAGTTACAGGAAGGGAGAAAATAGGAAGGCTAAAAATTTGAAGAACTATTGGATGAAATTTTTCCAATTTGATCAGAAAGAGTATCTAAAGATATAGGAATCTCAGTGAATACCAAGCAGAATAAGTACAAAGAAAACCACAACCAGGCACATAACAGTCAAACTGTGGAAAATCTAATATAAAGCTATGCTAATTAAGATCATATGGAATTGACAAAGGTTTGATATATGGATTAATGTAATTTAACAACCTAGAAGATATCACAAATCAATATGAACAAAAAGAACATTCAATAAATGATGCTATGACAATAAGTGAAACTTTGGAAAGTGAGGGGATAAAATCTACACCTTAGACCATAAGCAACAACTAAAAATTCAAACGTATCAAATAATTAAATGTAAAAAGTAGAACTACAAAACTACTAGAAGAAAATATAGTTTTCCAGTTAGGCTGTATCATCAAAGCTTTTATAAAAGCAACCAAAAATGAAAAGACTGATAAATTTTTTTATATACTAGAATCTTCTCTATGTAAGATGAATTAAAAGTTAAACAGGGAAAATATTTATAATATAAAATACAACTTGAACATATAAAGAGCACATAAAAATTATGAAAACAGTAAAGAACTGATCAAAAGACATTAATCAGACATTTTATAAGCCGAGACATATAATCAGTCCATATGAAGAAAGTTCATCCTTACAAATAATTAATATTAAAAATGAAAATACCACTGCACTTACTAAATTAGAAATATTTTAGTATAACAATCCCTAATCTTGAAAACTATATTCTCTTATATGTTGCTGGTAGAAATGTAAATTGGAACATACTTTCTGGAAAATAATGATACATGCTAAGAGTTTTAATATATCTACACCCTCTGACTCAGAAATTCCATTTTTGGGATCTCTTCCAAGGAATAAATGTACACAAAGACATACGAATGTTCAGCTCAATTTGATTACAATTACGAAAAATTGTACATAATCAACTTGTACAAATTGTACAAATTGTACAAAATCAACTATAGGGAAACTGCTAAAAAAAGGATAACATTAACCATTATATTAAAATCATGCTTTTGAAGAATGTTTAATGACATGAGAAAATGCTCAATATTATATAGTATATCATGTTCTTTATAGCAGTACACACTCTTTGATTCCAATTAATTTATAAAATTGGTAACCCTGGGTGATGGAATTATGGGCCACATTTTCTTTACAGGACTGTATTCAATTTCTATATTTTCTATAATGGCCACATATTACTTTTATAACTATAAGAAAAAAACATTTACAAAATTAAATTCCAGAAAATAGAGCAAAGTCTTGAAGAAAAGAGAGGAGAGGAAGAATAAAGAACAGATGGGAAGTTTTAAAAGAGAAGGAAAATATATTCCTCTGGGAACAGAGTGAGAAGGTGAGCATGAGTTCAGAAACAGACAAATTGTGTGAAGGCAGAAAGTTAAGAGACCATGAAATAGGAGATAATGCTATCTTTTGAGTGGAGAAAAAGATGAAGTCATTGTAAAAGGGTTGAGGAAAATCATGAGGAATTAAAACAATCATTGTGAAAATCAGTAGAAAGAGAAAACTAGGAGCTAGGTGCATTGGCTCACACCTATAATCCTAGCAGTTTGGGAGGCTAGGGTGGGAGAACTATTGAGGCCAGGAGTTCAAGACCAGCCTGAGCAACATAGCAACACCATCTCTACAAAAAACTGAAAAATTATCCAGGCGTGGTGGTGTGTGCCTATAGTCCCAGCTACTTGGGAGGCTGAGACAGGAGGATCACTTGAGCCCAAGAGTTTTGAGCCCAAGAGTTGAGGTTGCAGTGAGCTATGATGATGCCACCACACTCTTGTCCGGCAACAGAGTGAGACCTTGTATCCAAAAAAAAAATAAAAGACTAGGGGCACATAAAAATAGATTTCTAGGGGTTAGTACTGACCCAGCTTCATTTGGAGATCATAACTTGTATCAATGTGAATCTATACAACAATGTAACTTCCACCTAGTGGAACCTTTCCATCTATGCATGGGAATGTAGTAGACAGATGGTTGAAATGATCTCATGTTGGAGTTGTCAGGGGATAGCCAAAGAGAGAAAAAACAATGTTGAGCATGTCATAAGAAGGGTGATAAAATAGATGTCTAGTGGAGTCTAGGTGGGATAGAAAAGAAAGTTAGAAAGTGGCAGTAGTGTCAGAAAAGGGAAAGTTCCAAACTCCAAAGCCTGGGAGTCTTAACCAAGTCAAAGGTGCACCCTGAAGAAGATCAAGAGACCCAGGGGACCAGGAAACTGTGACAGACTTTACTACAGTAGAGATCAGGTTTGCTGAGGTGACACTCCTCTGGATGCCAACAAGTAAGAGTATGGCTATGGAGGAAAACTGAGAATCATAATGATTACAGATTAACGACAGAAGTCATCTTATTGTACCCAAGTTGATAGTAGAAATTTGGATGAAGAGAAAGCATGACCAGAGTTTCAAAGCCTTTAGTCAATAAAGGAATGTAACCAGAATGTCAACAGATGACAGAAATATCAGACATCAGCTCCAAGCATTTCTCTTCCAAGTTTACCCAACTTCCTACATATTAATTAAAAATTTACATTTCCAAAATATTATGATACTTCTACTTTAATTCTGAAATTGGTAAAGGCTACTAGGTAATAGAGAAAAATACTACGTTGACAGTCAAATGAATGAGAAACTGCATTAAAATTTGTAAAGCCACACTTTCTGTATGAAAATATTTGATCACTTCAATCTCATGAGTGGGTAAAGGTTTTCAAAGTATGATAGCAGATAAGGGTGAATATTCACTTTATAAAAATATTCAGATTCCATGAAATAAGATCCTTTATATATTAAATAATGTGATTTATATAAAATGTTTCAGGAACACCTTTTTCATAAAACAAGGCATATCTATGTTAGGTTATTTTGGCTTGTCAGACCCACCAGTCCAAGAACAAATGTGTTCTGCACAATTATTCCAGACAATTTAGCACTTCCTTGGTGACTCTCTGAGTTTCCTAATGGCTCAGCAGGAAAACTGCCAACCTACTCAACAGTGAAATTCTTCAGCAGTTGCAATCAAAACCTCTTCCAGAGGCAAATCTGGAGTGAGTTTTCTGCCTAGGTGGATTTATTTTCTGCAGGTGATGGTGTGCTGAGTGAACACATTTCTAATTGTAAGTAAACATGGAAAATTTTTTCCACTCTATGCAATGGCCTCCAAAAGTTTTCAATCACTCTTATCAGTAAAATATGTAATTATGTCAAAATATGTATATATTTCAATAGATTATAAAAATGTACTTTTATCAGTTCACACAGGATATTTAATTAAAACTTAATCTCAGCCGGGCGCGGTGGCTCACACCTGTAATCCTAGCACTCTGGGAGGCCAAGGCGGGCGGATTGCTCAAGATCAGGAGTTCAAAACCAGCCTGAGCAACAGCGAGACCCTGTCTCTACTAAAAATAGAAAGAAGTTAATTGGCCAACTAAAAATATATAGAAAAAATTAGCCGGGCATGGAGGCACATGCCTGTAGTCCCAGCTACTGGGGAGGCTGAGGCAGAAAGATCGCTTGAGCCCAGGAGTTTGAGGTTGCTGTGAGCTAGGCTGACACCATGGCACTCTAGCCAGACAACAAAGTGAGACTCTGTCTCAAAAAAAAAAAAAAGCAAAACTTAATCTCTTTCTTACTTTTTCAATAGTAATAGAAATTGAAAGTCTAATATTCCCCCCCACCCTAATGAACTGTCTTGTATACTATTCTCCTCTTTGAACACCAATTCTAGAGAGACTGAAAGAAATTTTGTTCATACATGAGTGTTCTTTCCAGCTATAAGACCGTGTAGAAGGAATATTTATTCCATGGCCATTAGGTACCTGGCAATCTTCCAAGCACTAATTATATTTACAACTATTGTAACTCTGGGTCTTTCTTTAGATATGGAAATGACTAGGAAATGAAGAAATGAATTTCTAAATTACGTTAAGATAATATAATACATGAATAGATTGGAACACCTACAGTTTTTAAAGTGAGATTGCTACTTAATTAGCAATTCTATCTCCTGCTAGAACCAGAACATAAGTTTCTCAAAGAAAAAGACTATATTTGTTTGATCATTAATATAAACCTAGTAGTAGCTAGCATAGTGGGTGGCATATAATAAACATTCAATACCTATTTGTTGGATGGACAGGGAGAGAAGAGGGAAAGAAAGGGAAGGAGAAAAGGAATCAAATGAGCCAAAGGAAGCCGGAGACCAAATGGAAAGTGACATTTTACTGTCCTCAAGCATTGCTTGACTATAACTACTATGTTATTGCTTCTGGTTTGAAACCACTCATCAAAGGTGTATGGTCCCACCTGACATCCTGGATTTGTGCTTAGAAATAATTCAGGACCCTGAGACTCAAGAGGAGAATCAGTTCTAATAAGTACATGCCTCCTTCTTTAAAAGTTCATTAACTTTAAGATTTTGTGATAAAATAAGAAGTATTTTTCTTATTATAAAAGTAATATAAGCACTTTAAAGAAAATCTGTAAGATATAGGCACATAGAACAAAAATATTATCATAATTCTGTCTCCCAAAGACAACCATTGTTTAACATTTTACATGTTAAATTGGTTCCAAATTTTAAAATTCCTGTGATGTGACTTCTATAATGCTCTGAGGGCTCATAAAAAACTAAAATGAAAAAAACAAAAAAAACCCACAGTGGAATAATTCCAACCATGCTTAATGAGGTGCTCTGAAAGAGTTTGCAAATTGAGCCATCATGAGGTTATAAGCTACTTAAGGAAAGATAACTTATTCTAGGCCTCTTTATTATGACTCAGCCATAGGACCTAGCCATGAGCTTTGCACATACTGTTTACTTGTAAATGTTCATTAAATAAATATCTACAAAAAAAGGCAATCAACATTTTTTTTCTTTTCAGAATTCTTCCTTCAGTGATCACTTATCTGTTCACTCCTCAACTCCTCCCCAATGACCTCATCCTCTGTAGTTCTCTGCCCCATACTTTAGCTCCATCAATAATAAAGAGCTTGCTGCAGTCCCAAAGTGATGCTGTTTAGGCATCCCTAACTATAACCATATCATTTCCCACCTTCCTCACTAAGCTAAGTTCTACTCATTCCTCACAATTTAGCTCAAATGTCATGCTCTTTAAGAAGTCTTCCCTGATCCTTGTCACCTACCTTAGTCTGTTTTCCGTTGCTATAACTGAATACCTGAGGCTTGATAATTTATAAAGAAAAGAAATTTATTTCTTAAAAGTTCTGGAGGCTGTGAAGTCCAGGACTGGAATTTGGTGAGGGCCTTCCTACTGTGTCATCATGATGGAGGGTGTCACAAAGCAAGAAGGCAAGAGTGTGCCTATCCTGCTCAGGTCTTTCTTCCCCTTCTTAGAAAGCCACCAGTACCACCCTGGGGACCCCACTCTGATGACCTTATTTAATATTAATTACTTCCCAAAGGCTCCACCTCCAAATATCATCAACATACAAATTTGGGGATTAAGTTTCTAACACATGAAATTTTGGGGAACACTTCAAACCATAGCATCACCCATCCCCAGCCTAAGTGCTATAATTCTGGGCTTCCACAGTACCTGCAAATACCTGACAATGCAACTGCCATAGCACATCAAAATTAGCCACTTATAGTTGTCCATTTATAGACTGCAAGCTCTTTGAGGCTTCTATCTATATATTTACAGATACTTACACAGGCTCAATGAGTATCTACTAAATTTATTAAACAAATGAGAGAACAAACATCTCATTCCTTTTTTGTTCTAGTTTTTATCTCTTTAATTTACCCCTGTTTGGCCAGCTGATCACTAACAATTTTAATTATCTTTATATAAAAAAAAAATTTCCTCTGGGCCATCACACTAAAATCAGAAATTTAAAATGTCAAAAATGGCAAAAACAGTTCGACTTACTCACTAGCCAGAAAGTATCTCTTCATAAATTCCCGTGTGATTAATATTCAATAATAAACACTCAGCACCACCACCACTTTCTCCCAATGTCCTCTATAACACAGTCGCATTGTAATCATCACTCTTTCACAACCACATGTATTATTTATATCTGTTCTTCTTTTTCCCTGAATTATATAAGGGAGGTCCTGCTGACTTTCACTACTGATGTCACCGGGGGTGCTCCTTTCTATTTCTAGAGCCTCTCTGCCTTTAATCTCTTCCCTAGCTGCATTAAAAAAATAATTCGGTATGGTCAAAATTAAGCTGCATATAGGGAATTCCTATTTCCTACTATGTAAGATTCAAATTATACAGAATCTACAATTCTTTGCCTGACTTTCAAGGCTATCCATCTCACACTCATCTCTACTAGATTCTCCAGCTTATTTCCTGTATTTAAAACAACATATTTCCTTGTGCTTCCAGGTATGCATTTCCCACTGAAGCCAAGGAAATACTTTTTATGTTTACCATAATAAATTTGCAAATTCCTTCATTGTTGTCTTTGTATACGTTACAGCTTTTCCCATTCTCTTTGTTCCCTGATTCATCTTTCAAATCCTTGTTTGCATCTCTCTTTCTGAGTTTTCTTAATTATCTTCAGGCCATATTTATTGCTCCTTTACTATACAATCCTTCAACATCTGGATTTTACCTGAAATAACAATATTTTGGTTCTTATTTGTATGTTGCTCTGTAAGTATTCTAAAAAATGTTTATGTGTGCACTCTTAGATCATTGACAACAGGTGTATTGTTCTCCTCTACTGGGCATAACCTAGCAGCAATTTCACACAAGATAATTTCTTAATACCGTGTTTCCCCGAAAAGAAGACAGGGTCTTATATTTATCTTTCCTCAAGAAGACACCCTAGGGCTTATTTTCAGAGGATATGTTATTTTTTTTAAGTATGGTACAAATGATCTCTTTGGGCTCAGTAGAGGACTGCTTGCTGAAGCTTTTCCCCTATCCCCTAGTGTTTATGGGCGGTGAGAGAGGCCCATAGTGCTGAGTAAAATGGCAGCCACAGCTTTTCTTCTTCCCCCTGGGGACACACAATACCTAAAGCGGAGCATCCCGCTCCTCACTTCACTGAGGAGACTTTCCCCTCAAAGCCTCAGCTTGCAGCACGCACAGGATGGCCGGGACCTGACAGGGGGAGCCAACCTTGTTGGTGGGGCTGCCCGCACCTTTCCCATCACCTCTGGGATAGTAGCTGTCACGATGGGGCAGATGAGAAGGGCTGCTCTTCTTCTTTATCACTCTGCAATGAAATGCATGGGTTGTGCAGACACGCTGCGTAGCCACGCCCATCACTGTCTTATTTTCGGGGTAGGGCTTATATTGCGCAAATGCTTAGAAATACTGCTAGGGCTTATTTTATGGGTAGGTTTTATTTTTGGGGAAACACAGTAGGTGCTGATGACTTAGTGTCTTGCATCTAAGTGTACCCAATAAATGTTCTGAATTAAATTATTAATAAATTGAAGCGGCTACTCATTTTCAATAAACTATTTTCTATTGATAGTGAAATAAAGGAATCGGTAAATTTGGAGTTAGTGTTTAAAATCAGTAATAGTTCCCATAATCCTACTCAGCTTCTAGCATTTGCATGGAGTTTTATCATATGTATTCTAATGCTGCTTCTACTTTTCAACACCCACACCTCCACTCTCTCTCTCTCACAAACACACACATCACCAAACGTCTACAGGAAGAAACCTCAAAGCAAACTGAAAGTTATACTAGAGAATATCAAGTTTCATATAAGTCTCACTGCTCATATTTATTTATGTAACTCTTTTAATTATGTAACTATCCCATTAATCTTGTTAAAGTCATCTTTAACTTCTTTCTCACTTGTATCCTACACACCAAGTAGTTTCCAAATTTTGTCCATTTTCCCTGTAAAAATATTTTTTAGATATGTTCCCTCATCTCCATTCCTACCAGTATTTATGTATTGGTATGATGCCATCATATTAGTATTCTTCACATTTAGACCTTTCTTTATAGAGCCTCCCTATGTCAAAAGATAATACTTTAGATAATTTCTATTATAATATTTGCAAAATTTACTTACCTAGCTAATTTAGCAAGAAGAAATAAAAAAGAAAATGCCATAGTAAATGTTTCTGCCATTCTCTATTGTCATTAGATTAATAAAATTATTTTTATTAAAATATTACATAAAATAATGTAAATACTATTTTGAATAAAAATGTATATATTATATGCACTTTTATATTATGTTTTTAAAAGGAACACACTAAAAATTTCAAACCTATTAAAATATTTAGTTAATGGATAACACAAACTAGATTAATATTTTAAACAATAACTTACAGGATCAGCAGGTCCACAGAATTCTCGAAATGTCTTTGTAGGATTATTCTGCTGAATCTCTATTGCTACACAAGGGCCAGAATACATTTCTGTCACCATCTCCTATGGTATACAATATAAAAGAAACAAAAGAATTTAATAAACTTTTACCCTTTCTCTTTTAATTATGTAACTATCCCATTAATCTTGTTAAAGTCATCTTTAACTTCTTTCTCACTTGTATCCTACACACCAAGTAGTTTCCAAATTTTGTCCATTTTCCCTGTAAAAATATTTTTTAGATATGTTCCCTCATCTCCATTCCTACCAGTATTCCTACCACCATTTTTAATGTAATGCTTTAGCACTTGACGCTTTCATTATCTGAAATTATTTTCTAATATATCTTCTTCTCAAAGGCCTTCCTCTCTTTGAACACAGTGTTCTCAAATTAACATTCTTTTTTTTTCCTCTATTTTTTTTATTTCAGCATATTATGGGGGTACAAATATTACAGTTATGTATATTGCCCATGCCCCCCTCCCCCCTCGAGGCAGAGCCTCAAGCATGACCATCCCCATACGTTGCACATCTCACTCATTATGTTTGTATATACCCATCCCCTCCTTCCCTCTCCCACCCGCCCATATAAATTTCAAAGTTTTCCTCCTGAAGAACATTTTAAAATCATAATGTGTTCTAGCAACAAGGAATAACAGGAATAAGATTTATTCTCCCACATTAAAAATCTAGAAGCTAGACAAAATACATGAAACAGCAGTTTTCATACACTGGTGATAGGCAGCACAGGACTATAACCCCTGAGAGTAGGGAAACAAATGAGGTGAGTTGTATAGCTGTTCCATCTTACTGCCTGGAGGCAGTTTCCAGACCATAGACCAGGTAGAGGAAACACAACGGAGCTCAACAGTTTCAATGAGTTGAAGAGACAAAGACTGAAGTTCAAGGAGGCCAAAGTAGCTAGAATTTTCAGGGCAGAATACTGGAGAGATCAGGGGAGCTATACAGAGTGTAAGGTACAGAATCTACAGAGAAGTTCACATGAGTCTTTGGCTAAGAGTCTGTGGGAAGTATAAAGGAAACTACCTGAGGCTAGGGGAAGAATCACCAGAAAGCAGCAGATCAGACAACTCACAGAGACAGCACAAGGCTGTGAAGAGATTGTGCCTCTACCAGCCAGAGCGGAAAATCCTCATAAGACACATGGAACATCAGGTAGAGTCTTGAGAAGGGTATTGTTCCATAATAGCTGGCCTAAATTAGCCTTAGATTATGAGACTCTCTGTACCCATACTACAAAGCTTAAAATCAAGCCTCAAAAAAGTCAAACTGATCCAAAGTAACTTAGTTAAGTGCCAGAAAAAAGTCAAACATTCTTTAAAGGAATACAACAAAATCTACCATGTAACACTATCAATTTCACACTATCCAGCATCCAACAAAAGAATTACCAGGCATGTAAAGAAGTAGAAAAATATAAACCATCACCAGAAGAAAACTCAATATAAATTGACATAAACCCAGTAATGACAGAAATGATGTAATTAACATAAGAATGTTAAAAGAGCTATTATAAACAAGCTTCACATATGCAAATTATAGAAGGAAATATGAACATGAGGAGGAGAAAATCAAACATATTAAAAAAAGACCCAAATGGAACTTCTAGAGATGAAATTCAAGACATCTAAATTGAAAAATACACTGGATGTGGTGAACAGGTTAAGACACTGTAGAAGAATAATGAACTTGAAGATATGCAATAGAAATTACTCCAAAGTAAGCACAGAGAGAAAAAACAATGAATAACAATATAAAAAAAATACCTGTAGGACAATGTCAAGTTGTCTATTATACATATAATTAGAGTCCCAGAAGAGAAGGTGATGAACAGAAAAATATTTTAAGAAATAATTGCTAACAGCTTTCCAACTTTATTGAAACTGATAAACCTAGAGATCCAACGAAAACCAAGGAGAATAAATGTAAATAAAAGTACAATAGGGTGCAGGTGCAACATAATCTAATTAGCAAAAAACAAAACAAAAATCCTTGTAAACAGCCCCAGACAATAAAAAGGCACATTACATAGCAGCAGAACAAAAATAAAGATGACAATGACGCAAACAAACAAAAACCTGTCAATCTAGAATTCTATATCCAGGTGAAAAACTATTTTTCAAAAATGAAGAGAAAATAAATACTTTTTCAGAAAAACAAGAGCTAAGAGAATTCACCATCAGTAGCTTTATACCATAAAAAAATCTTAAAAGATGTTCTTTAGGCAGAAGAAAAAAAATCCCAGACAAAAATATGGATCTAAACAAAACAACAATAAACATGGGTAAATATAAAATACACTTTTTATTTTTTAGTTGCTTTGAAAGAATTTGTTGCTTAAAGTAAAAATATTAACAATTTACTGTAGGGTTTATAACATACATAGAAGTAAAATTATGAGAATACCACCGCATAGGATAGTAGAGGGGAAAGAGAAGATTTTTAAGATTCTTAAATCTACATATGAAGTGGTATAATTAAAAAAAAATAGATCAAAAATAGTGCCTCTCACAGTGCTAGAACACTCAATAAATCTTTTTTTCTCCCTCTTAAATAAGGAAGAATACTTTAGGCAGAAGTGAAAATAAAGACTTTGGGGCGAAAGTACAATTGGCATATATGAAGATCAGTCTAGACTGAGTGAGACTATAGGAAAGTAATTAATGGGGAGACCAGATCACCCAGGGCCATGTAAACCATTTTAACAACTTTGCAGCATTTAAGATACACAACACCAAAGTAAGGTTATTATTGAACATATTTAAATATTAATCCAAACTCAGTCATCTTACCTAACAGAAATGACAGAAGCTAAAAAAGGAGGAAAAGACTTCATAATTAATATGGTGCACATACCTCCACTCATTGGAATCCCTAAATGTATCCCCCAAAGTCATTTTGCTAATTCACAAAGGTCTTATGTCATTGATTTTTTATGAATAATTATGTTCAGCCTGATCTCTACCTCATGATATTGAAGTACTGCCTATACATAAATGTCAAGTGCCAAGTTTTTAAAAGGAGTAGAAGGAATGATTATGTTTTTCCAAAGAAAGAAGAGTAAATTTTATTTCCGTGCCTGTTCATCTCTCCCTTCCTCCTTTCCTTCCATCTTTCTTTCTTCCCTTCTTTCTTTCCTTCCTTCCTTCTTTTTTCTCTCTCCCTTCTGCGTTCTTTCTTTGTATCTGTCTCTCTCATTCTCTTTCAGTGTTGATAATAGATACCATCAAAAATACAGACATACAAGGCTGTTCAAAATGTACAAAATGGAAATACACAGTCATGTTGAACAAAGATCTTCATCAAAAGCAGTCCTTTAAAAAAAATTGACTTAAGTTATCCTCGTTTTTCATTAAGTAGTAATTTTTAAACAAGAAAGAACCTGTTTGTTTCCCTTACAGCGCTTTGACGTCTGTCTTTAGGTAGCTGTGTGTGGGATCATTCAATTTAATGTCTATCCTCATCAGAACATAAGCTCCATGAACATAGTAGTATGTTTTTTTGTTCATCACTGACTGTCTGGCCTTATAGTAGATACTCAATATACATATGGTGAATAAATGAATCATGATAACACTATAAGATAGGAATTAACATCTTTTTATGACTGCAAATGTTGAAATATAGCTATAAATGATGAAAATGAAATCTACTACCAAAGAATTATATCAGATTAAATAATAAAAACAATAACATCAGCTAATATTTACTAAGTACTCTTAATATGTGAGACTGTTTTACCTGATTTATTTAATTCTCACAATAATTTCATAAGGTAGCATATTCTTATTTTATACATGGGTTAATCAAGGCTTAAAGAAAGTAAATAAATTGTCTATGGTCACACAACTGGAGGATTCAGGATTTGAACCTAGCATCCAACTCCACGGCAATAAACAAAAAAGAAGGGAAGTGAATTTAGGAAGCTGTGGGCTAGTTGCAATTAATTTTGGGAGATATTAAAAGTATATAGTTTGAAGGAAGTAATGTGGGGAAACCTAAAAGGTTAGAGTAACAAAAAAAATCTGGTATAAACATGTACCGTTATTGTTTTACCCTATATACTCTACACCTAAGTAGTTCATTTTATACACCTGTACCAACACATCTTAAATTTAAAACCACTAATGTGACTTTCAAGAACTTTAAAAACATCAGAGATTACATACCATTCCTAAGACTATTTACTTTGGAAAAATATTACTGTATAAAAAAATTCTTATTTATGTTTGGGGAAAGTTTTCAAATACTTTTCTTATTTTAAATAAAATTTTATATCATATAAACACAGTACATTCTCATAAAGACATCTGGATATTGATATGTGCTGACTGATATATTCCAGTTCATTCTCTCATTAACAGACCTCTACAAACCAATAATGATTTGATATATTTGCTTTAAGCTAAATAAGCTGTTTTAAGCTGAATATATAATCATAAATATTACTAAAAATTACTCACAAACTAATAATTTCTCTGAAACAAGGTAGTTTTTTCTTCACCAACAGTCCATATTATCTTTACTCTAGGTAGGCATTTTTATTATTATCACAAGATTTAAATTGTAAATATATTAAATCTCTTACTGAGAAGATTACACAGAAGAAAGGATATAAACACCAATTAAGAGAAATGATACACCCACTCAGCTATGCTCTTATCTTGACTTTCAGAATCCAAAGATCAAAAAGTACTTAGTAAATGTCTATTACATAAGCAGAAAATACATATACGGTATTTTAAAGCACAATATAGCAGACATTAAAAGTCAGAGATGGGTTTTTTAAAAAAGTGTTTTTCCAAAGGGACATAAGGGCCACCTCAAGTATCTACATAAAACATTAGTGCTCTCAACTGCTATTTGTTACCACATTCAATACTTCATGATATTATATGAGAATATAAATGAGGATCAAGGCTGCTGTGGGATATGCTTCCATCAGTGTCTTTATCTTATATATAATTAAAGTATAATATGATATAAATTAAAGAAGGTAGTTGCCTTTATATTTTTTAAAAGTCAAACTGAACAAATAAAAGAAGGAGAATACAAAAGATTTAAAAAATGGAAAACAGTTGTCACTGGTTGAATAAATAATTTTAAGATAAGAATACATTTTAAGACCTCTTCCATTTAAGAAAAGAATGGCCATAACTCTAAAATGAAGGATCTGATAAGATTTAATTTTGATAAGCTACAACAAAAGGGAGAAAGAAAAACCTGCTGTGGTCTTTCTAAAGAAGGGTGGAATACAATCAGTATACCAGACCCAAAATAAAATATTTCATAATTGGCTTTTATTATATAGGGCTAAATAAGAGAAAGGCTCTTGGACTATCACAGTTTTCTGTTTTTAAGATAGGCTTAAAGGAAAGGGCATAGAAAAGTGAGAAGAAAATCTAGTCTCATTGTCATGCGACAGGGATAAGAATGCCCCAGTCACTGGATATGATCACCTAGCAGCTAGCAGAAAGAATACCTTAAGGAATACTTTCATGATTACATATTATACTGAGATCCTCAAGATCTGAGATATACACAAATTGTTTTCAGTGCTGTCAAAGGAAAAAATTATAACAAATTTAGCTTAAAGATCTCAATTGGCTTTATTCATGATTCCAGAATCAGGCAACACTTCATTCCATAAAGTAAAATAAGTTGTTCCAATGAGCTGAGCAGAGGGGCTTGGTTTTATAGACAGAAAAGTGCTGGGAAAAACAAAGAACAAAAAGTGGATTGGTCATTTCAAAGCTACCTTCCTTGTAAGGCTGGAATAGAAAAACAGAACAATAGAAAAATAACTAATTGGTTAACATCAGGTTACTTCCAGTTACTTTTTGTTTTAAGGATTAAAGGCAGAGGGAAACTTCATTATTATGCCCATTGAAATTGGCCTATTTAGGAAATTTGGCTATTATCTCTCTCTCTCTCTCTCTGGATTTCTCAGCAGAAAGTCAGGTAACAACTTAGTTTCAGTTTGGTGGCATGGACTTTTAGCACAAGTGACTCCATTTTGATTTTTAGTCTGCTCTATTGGGGCCTAGTATTGCTTAGTCTAAAACAATGGCCTATTATAATTTTTATTAAACAAATATTTTTGCATTTGCTTTGATACTTACATTATACTCAGACACTACTCCTTTATAAACTTCATAGAACTCTTCAACATTAACCCGATCCATATTGAACTATATTAAAAAATAAAGCAAAACAAAACCATAAGCCAATCAACAAAAGACAAATAAGTGAGTCACACTTAGCATTCAACATGTATGATTTCTTGGATATATTTTCTTTACTTTAAAATGTAAACCTAGGACAAGTTACTTTTTGAGGAAAGATGTTATTAAAGACCAGCTCATCAATAATAATACTGGATAACATTTATTGAGTACTTAATGTGTCAAGCATTGTTCTAAGTTTTATACATGCATCATCTCATTTAATACTCACAATAACCCTACTGCAGGGGTAGTATTAATAGCTCCAATTTACAGATCAGGCTACTAATACTATGAGGGGTTATATAACTAAGAGGGGTTATATAACCTCCCCAAACTCTAGTGTTCTATTCAAAGCAGTCTGATCCTATTGACCATGTTCTTAATTACTACACTATACCTCTCTCTGAATAAAACCTCATTCCTGATAACAAAAAAAGACTTACACGCAATGTTAATTGCACTATCACAGATTTAGTGGCACAAGAAAGAAATATCACTAAAGAAATGTACTTCAGATTTTGTAAAGGAGGTAGAAAAAACACCATTTTCCTCCCAAGCACTCAGAAAAATCCCTAGTCAGTCTGGTTCATAACGAAGTACTTACACAAGTCATCTGGACTTCCTAATACTCTTCATAAAGAACTGTAAGGGTATGCTTACAAAATAAGTCTAGAAAGTCTCATTCTTATCAATGCTGGGTTTAAATTTAGTTAGGAACAAAATTTCATTATGTTCTAGGGTCTTAAAAACTAAGACCTTAATTTTTTTTAAAAAATAGTCTCAGAATGTGTAATTTTATTTTTAACCCTACTTTGCTTCTTTATTGTTACCATGACTGAAGATCACTGAAAAATTTCTGCCTATACAGACAATAATCCAGGTTGGGAGGATTTGTCTTCAAAGGCAACACTACTATTATAGGGAAGGCATTCTGTTTGATTTCAGTGTTTTTTTATCCTACATTCACACAGCTTTAGTTTACTACAACAAAATATTAACAGATAAAATTTATTAAATACTTAGTAATTTGAGCTGGAAACAGTTATTTCATTTAATCTGCAGAATAATCCATTTAAACAAATAATAATGTTCTCATTGCCCAGATGAGAAAACTGTGAATAAGAATGTTTGACCTTTGACCAAGGTCACATGCTTAAAAGCAGCTGACTCCAATTGAGAAATAGATCTTTCTGACTCTAAAAGTTGACCGTCCTTGCCACTACACTACCATGCCCCCGCTCCCCATAGGTTCAATTAAAAATTTTTTTAATTATTATTTTTTCACTGAGTACCAACTATAGCCCATCATTGTGCTAGGTTATAGGCCCAGAGTTAGGTCAATGTTCAAAACTCAAATTTCCACAGTTATTATTTTTGACGTAGGCTTAGGTACCATTCTATAATCTCATTAAAACATTACCAAGCTAATACTTTTAGAAAGTTTTGGCTAATAATTTCTTTATAATCATAGGTAAGGTTCTTCAAATATCGATTTTCTCATCAGTCTACAAGTTTTGCTTGATGACTTTGCAAGCTAGCTGATATTTCTAACTTTTTATTTTGTTTGTTTAGGCTTATTGGCAAAAAATAGGCAGAACTCCAACTTATGACCTGACTCCTGATTTTAAGTGATCCTAACACTTTATAGAGATCAAAAGCAGTTTCTTTTCAGAAAAAAGAGGATATAAATAATATTGGTAAGAAAACTGTCAGCTTCAAAATGAGTATTTTGATATTTCACTATCAAAAAGGCATAAACTTGATAGGCTTCAACCAAACATTGTAAAAACCAAAGTGTTTATCTGATTCATATAATAATTTGATGCCCAAATTATTTCTTGTCAAATGCACCAGTGGGTACAGCAGGAAACGTATGATCTCTGCCAGAGCAGATGTTTCTTCAATGAAGGATTTTCTAGGAATGTGTGAGCAGAGCAATTTTGAACAAATGTGGGCTCTGGACGTCCAGTGGCACAAGTGCCAACAGAGGGGCTGAAATACACTAATTTCCAAGGAGGTCCTGAGGGAAAGTCCGGAAACCAACAAACGGCACTGGTCAGGGAAGAAATCTGAACTGATTCTCTTCCTTCATTATGTACTTAGGAACCCAGAAGACAGAAAAATGACTGCTCACTTTGATTCTGTTTTTTGTTTATAAGAACTAAACACATTTTGGGGGTCCTTATTTATTTTGTAACTAAAGTTCAATAATTGTATAAACTTACTTATAAGCTTAAATTAAATATATCATTTGACTATTAATTATCTTAGTAAAAGATTATATGGGTAAAACCATATAACCATGATTATAAGAAGGCTATTTAGTTCAGTAAATGTTTTATTTTTAATATGTTGAGTTCATTACTACACAGAGAACATTCAATGGAAAACAGTTCAAAGCTTATTTGAAAAAAAAAAAAATCCCCCAATACACTATGGCTCATTGTGAATTACCTACCATCTGCATAGCTGAGATTTCAAAACCTGCATCTCGGATAGCCATCACAATCTTTCCCAAAAGGCCTGAAAATGAAGAATAAACAGGTGCAAAAATATAACATTTTAAGGCATTTTGTTTCTTAGAAATGCAAATTTTCTACATCAAAGTACTTTTCTTATATTCTATTAAGAAAACACATATTTTTGCAAAGGAAACCAAATCCCTAATACTGAGCATTACATTTAATCATTTGATTCCCTTAATAAGTGCTTCAAGAATATCAACAATAGTCCTGTGAGTTATGAAAAAAACTTTTAAGATACTATTTTGCCTTTAAGGGCCCTAAAGTTTAGTGATGCAGTGAACATAAAAGTCAAACAATTAAAAATAACATCACAAAAAAATGAAATGTCAGACTACTAGATACAGATGCAATTCAAAGACTTCAAAGAAGGAGAAAAATCAAATTATAACTGAAGAGGTAGGCAGAAGCTTCCAGGGGAAATGAAGGCATGAATGGTTCTTAAAGGCTATAGACAGATGGGCTTACATAGGTACAGCAGAGGAGTATATATCTGGGAAAGTGTCAGCATGTTCCCATGACAGTAAGAAAAAATAAAAACAAAATTGAACAGGAAAAGAGATTTAATCCAAATTGATAAAAGCCTTGGATGTCAACATAAGGAATATGGTCTTTATCCCACAGATGAGTGATTTTTATAATAGGGTCTATAGACTCTGGGGGAAGGAACTGATTTTGAGATTCTACTTGCTTTCTACAAAAATCTTCTAGGAGTCTTTTTTTTTTTAAGTCAACTAAAACTCTGTCTCGCTCTGTCTCTTAAACAAACACAACATATACCAGATCATCTGGATGCTCACCTAGTAACCTCAAATCGCCAAGCAGTATTAGTGCCTGAATGTGCAGTTTAATTTACTATTTTACTGTGGTCAAGCAGTGCTACTATAATTGTAGCAGGTTGAGGTATGAGAAAAGATAGAAGTGGATCTATTTCTCAAATGATACGTTTGTACAAACTGAAAGCCAAATGATGTCATAGCATGCTATAGAAACAAAGGCTTCTCAGAAGTTTGAAGAAAGAAAAGTGTTGGGCTAATTGAGTGATCACAGTAGAACAGGCCCATGCCTAATTCAGAGTCTGTACCATATTTATCTTAAGCTGGTTTCTGGCAAACAACATCCTTTGTTACATTAATATTATTAACTTAAATTTTATTCATTCATAGTTTTGTTTGTAATGAATTTGTAAATTATTTTAGTTATACAGTTGTATGTGCAAAAGCTTATATTTAGTTTTATAGTTTTGGACATATTTAAGTTACATCACTAAAAATTAAAATAATTTATGTCAACACTAAAAGTCTATGATAATAATTTTCCTGCAAAGAGAAACACTGCCAAAAGAAATGGGGAGTCACGAAAAATGTGAGCAGAAGAATATAAAATAAATGTAGTATTTTAGGAAGATTACTAATGTAATAGTGATGGGCATGCTGGTCTGAAGAAAAGAATAAGGGATAGAAGGAATAGCAAAGGCTTCTGAAATCATCTAACATGCTAATTGGAAAAAGTTCAGCCATTATATCTTTAAGTATTTTGTCTTATTTGGAACTCTAAAACTTGGATGGCAGCAGTAACAAAAGAAGGAGGTAATGGTAAGACATTTCCAAATAAGAAGTAACAGGAACAAACTAGATACAGAGTGTGAAGATGAAAGAAGGGTAAAAGATGACTTCAAGATTTAGAGTCCAAGTGACTGGAAGAATGAGAGCATCTTTAAGAATAAAACAAGTAATGAAACCAAATTAATTATGGGAAAAGACGGTGAATTATTTTGGGCATAGAAACCTCAAATATGCTGTATGTAGCATTTATAGAGTAGAAAACCCATTAGAATTTGGAGATATAGCATATCCAATGGCTGAATGAATAAAGAAACTCCCTACTCAAAATTAGTGATATGGGATTGCTTTCAAATTATAGAGTTAGAAGGATATAATGAGGGATGCAGGGAAGTTAGAGCTCAAATGAGAATAGATGACACATTGCATATAGAGAACAACAATTTCAATGACTGCTGACTTCTTATCAGAAACAATGGAGGCCAATGGACAACTGAAATTTTTAATGTGCTACAAAAAAAAAAACCATTTCAACTTTAAATTCTATATTAGCACAAAATCCTTCAGTAAGGATAGTAAAATAAAGACATTTTCAGATAGAAGAAATCTAAAGGAATTTGTTGCCAGCAAACGCATATGAAGATAAATGCTAAAGGAAGTTATTCAACCTGAGGGGAAATGAAATGAAATGGAAACAGGATCTTCAGGAAGAAATAGTAAGTATAAAGATAAATATATGGATAAAAACAGAAGACTAGTTTTTCCTCTTAATTTCTTTAAAATATGCATGACTGATTAAAGCAAAAATGTTAACATTGTATTGTGGGCCTTAAAATGTCTATATTTGTAATACATGTTAGAAATATAGCATAAACCTGGGTAAAGGTGATAGATGAATCTATACCATTGAAAGATTTCTACATTTTAAGTGAAGTGGTACATTATTATTAACTCTAAGTAGACTGTGAAAATTGAGGACATATATTTTATTCCTTAGAACAGTGATTATCTAAGAATAGTCCCCAAACCAGCAGCATCAACATCACCTGGGAACTTGTTAGAGACACAAATTTTCAGGACCGACCCTAGACCCATTAAATCACAAACCCAGGGAGTGGAACCCAAAAATTATTGTTTTGACAGGACTTCCAGATCATTCTGTCACATACTCAAAGTTTGAGAACCACATAATTTGAGTAACCACTTAAAAAGATAAAAGAAATAAAAAGAAGAAAAGATATTTACCTAAAAGGCCAATGAATAACTTAAAATGGGATTCTAAGAAATATTCAATTAATCTAATAGAAGAAAAGAAAAGATAAAGTTCAAAATAAAAACAGAAGGGGGAATACAAAACAAATAGTAACAAATATAAAATAGTATACCTAAAACCAATCCCAATTACATTAAATGTTAGTGCACTAAAAATTCCCATTAAAAGGCAGAGATTTTAGATGGCTTAATAAAATAAGATCTAATTACATTCTGTATATAATAAACCAACTTTAAATATAAAAACACAGGTAGGTTAAAAGAAAATGGATGGAAAAAACAGTATACCATGTAAACAGTAAGTACAAGAAAGTGGGAGTCATTATATTAAGTTCAGATAAAGTAGAATTTATGATAAGAGAATATTGCCAGAGATAAAACTCCAAAAAGGTATCTGCAGCCAGTGCTTTATACAGAGAGCTGGAGGAGAATAAATATTCATGGCAAAAGGAGCATTAAGCAAAGGTGCAGAAGTGAAAAATAGCATGGTTCTCTGGAATAAAAATATTTTCATCTCACTGAATCAGAGGGTGGAGGGGAAAAGGGTAGGAAAAAAGGTAGGAGAAGTGGCAGGAGTCATGATAACCATACACTGAGGTTTCAATTTTATCCCGCAGGGCAGAAGTTCTCAAACTTTATTGGCTCATGGCCTTTCAGCTCTTGGAAATTACTGAAGACTCTAAATAACTTTTATTTATATAGATATCAATATTTATTATATTATACATTTAAAATGTTTAATATTAATTTAAATATAACAAAATCCTTTATATGCTGTCATAAATATATTTTGTGAGAAAAAAATGACAATTTTTTTTAATTAGTGAGAAGAGTGACATTGTTTTACATTTTAAAAATCTCTTTAATGTCTGATTTAATGGAAGGCAGCTGGATTCTCTCATCTACTTCAGTTTTCAATCTGCTGCAATATGTTGTTTAGGTTGAAGTATTTTTAGTTTGAAAATGGTGGAATATTTTAATAGCCTTTTACAATAAGCCTTATTTACTTGATAAATGGTAGTTTCCTAAAAATTCATTGCAATGTATAATCTAAAACCCATATCAATGAACTATTTTTTACCTTGTTACATTAAAATCCATTTGTCTATCTTGTATGTACTTTGAACGAATCTTTGACCCATACATGATTTGTAATACCACACACTGATCATTTGGAAGATACTGTTTCATTGAGTTATACAGATTTTCCAAATGCTAACTTATTTTATTACACATCAAAAAAATCACATTTGTCAATATCACCATCAATTCCATCAAAGTAGTCTTTCTATTCTCTTACGCAATGTATTGGGAAGCTGTCAAGCTCAAGGTGGTGAATATAGTTTTCCAAGGTTCTAATTTTTATTTTCATTTGTAATTTATCTTCACTTAGACTTTATCTTTGGCAATAACTATTGTCAATTGTTTTCTTTGAAATGATAGGTTTACTCAACTTTTTAAAATATGCCTGTTATATACCCAAGTCTGAATAACCACCATTTGTCTGTTAGTCACTCTTTCAAGCAAAAATGGTATTCCATTAAAAAAAAATGCATGTAGTTGAGTCAAGCAATTGTACAAGTGCTTTTGCTACAGATATCCATGATATGGAACAAAAGTGCTATGTGTATTTCCCATTTCTTCACAGACAGTATTAAAAAGACCTCTACTTGAGGGTCAAAAGGTAAAAAAATTAATAATTTTTACTTCTTCATCAAAGATATTCTTAAATAAGGATGGTTTTTTTTTTTTACCCTGCAAGTGCATGATGTTTTTAAAAATACAATAACTACTAGTACAGTTTGGTGCCACTGCCTCGATTCATTCTAAAGCAGTAGCAGTTTTACCCACCACTGCTTTTGCACCATTAGTGCAAATGTCAACAGATTTTAACAAGTAAACAAGCTGGGTATGGTGGCTCCGCACCTGTAATCCCAGCTACTCGAGAGGCTCATGCAGGGTGACTGCTTGAGTCCAGAGTTCAAGACTAGTTTGGTCGACATAGCAAGACCTGTCTCAAAAAAAATTAAATTTAAAAAAATTTTTTAAAGGCAAATAAGCTATTAGTATAATTATGAAAATAGTTTTGATCTCAGATTCCTAAAAGGGGTCATTTATGACAATAAAAAAACTTTACATGATTACATATAAATCCTGATCTATCTATGAAAGCAATATTAAGCTCTATGCATTAAATATGAAGAGAAATCGATAATCTATAACTATTATAAACCTATAATCGCATTAAACTATGACCTGCCTATGGAATGTATTATTTGAACAGAATAATTCTATTCACAGATGAACCAACAAAGAAATTGGCCGGGCGCAGTGGCTCATGCCTGGTATCCTAGCACTCTGGGAGGCCGAGGCGGGCAGATCACTGGAGGTCAGGAGTTCAAAACCAGCCTGAGCAAGAGCGAGACCCCATCTCTACTAAAAATAGAAAGAAATTAATTGACCAACTAAAAATATATATACAAAAAATTAGCTGGGCACGGTGGCGCATGCCTGTAGTCCCAGCTACTCGGGAGGCTGAGGCAGAAGGATTGCTTGAGCCCAGGAGATTGAGGTTGCTGTGAGCTAGGCTGACGCCACAGCACTCACTCTAGCCTGGCCAACAAAGTGAGACTCTGTCTCAAAAAAAAAAAAAAAAGAAATTATAGTCCAAGTAATGTTGCCATTCTGCCAAAGACAATCACAGACAAGTCAAATTCCTATTAGAAAATTACTATTAAAAAAAATAAAAAGAAAATGACTATTTACCTAGTTTATGTGGCATTATCATATCTATACATGTTACCCAGCCTGTTAACTGTCCAAGGATATTGCTTTTTAAATATTCAGTTGGTTATGTGTGGAGGTAAAATAGAAAGGCATTTAAGAAACCTGTTGAGTATTTAACAGTTTGAAACAACAAACTGTCAATAACTGTATGTTCTTTACAGTGTTCTAGACAGAAAAATGTTCAGATGTCTGAACATATAGCAATAACTATGTAAATGAAACATATATATACATATATAGCAAAAAAAATAAAAAACAAAATTGCATACCATGCAGCAAAGTTCAAAAGGGTCAAGCAAAGCAGACTATTTGTTTTATTTGGCTAGTGTTTGCATAGCTAATTTGTTTTGTAATGGTTTACTTATAATTCCATGAATGCTACCTCTCAAATTTTCTGAATGTCAGATCACCTCCTCTCCACCTCCATTCTCAGTACCTTACTTCATATGCTTATACCTTTCACTTAGATTGTTCAAAATCCTCTTTATAGTGGCCTCCTTGTATCCAATCATACACAATATCAGACATCTATTATTTTGCCTTTCTAAAATTTCTTGCTTCTCTTGGGATTAGCACTCATCCCTCCCGCTCCCCCTACACTTAGGAAAAATGATCCCACTAGCCATTTGATTAGAAAGGGAGCTGTAATCAAGGATTAAACAACATATTCTAGTAGCAAGTAAGTGATAAACTGAATTTTAAACCCATTCTGCTTGCCCCCAGAGCCTTTGATTATGTTATACTGTAATAAAATAATCAGAATATGTAATTAGTTTATACATATCATTCAATTAGATAATTTATATACATGCAAAAATATACATATATCTTTACGTGTGTATATACAGATATACACACATGCATGAAACTTACCTTTTTTGATCTTGTGAATATATACTATAAAACCTATAGTGTGTCCCAAAGTTGTCATACTTAGGGAAAATGAGTAAATTATTTGATCATTTGGGATACCCTGTATAACAGAGATGAATATGGAATGTATATCTTGTAAATTCTCAATTGTTCAGACCATCATCATGTAATTTGATTTACTGATTTTTTAGACTTTATGATTTTCTTACACCTTACAATTTTCATGCTTATCAAATTTGACAGAAAAGAGAGAGAAAAAAATAACTTTACTATTTATCAATAATTCTAGACAACTGCTATACAGAGAGAAAATCATTAAAAGTTGTTAACAAAGTAGATGGATAGCAGTTTTCTGAATTATAACAAAATTGCTTTTAATAGTTAATCTAATAGTTTCACTTTGCCACAAGTCTTCTATATAAAAAGTGTTTCCTGTGGATATAACTTATTCTGATGTTAAGGTGTTCCCTGGAGTCAATATTTTCCCTTGATAACAGAATATCTATACTCTATAGTAACTTGCATACCTAAAAGAAACCTTGCAGCCAATGAAGCCACTCTCACAGTCTGGAAAAACTTGAAAAACACCTTTACCATGAATGTTATTACTCCTTGCAACAGCAAGATACAGATAACAATAAAACCCTACTTAAGCAAATGAGAGTCCAAGGACACTTTGGTGAGCAAAACAATTTACAAAACTGAAATGCAAAGAAGCAACCAGGCTGCTGTACAAGATAATTCACCATAGTCTGGATGCTTTGCTCCAGAATCTAGATAATAAATAGGGGTGATGAGAAATGAAACTGAAGGATTAAAAAAAAAATGGGAAAATGTCAATGAAGAAATCTTACACTTTATTTTGGTAAGAACCTATGAAAGAAAGTTCTAATCCTGATATAGCCAAGAGTACATGAACTAACAAAATTGATACATAAAATAGATGATATATTTAATATTAATAATCAATTTAAATCACATGGAAGAGGTTTGATTTCTTTTAAAATATTTAACTCCAGTAAAATAAAAGGTATTTTAACTAAAAAATAGGATTAGTGTATCTTTAAAATGTGATTAGCATAAAGCCAAATCACAATGAGAGATTAAGAGAGTTTAGATTAATTTTTAATGCCAAAGTACAAAAGAAATCATAAGCATTACTGAATTCAACAGAGGAATTTAATACTAATCCTAGCAAACACGCATAACAAATAACTTTAGCAATAAAATCCAGGTGGAAAAGCTTTACGTCTCCTAGACAGCAATATGTTTACCGGACAATACGACTTCACTGATAAACTTCCAGTAATTTTTAATTGAAACCCTCAGATTTGTTTGGCTACAAATGTCTTTTATGGTTTTCTGCCTTGCAATAAGCAAAAATATTGTAGAATCACATTAAGTCAGTTGCAGACAAAAATTTGGATTAAGCAGAATTATTAAATTGAGAAATATCACTTAGGTCTTAAAGGATCTCAAATTAATGCATTAGTTGATCACAAAATCCATGCTAGTAGCAAGTAGGCTTATAAAAGATAGACTTAATTCATCCAATAGCATTCCGATCCTCCACTTACACCACACACCGAGATCTAAAATATGGTTTTCCTTACCAATTTCCTAACAAGAATAATCTGTACATTCCTTACAAGGTAGTGAAAAGAATAACCGATATAATAGCTTTATAGAGGAACCCACAATATGGTGACTCTGTATATTGAAATCCATCAAAATGCAATTAAGTGAATTGAAAATAGTAAAGGCAGGCTCCACACCAACATATGGACAGCAGAGAGGAAGTAAAAGAACAAAGATCTCCAGGAAGTGGCAGTCAAGTGTTCCTCCCTATTGTGAAATCAATGATAGGCTCAGTATGCAAAGGAAGTTAAGAACAGATAGCTTGGTTGAAATAAGATCATGGGTTTAAAACAAGGACGGCCTAAGAAAAACCAAAATAAAATAGGGTACTGGGTTGGTGGGCCAGAAACTGAAAGTTGCCAGATTGGGCAGATACATCATCATAAGTCCAAAGTCAAGGCCAGGTTACCACAGAAAACAAGTTAACCACATGATCACAAAGCAAAACTAAGCTTTATAAAACACGGGACTGCTGGCTTTGGGTAGGGTGAGATCCTTCTAAATCTTAAGAAGCCAGTCCGTGTGTGGTTGGAGTAAGCACAAGTTCCATTATAAGCTGATTCTGTGTTCCTAGGAGATTCTCATGAATATAATTATAGAAATGCTATACATGTTATAACTCATTGATGGAAGTTTTATAGGCAAACACAATGAAGAATATTAAACTAGTAATTCAAAACCATGGATCCATTAACTCTAACATGAACAAAACAAAGTAAATAAATATTTTTTCTTACCTATGATTAGTTCTATTGTTTGTTTTATTTTTAAAAAGACAAAGAAAGAAAAAGCTTCTTGGCCTTTTTTGGAAGGCTGAGGCAGAAGGACTGCTTAAGGCTAGGAGTTCAAGACCAGCCTAGACAACATAAGGAAACCTTATCTTTACAAAAATTTAAAAATTAGCTGGGCGTGGTGGTGCATGTCTGTAGTCCTAGCTATTAATACTTGGAAGGAGGATTGCTTGAGCCTGGGAGTTGAGTTACAGTGAGCTATGATCACAGCACTGCGTTGCAGCAGTGCATGACAGAGTGAGACCCTGTCTCAAAAAAAAAAAAAAAAAAGGAAAAGAAAAACCTTCTCAAAACTAAGCATTTGCACAATTATTTTTTAGATGAGTACATTGATTTTTATTTATTCTAGCTTTCCAAAGTCAAAGTTAAGAAGACTCATAAATTTAGGCATCTTATTTCAGGAACATTGTTTCTTCTATTGGTTTTAAATGACTCTATCTGATTTCCTCAGCTTGGGCAAGCTATATTGCCACACATAGATAGGCTTACAAATAGATTTAATCTACAAGATGGGCCACAAATTACACGATTCTTGCTCCTTGTCTGTTGGAAGCACGCACTATATGCACTGAGTATGGGCCTCCATTACTTTCCCCTGTTTCCCAGCATGGTCCTATTCATAGCGTACAGCTTCGCTATCTAGTGGTTCTCACAGTGTGGTCCCTGCACAAGCAGCATTCACGTGACCGGGGAACTTGTTAGAAATGCAAATGCAAATTCTTGGGCTCTAAACCAGACATACAGAATTAGACTCTTTGGAAGCAGGGCCCAGGAATCTGTATTTAATCCAGGTGATCCTGATACACACTGAGTTTGAGAACCATTACTGTGATAAGGTCTCTGAGGACAATAGACCATCACAATAACCACTCCCCCAACCATTAAAAGGGTAACGTGATCTGAAAAGCCTATGCTTTTAATTTTCAATCATGATCCTCCTTAATTCTGTGACTCCAAACCTACATATTAATAATTCTAACAAGGACACCATGAAAGTGCCAAATTCTTAAATTTTGTCTTAATTTCCCCTACCCTTTATCATTTAATTTTTAAGACTATTCTAAATCAAGAAACACACAAAATGGAAATAAAAGGGTATATCATGAAAGTAAGTCTCTCCCATCACAGAATCTTAGTCTTTCTTAAAGGCAATCACTGTTAATCATTTCTTATACTATGTTCTTCTAGAAATATTCAATACATGTTCAAATATACAGGCATAGGCTTTTTCTTTTTAATCAAATGAGAGCATACTACACCATTTGTTCTATGCCATGCCCAATTTCCACATATTTATTGTAAAATATAAAAATATGTTTTATTGTAAAATGTAAAAATATATTTTTATGATAAAATATATAACAGATATGGTCATTTTAATGCCTTAATAAATAATTTCAAAGTGAGCATCTGTGGTAATTACCACCCACATGAAAACCCATCCCAGTCCAGAGGCCCTCTGGATATGTCTCCCCAGTAACAACCTTTTCTCCTCACAGAGGAGGAGACTGACTTTTGGAAAAACCTTTTCTTTATGCTTTACCACCTATGTATGGACTGATTGACTAATTAATCAACTGACTGACAGGATCTCACTCTATCACCCAGGCTGGAGTGCAGTGGCGTGATCACAGCTCACTACAGCCTCGAACACCTGGGATCAAGTGAAGCAATCCCCCTGCCTCAGCCTCCTGAGTAGCTAGGACTATAAGCATGTGGCATTATACCCCAGCTATTCTTAAAAAATTTTTGTAGAGCTGAAGTCTTGCTATGTTGCCCAAACTGGGCCTGAACTCCTTGCCTCAAGAAATGCTCCCACCTCAACCTTCCAAAGTACTGGGACTACAGGCATGAGCCACCATGCCCACCCTATTCTTGAAATATATAATTGAATTTCGCCTGTATTTGAACTTTATGTGAATAGAATCATGTGGCATATATGCTTTTATGTCTTATTTTGATCAACTTTATGACTGCAAAATTCATTTATGTTGTGTTTGGCTCTGACAGAGAGGGAAGAAAAGGCCACATTGTAAATAGTCTCTGAATGGTAGGAATAAGGTATTGTAAAACACACATTTGTTTGTATTTCTAAATTTTGTATAATATATAATCTAGTAATATAAGTAAAACCTCACAAAAAGCTACTAAGATGAATTCCTAGCTGAAACTTAGCACTTCCCACCTCTGTACTGAAGAATTTGAGGCACGTGTTTTGAATCACATTAACAATCATATTAAAGCAGCAATCAGATTAAATAAAACCTATAATACAATGATGAACTTTATAAAACCCATACTTGAAATTTTGTATTTTGATTGATCCCAATGCTTAAATAAGATTTGGCTTAAATGTTGCCTCCTCTCAAATCCAGGATACTCTAAAGAATAAAAAATAACCAAAAAAAACAAAAAAACAAGGAAGAAAGTCTGTGGCATAAATCTATGCCAAAAATTTCAAGAATGATTTCAAGCATACTAGAGTCATCCTAGTTCTTTCCAATATGCTTATATCAAAATACTTAAGATTATCCTAAGAGATACTACAAATCATCCCTTTGATAACTAGGCTATTCTGCAATAACCACCATGAAAATAGCTCTAGAGAAATAATTGAGACAATAACTCACTCCCTACTTTGCACACACAAAAGCCACCATACATATGCTAAGTGTCAACACAGATATGTAGTAGATATGAATTGGTAATAGGTTAGAAACGAACTACCAACCAAAATCAGTGAGAGCTTTGAATCACAGGTTTTCTAGAGTAAGAATGATTTGTGAATATAGAAAAGCAAAGAGAGTACCATTTATTAACCCACTCAAAAATCAATTACAGTGACCACACCCCTTCAACGTTTTTTGTTAAGTATCTGCTTCTCCCAGCTTTTTATATGTTATTTGGAAACTGTAAAAGCTTTTCAGAGACCTTTCTACAAGATATAATCTTTTCTTTAGATATTTCCCCTCTTCCTTCGTCACAAGAATCAATTATAATTCTATTTGTCAGAATTTCAGCATTTATAATCTGCCATGTAAATTTAATCATCTTTTAAAGTCTTATTACATGATACCTTGGGCTTTCATTTTTAAAACATTTGCTGATAAAATCACATCATGTGCCCTGAATTCCTGGATCTCAGGTTCATAGGGACTGGCTCGGTTCCTGGTTGGAAGAAGAAAGCAACACGAAGAGCAGAACCACAACATGGGAGGAAGAAACTCTTGCCTACCCTCTGACATTGTGCACACAGGCATTTCTGCAGAAGAAAGGGTTAAAAGACACAGTTAAGCCAGTACCAGAGGCTCTTCCAAATGAGAAGAATGGGCACATTCTATCTTTGCTACAAACTCTTTGAGATATGTTTTCCTCAAGTCTAGATCATGTCTGGCCATGCTCAGCACTACTTGAGTTCTAAAATGACAAGGTCTTCTAACAGACAAGCATATGAAAACCAGGTAAGACGAGTGGCACTTTGTCATCAAAATTCTGCATAAAAGCTTGGATTAATCCTGTTCCTCCCAGAAGTCTCTGTGTGTACCTATAACCTAGTAGGCCAAGAGATGAATCCAAAGGGAAGTGTGTCAGGTAGCTTCAATAATATCCTGAATGATGACTGCTGAATCTTAAAGTACAAAAAAGCAAAAAAAGGAATTATTTAAATTTCTTTTACAAATGTTTACTTAAAAACTTGAAATTAAGTGCTATTCAAAATATAAAAAATGATAAGATATTCATTAAGTTTGTGATGTTTATAATTCTGAAGTTATTAAAACTTAGAACTGCACTTAAGACTTTTGAGACACACTGACAATTACATTTCTACCAGTGATATTTCTTTCCATGAAACCGGGTTTCATTCCAATCTCACTAAAGAAAAAAATCAATCGAAGGACTGTCTAGACACAGATCAAACTTCACTATTATTTTCAATGAACAACTGCTGTACAGAAGTAAAACATATTTGAGAAGCTCTGCTTAGGTAGAGCAGAGTGTCCTGGTTATCCAAATTTTCCACTTCTCCAAGATATTGTCACCAACCTAAAATCCAGCATAGGAGAATACCCTTGAGTTACGGAACAACTGAAAACTGAAAGGTGACTCTTCCCTAACCATCCCCTCGGTTGTGGAATCTTCCATCGGGTATCAGATTTCATAAGGCTTGCCTCTGATGAAGGCAGATTACCAGATGCAACAAGCTTCCTGACATCAAAATTTCTGATCAGTGGTTCTCAAACTAGATTCATTAGGACAACCTGGGGTGACTTTCAAAATGCATATTCCTGGGCTCTACTCCAGACTTACTAACTAAAAAATGTTCTCAAGTTAGAGCCCAGGAATACGCATTTTAAACAGTCTACCCAAGTGGTTCTGGTGCACACTAAAGTTTGAGAAGAACTGTCTAGCATTGGAGCGGCACACCACTAGTTCAGATTCCAGCAAACCATAATTCCTAGTATTCATGCATCTGTGTAATCCCCTCCCATACTGACTCTGGACTTGGCCATGTAATTTTCTCTAGCCATTGGAACATTAAGGCATGATGCAAACAGAGCCTTCATGAGCACTTATCATTGGGGATTGTCTTGAAATACTCCTTGTGGAAGTCAGCAACCATGCGGAAAAGAAACTCAGGCTAGACTACTAAATGATGAGAGCCCACAAGGAGTCTCTGGAGGATGAAAAGCAATCTTGTACACTCCAGCTCCAGCACAGCTCCCAGCTGAATGAAGCCACATGAATGACTCCAGGCTCCACAGAAGACTCATCAACTGATAATCCATAAAATTGTAAGAAATAATATTATTAAATCGTTGTTTTGAAGAAACTAAGCTTTAGGATGGTTTGTCGTAAAGCAATACATAACAGAAACACTACTGATTCAGGTTTTTAAAAAACGTTGTATCATGTGATATAATCTCTAAAGCTATTATCAATAGCTAACATTGACTAACATTTTATTGACACTTACAATGCAAACTGTTCTAAGTGCATCACATGTATTAACTTACTTATGAAGTAAATTCTACCACCTCCATTTTACAGATGAAAAAAATGAGGCATTAGGGAGATCAAGAATGTTTTCAAGGTCACACAATTAGTAAATGTCAAAGCCATAGATGTATAATAGTCATTCCAAACAATATATGCTATAATCATCCTTGCTAAGTATAGACTATTCACTGAGTTCTTTGTCATTCCTCTACCTAGATTCTCATGTTTCTCTAATTGGAATAGATGAGTATAGATCTTCTGCCTGTACTACACATCATTAAGCTCTGAAGAGACCCTACGCTTCTTGATACAGACATCACAGTTACTAAGTGCTGGTGCTTTGGCTGCCTAGCAACAGATGTTTCATTATTCCAGTCAGGTGTGAAGAGCAAGCCCTGACTTCAAAAGATAAAAGACAAAGTCACTTTCCATTGCTTTGTCATTGATAGAGAACCTATAATCATAAAGGCACATAATTAAGCCTAGAATGAATCTATGCGACTCTCCTGCTTTCACACGGCAACAATCAATCTAGCAGTCAAACACAATCAAAACTATCTACCCATCCTCTAAATGTCTCCAAAAAGGAGACAGCAGACAGGACCAAGTTTATACATTAAGGACTTCTTTTTCTTTTTTCTTTCTTTTTTTTTTTTTGAGATAGGCTCTCACTCTGTTGCCCGGGCTAGAGTGCAATGGTGCCATCATAGTTCACTGCAACCTCAAACTCCTGGGCTCAAGCCATCTTCCTGTCTCAGCCTCCCTAGTAGCTGGGACTACAGGTATGTGCCATCAGGCCTGGCTCATTTTTTTTTTTTTTTTTTTAATTTTTGGAGATGGGGCTCTCACTATGTTGCTCAGTCTGGTCTTGAACTCCTGGCCTCAAGCAGTCCTCCCACTTCAGTCTCCCAAAGTGCTAGGATTACAGGAGTGAGCCACCACGCCTGGCTCCTATTAAGGACTTCCTGACTCTGACAACTTGAAACATTATAAAATACTGTCAGAACTTAGCATATGTGCATTTTATGTTATGTAAATTATACATCAATAAAGTGTTTTAAAAGGGTTAAGAAGAGGAGAATCATCATTCTCACTATAATAACGTGGAAAATGGGAGATTGCAGTAGCTGTTTAAAGCATTCTAAAATTTTTGCCTTATTAAAGACAAATCTAGAGAGAGTGAATAAATTTAAATTTTATAAATAAAATTAAGAGTTAAGCACACATGCTACAATTAAGCATAACCAATTAAAAACATACAATTTATGGCAGAGGTTACCAAATTTTTTCTGTAAAGGGTCAGATAGTTAATATTTCAGGCATTGTAGGCCATATAGTATCTGTTGCAACTACTCAATTCTGCTATTATGGCATAAAAACAGTCATAGACAATACATAAATAAATGGCTATGGCTGCATTCCAATAAAACTTTATTTACAAAACCAGGTAGCTGGCATGATTTGGCCCAAGTGCTAACTCCTGATTTACAGCTTTCAAACCAGCAAATAAACAAAGACGAAAAACAACAAAGAAAACTATCCATCCAACAGAAAGCTGAAAAGAAAAAAGAAAAAGAAAAAGAAAAGCAAGGGAAAATGAGTGGAAAAAAAACTTTAAGTTGAAATAGATCAGCAATCACAATAAACAGTAATAATCTAAATACAACTATCATAAGATAAAACTACTATATTGGATTGAAAAAAAATTTTAAAAAGAAACCAAACAAAAATCAGCCATAATAAATATGAGATACATATTAGAAACAAAAGATTGAAAAAAAATTGCAAAAATATATGCCACCCTTTAAGGGAGACAACAAAAACATTGGGAATAAAGTAAAACACTACATAATGAGCAAAAATAAATAATCACACATAACAATAAAGACTGAATATTCAAAGCAAAAACAGTCAAAATTAAAGGAAAATTTCACATATTCATAATAAAAAGTAATTTTAAAAAAGGAGAATTTAACACAGATTTTTCTAGAAGCTGATAAATAAGCAGACAAAAAAGTAGAAAGGCTATAGATTTGAACAACCTATTTGAAAAGATAGCTATTTACATATAAAGAGACGACACTGCAACAACTTTTTAAATTAACCATGCACTACATAACAAAGAAGATCAAAATTTCAAAAAAGCCAATTATCCTAGAGAGGACATTCTCTGACAACGTTTTGACACAAAAAGAGACTCCTAAATAACACGTGAACTAAAAAAAAAATTACAACGAGAGTACAAAATATTTAGAAAAGTATAACAATCAGATACTGCTTCAGACTCTGCAATAAGAGTTTGTATCTGGTGGTGGTGACAAGGATCATTAGTCCAAAATCAATATACAATATAAATAATTTTATATATACTCACAATATGTAATGGCAAATGGTACTAAGTGCTATGAAGAAACATGTCAAGAGAACATGTCACTTGGAAACCTACCATACTCTGGGGGTGTTAGGTTTACATGACGAAATGAAATTTTAGGGGCAGGGAAGAGGAAGAGGATGCACATTCCAGGCAAAGGGAAGGTCATTTAAAAGGACCTAAGGAACAAGGGATATTTAGGCAACCGAAAGGTAGACAGTAGTGCTAGACTGCAGAAGCAAGGGAGAAAGTAAAACGAAACAAATCTAAATAAATTACACTTAGGAAAAGTAGATTCTTGTAAATCTAAAAATAGAAGAAAACAAAGACTACTTTCAGTCAAATTAAATATCTTTTAAAATATAAAAAGTATATTCCCATTAAACTAGAAATGGGAGGTATTCTAAGTTCATAACTCTCAAGAACTTGCTCATTATTCACCTCCTAACTGCCATTATCTTGGCCAACCAGTAGTAATTTCTCTAAATCTTACCATAAACTATGAATATTTTTCACCCAATTAAGATGTTAGGTATTAATCACTCTTTATACCAATTATTATATAACCTTCTACCAGTTAAGGTTTTGATCAACTGATCTTAGTATTCATGGAATAATGCAAATAATCCCAGCTGTGGAATCAAATAGCTCTGGAGCCTGGATGCAACCTACCCTAATACTTAGATTTCACATCCATAAAATGGGATTAATAATCAAACCTGATGATGGGCTTTTATAGGGTCTACGTGATAATCCACATAGAGGCAGAATGTTACAATGTAATAGAATGAAGATAATTTGGATACAAATCCCAAACACACTGTGTAACAACTGTGTGACTTTGAGCAAGTTATTTAATATCCCACTACCCCAATTTTCTCCTCTGTCATATGGCTTTCAAATAAATAATACCTACCTTCACAGTTTTAAGAATTAAATAATTCATATAAAGTACTTAATACTTCATAAATATGAACTGCAGTTAGTAATAAAAATAAAACTGTTTTTGTTGTTCTATACCTGGGAAAAGCCATTGTAATAATCTCATTGATAAGATTTGGGATGGCCGCCTTTGAGGGCCTTCTGCCTTCACTCAAGTCATTACAATTATTAATAACTGATAATCCTAGGGACTCTCGTATTCCTCTAAAGGTTATTAGATGTGGAAACATATTAGCAAACAAAACATTTCACTATGTGTAAATGATTTTTTTAAACTTAATACACATCTACCTCTTCAGGAGCATAATCCTTCCTGAAACTTAGGGTTCTTTTGTAGGGACTAACAGAATTCTTGAGATTGCTTCTAAATCCATAAATCATTAATGTCATTTAACGTTCTCATAATTTATAAATTCCTAGGACATTTTGGCCTATAATTTTCTATTTCTAAAATGCATGCTAAGCTCTACGCATTCAAAGCCAGGGTGTTATATGTAGTTCAATGTACTTGTGTATCTGTTATGAATCCACCTGTTTACTCTTTCAGATAGAACAAAAAACCACAAAAGTCCAAAATGGTGACATTGTAAGCAAAACTGGGCCCATTTCAAGAATTGTTACTGAAATTGAGTTAGATTTACAATGTTTAAATCCAATCTATTTACACAAAAATTTTTCATGCCTCTTTTACAGTATCGCAGAAGCTGAATTGCATGAAGAAAATCTAATACAAAAAAGCTGGGAACTTAACCAATTCACCCAGCCCAAATTGAGGAGGTTGCACTGGGCGGAATGTGTCTATTAGGGCTCTCGGCCCATCTAGTGTCAAAACTGCCATTAGGGTGGATATTAAAACTCTGAAAGAGGCTCTGAGTAAGAATAACCCAATTTTTCAAAGTGAGGAGCTTGATAAGTAAGACCATGTGGCTATCAGTCCTGTTTCAATTAGCCTATCAGAGCCAATTCTGATGTTAAATTTGCAAATTGGTCAATATTCTAATAAATAATTTGCATCCTAGTTAATTAAATGCAGACCACCCTAAAGTATCTCTGTATGTCTTTTAAAAATGAAATTTAAAATTGCTTTGAAACATTCTCCATGAAAATAGAAAATAGAATTAATTTTTACAACCAAAACACAACATTGAGATACAAACATAATGAGTAAGATGTGCAACGTATGGGGTATGGTCATGCTTGAGGCTCTGCCTCGAGGGGGGAGGGGGGAGTGGGCAATATACATAACTGTAATATTTGTACTCCCATAATATGCTGAAATAAAAAAAAATTTAAAAAAAATACAATTTTCTTTTATAAGAATTTTCTACACACTTTCCTAGAATAGAATATCTGGGTTTAAAGGCTCAGATGAAACTTTTAAAACATCTTAACTCATTTTACTGATGTACTAACTAAATTTCAGAAAGGAATATATTATGAACAATGGAGTAAAATTGTTTAATGCATAAATCTGTTATAAGAAAGAAAAATGTCTAACAAAACTTTAAGGTTCTTAAAAAGGCTAAATTGGCCATTACAAGTGCAAAAGCAGCTCTTCCAGATTCGGCTACCATCTCCTGCCCAGAGCCAACCATAACAGGCAATCAGAAAATAGCTGCTGAATCAACCAGATGTAAGCAATAAACCTCGTTCATAGACTTAAATCAGTCCTAGAATTTAGTAAAAATAATTAAAGCACTTTGTTCCTTTAACAATGTTGACTTTCTCTTTTTTTCTGTGGATGATAGATGTAGATGTTTGATTTTTGTTAGCATTTTAAACTATTGTTTTATTACTAGAAAGTCATTCAACTTTATTTAAAAATTAAAATATAATGATATTAATAGCAGCAGTAGTAGTAATAGAGTAATCACAACAGTAACAATGTCTAACACTCATAAAGCACTTAACTAAGTGCTGGGTATTGTTCTAAGTGCCTTCTGTATACTAATACATTTAATTCTTAGTTACTCCATGAAGAAGGTATATGATTTTCTCATTTTACAAATAAGGACATACGGTAAAAAGAGGTAAAGTAATTTATCCACTATCCCATGGCTAGTAGCAGAACCAGAATTCAAATCTATACAGCCTGATTTCAGAGTAAAAGTAATTCTTTTTATTGGTGGGATTAAACTAACTACATATAAATAATACTGGGGTCATAAAAACAAACATACTGCATAATTGTGAAATAAAAAAGTAAAAGAACCCACAAAAACATTCACTTGTTTTTCTTCCCTTTTAAAACCTGAGTCCCAAGATGACAATGTACATTTCAATCTGCATATATAAAAAGCCACAAATGCCTCAAACACACCTTATTATTATTTTTCCCACCATCTAATCCACAAGCGAGGCACTCTTTTTTCTAGCTGTTTTAGAAGTGAGAAGTAAAACCCCTGCATCAATACAGATTAACTATAGGACTGAGAATTAAGGCCACCTACATACACATGACTACTATTTGTGCCAAGAAATTCTTGCCCAGAAAGATAAGGATGTAAATCAGTAAAGAATTTCATTGTTTGCTTCAGGAACTTCCCGAAATCCATTAATCCCAACAATAGACTAGTCAAACAGCTCTCTTTTCACGATATTCCCCCAACTGGGCAAACAACTCATTTATTAAACAACTGTGTATTTACAAGACTTGGTTAAGATCCTTAACTCACAGTTTCCACTAACCCTAAACTATTATGTCATGAACTTTGCCCAGTCTCAATCAGATCACTACACTGAAAGATACCTTAAACCTCTCAAGGTGAGATTCCAAACTCTACAATACCTTACTCATGACCTCTCCCTTATAAAATCTGGTAAGACTCCATCCATCAAGGTTGTGCTCTCCCTTACTGTATTAAGCAATAAACTTACTTTTGCTTGATCAATAGGCTATTCTGGCCTTCTGTTGGGAAGTCAACAGTCAACGGAAGGGACAATCCTATTCCATTTCAGATGCTCTCTTATTAGCAACTCCTTTTTTAAAAAATACTTTCTTGTGTGCCTTTACTAGACTGCAGGTAAAATTAAATATACGAGAAGATCAGACCATTATATAACAGAAAAAGATAAACATCAGCAATGAAAGGGGGCCAAGTAAATCTAATATTATAATAAATTCAGTGTGAGACTTAAACTATATTTCATTATAGCTGCAGTTAAATCTGAATTGGGTTAATTACACACTTCAAAACGATCTTAAAGTATCCCAGAAATTCAGGTTTAGAAACAAAAAAAAGAAAGCCTTGCAATGCCAAAATTTATTCTGCCATCTGAGTATATTTTATAAAAATTTATTTTGCCATAATTAATTTATATACCCTAATGTTACATATCAAATATAAACATATAAAATACAGTAGTTGGCTGGGCATGGTGGCTCATGCTTATAATCCTAGCACTCTGGGAGGCTGAGGCAGGAGGATTGCTTGAGGTCAGAAGTTCGAGACCAGCCTGAGTAAGAGCAAGACCACATCTCTACCAAAAACAGAAAAAATTAGTCTCCACCAAAAATAGAAAAAATTAGCCAGGTGTGGTGGTGCGTGCCTGTAGTCCCAGCTACTCAGGAGGCTGAGGCAGGAGGATCTCTTAAAGCCAGGAGTTTGAGGTTGTGGTAAGCAGTGATGACACCACTGCATACTACCCAGGGCAACCGAGTGAGACTGTCTCAAAACAAAAAAAAAGAAAAGAAAGAAAGAGAGAAAGAGAGAAAGAAATACAGTAGTTAATCTTTAAAGAATAGCTGACTAAAAACTAACACTGTATAAATGTAAAAATTATACATTATAAAAATTAGCCATTTTGACATCACTGTTCACTTATATACATGATCATTTTTATTAGATTTCAGTTATATTTATCTATGCAATTATTAAGGTATAGAATTAATATTTATTCTAATTCCGCTTTATTTTAGTTCAGTCTCTTTCCATGCGTCACATCTTTCCTTAGAAAAGATTAAACCAGATAAAAATTTAATTGAGCCAAACATAAGGTATCAGAGATAAGCTTTTTAAAAAGTTGATGTCTTTTAAGGAAGAACTTGTCTCATCATATTTTTATGTATATATGTATGTATATACACACATATGTGTATGTATATGTGTATACATATATGTGTATGTATATATAGGTTGAATATCCCTTATTCAAAATGCTTGGGACCAGAATTGTTCTGGATTTCAGATTTTTTGTACTTTGAAATATCTGCAGATACTATGCCAGTTGAGCACCCCTACCCTGAAATCCAAGATGCTCCAATGAACATTTCCTTTAAACTTCATGTTGGTGCTTTAAAAGTTACGGATTTTGGATTTTCAGATTAGAAATACTCAACATGCACACACAGAACTCCCCAGGAAAGAAAAATGAGTGCGACATAAGATTTCAAATTTTTTCATAGATTTTCAGCACCAGCCATTCATTTCAACTATTACTGTCACTTCTCATGGAAGTGTTACTAACCATGTGACTTTTTTGTGGTTATTGCTATTGGAGCAATACTGCAGAGGAAAGAGCACGGAGTTAAAAAAAAAAAAAAAAAAAAAAAAAAAAAACAGGGTTTATATCTTGGATTCTTTACTCTTAATTAGGGGGAATAATCTCATGGAGCCTTAGTGTGCCTTATCTGGAAAAGAAAGATAAATCAACCTACTTGACATACTTGCCACCAAGATTAAAGGAGATTAAAGTATAGGATACCAGTCTGCTATATGGCATATATACACTGGTAAATTCCCCATAAATGTTTGTTACCCATCATGCATATTAGTTCCCTATAATTATGGTCCTTAGGATCTGTAAGATATTACAATACTTCCTAAATAACTAAAGAAATATAAATTATGCAACAAGATCTTTAAGGTTCATATCCTTTGAACCAATAGTTCTATTTCTTGGAAAATAGCCAGAGGAAATGATTAGAGATATCAACAAATATTTATGTACAAAGATATTCTTCAGAGCTTTAATTTTAATATCAAAAAACTGGAAACAACATAAGTATTCAAATATTATATCTATAGGATTGCTATTAAACTATTAAAAGATTTATGGAGGCTTAAAGGAAGTCAAAACTGCTCACAAACATTAAAATAGCCTATAGACCTCAATCATGCCAACAATTACATTCATTGTGTATCAGTGTACACACATGCATATACAAATGCAGAAGAAAAGGATTTGGAGGAAATGCATTAAAATATTAACAATGACTATCTCTGGATGATGAAAAAACAGATAATTGTTTCTTTTTTCTTTTCCAATTTTTCTACTGTAAATACGAATCACTTTCATACTCAGAAAACATAAAATTAAAAATCCATTCAATCCTGTATATTATTTAGTATATTCTAGTTTTTTAAGGGTGATCTTTTTAATTATATCCCATCTAACTTCCAAAAAGATTTGAAATAGTTGGCAAAAATAAATAAAACAGACTTAAATAAATAGATGAAGAAATCGAGATAAAAATAAGAAACAGCTTGCAAGTTCTCAATGTACATACATACACATGTGTGTGTATGTACACATGTGTATACAACTATACACACATATATATGTCAGACAAAGAATTGTTTCAGACACTGAGATTTTAAGAAACTTTCTCAGGAAGGATATATTGCAGGTGTAGACTGTTTTTTAAATTGTATATTAGGAGTGTTATTTAAGTGAAATAAGTGAATCGCAGTTATGTGATTGGAAACAGGGGAGGCAGATTAAAAGTCAAGGAATCAAGGCCTATTACAGGATGAGTGAGCATGAGCATTATCAGCAACCCAAGGAACACTTTCTAGAAATGCACAGATACAAAGACAGAGAAAGATAGAGATTTAGACAGATTTTCCCTTATATCTTGTCACCTTTATTCATGTGCCTTCAAAGAAAAAAATAAATGAAAATACTAAAAGTATACTTTATTTGCTACATGTAAAATATATCAAGAAAATAAACATTAGCAAAATAAGCTATCCTGTTAACAAAATGTATCAGATATACTGTATCCAACACAGCACTTACCTTCACTGACAGCATGGGGCTTAACGATACAACAAGTACAATCGGTAAATTTAGCAGTATTTGCTGGCCCACAACCTCCACTCGAAGGAAAAAACAACTCCATTTCCTAAAGACAGAGAGAAATGACTTTGACTATATGATCTCTTATTTTGAACTCACAAGGTATTTCTGCAAAGGGAGAAGAATTATGCAACTACTTTTAAAGTTTCATCTTTTGTTTCAAATTTTCTAAAAATTAGTTTTACAAAGACTGATTAACTGAACCCAATTTTAAGACTTAGAAGAATATATAAAGGAGTATTAATCAAAAGTAATGAGAATATATTATCATTTTGTCCCAGGATAACTGACAAGGTCTTAACAAATTTTGAATATTGGAAGTAACCAATACAAAATAGTTATTTTCCTCAAAACATTAGTTCATTAGATACAGCTCTAATCTTAAATTTTTCATTTAAAAAAGTACAATAAAATTAAAACCTCTTTATAGAAACAGATATTAATATTCAGGAATCTGAGAACTACAGTTAGTTAAAACTAACCTAGTCCTAGTAGAAAATCAAATAAAATGAACCATATTTTATAGCCAGATTCAGGTTGTATTATTTGCTTTTGCACATGGCTCATTAAAATGACAGCCCAGCAATTTGAACTAGGCACAAAGATGGTCACACTAATCAGTTCTTTTCATTGCTCAGACAAATGCTTTCCTGCCTCTAAGCTTTCAACTACTATTATTTCTACTATTCCCTATAAAGCCCTCCACCCCGAGCTCCAAAGCACCTTACCAATGTATAAAGGGCCACTTCAAATACCACTTTCTCTAGGAGGCCTTTCCTGATGCCTCCTGTCAGCACCCTGTACGCCCCCAAAGTTGTGGTTATGCTGGTACTTGTGTAACCACACCAGACCAATCTGGCTCAACTTTTATTGAACAAAGTTGTGAGTTGTTTTTAAGTTGCCCTGGAACCCCAGGTTGAAGGTAATGTAACCTGAGCATGTCCAGATGAACCAACCATGGAATCATGGGCAAAACCTAAGTGCTTAGACAGGGGAGCAGGGGCTGAATTAAGAAGCGGACACTGTATGTCAGGATCCAGGATCCAATCAGAGCAAGCCCTGGCATCACTCCATGGCTAGATCCAGTCAGATCACGCCTCCAGGCATCACTTCACTGTAAGATCCAATCAGATCATGCCTCATTATCCTATGCTTATGAAACCCAACCAAGCCTTCAGTTCAGGGAGACAGATTTGAGCATTTTCTCCTGTCTCCTTGCCAGGTGACTTGCAATAAAGCATTTATTTTCTCAAAGGCAGGTACTGTGGTATTGGCTTCTATGCACATCAGGCAACAAGCCCATCGATTGCTCAATAACACTTGCCCTCTACCAAATTATAAATTTTAAGAAGGGAACTAACCTGCACAGCTTTGTAGCACCCACAGCACCTAAAAGAATTCCTGCCTCAATGTAAATACAGTTGTCACTAGGTATATGCAGGGGATTGTATCCAGGGCCACTGCATATTCCCAAATCCACGCATACTCAAGTGCTGCAGTCAACCCTGTGGAACCCGCCTATGTGAAAAGTCAGTCCTCCTTATATTAATATATGGGTTTCTCATCCTGCAAATACTATATTTTTGATCCACTTGTGGTTGAAAGAGAGCATAGTAGAGGAGCAAACTGGGAAGGGCATGCCTTTTCTGGTATTCCCATTTCTCTGCTCCCTTTGTAACAAAACTCAAAAAAGAGGTCTTTATTCTCTGTCTCTACTTCCTCTCCTCCAGTCTCTCTTAAATCCACCACCAATCAGGCTTTCATTCCACCAAAGCTGCTCATCAAAATCCCTAACCTCCTAACTGATCTCCCATTCCAACTTTTCCTGCAACATATTTATCCCCATCCTAGCTGGTCTATCTTTAATACAGCAGTCAGAATGAAACTTGTAAAAACCTTAGATCTTGTCACTCCTCAACAGAACACACTCCATGGTCTCCCATCTCATTGGGAATAAATGTCAACGTTCTAGATGTCCTACAAGTCCTTATGTGATCTGCCTGCTGGCAATACCTCTTACCTAACCTCCTGCCATTTCTACTACTTAGGTTTCTGCCCCAGCATCACTGACTGGCCTTGCCTACTCACACAACAAATGTTCCTTGAACATAGCAAATATGTACCCACCTCAGAATCTGAGTACATACTTGCATGGATTGTAACCTCTCTTTCTGGAATGCATATTCGCTCTCACTTCCTTCAGAGCTCTGCTCAAACCAGAGATTGTGAGGACTTCCTGAATATCTTGTCTTTAACAGCATTCCACACTGCTATTCAACACACAATCCCTCCTCCACCCTTTTTCTATTCCCTTCCCCTGCTTTATTTTCTTTAGAGCACTTACCACTCAACATGTTATATGTCTATTTGTTTGTTTGTTATCTTATACCCCCCATCAGAAGAGATTTAAACTCTTGAGTAGGGACCTTGTTTTGTTCACTAGTAGCTTCTCAACAAATATTTTGGAATGACTGAAAGTCAGACACATAAATTCTCCATATTCTACATAAAATAAATGTATCCACACTGTGCAAATGACAAAAATGAGACTCAGAAAGCTTGATTAGCAAGCCCTTACAGTTAGCAAGGAGCAAAGCCAGGATTCAAATCCACGTCATTCTGGCTCCAAAGCCCTGTACTTTTTCCATCATCTGTCTTTACAAAGTGAAAAGCAATGCTAAAATTATTCTATCTTTAGTTTAACAAATTATTTAACCAATTATCTGGCTAATGATTTTTGTGTCAACTTTCCTCTATTTTGTTTCTTGCTCAATTTTTAAAAATGGAATGCCAGTTTTCCAGGTAGCTATTTACATATGCTGAATAAATATTTATTTAAGACAAAGAATATAAAGGTTTCACTTATATATGTCTTCTCAGTGAAAGTGAACAATTCTATTTTATGCCTTTGCTTTCTTTTTCTCTCTGTGCAGGTTGTCATTTCTGTCCCACCTATTAATCTAAGCTAAGATTTGCAATAGCCCTTTTACTAGGTCATTGTTATGGCAACTAACTCAAAGTCTTCACACAACAAATGTAAAGTCACACAAAAAAATTCCATGTTCCTTTGCTATTTGAGGGGCTAAAACATTCTGTATAAATCTCTTCTCCTTACAAGGGTTCATGCTATTATACTTGGCTTTTCATATTTTCCTAAATTGCCTAGTAGGAAAGGATAAATATTTATAATTTTCTAAAATATTAAAAATTCAGACTCAATTTGATAAGTTTTAAATATATAATTTTTTAACGTTTTTAAACTGCTTTGTAAGTTTTTACCCTTGTAAGATCTCATGGTAATCTCACTAAAACATCTTCACTAATCTACATTAATACTTTAATTATAATGGTAAAAATATTGCTACCTGGTGCCAGTTGTAAGTTCCTTCAAAGCTTTACTTATACACAGTAATTTTAAGTAGATCTCATTTTTATAAATGTCCCAGATGAAAACAGCAACAAACATATTTAAACATCCCACTACATACGTTCCTAATATCAAATAACAAGTTTGTTCTCAGAAAATAATCCAAAAAAACTTTAAATAAAAACATAAAGTCATATGATCAGTGCACCATTATTTACAAATGTGAAAAAAATTGGAACCTAACAAAATGTCCATTCCAAATGTCCCTTAAAATTCCAAAGAAAGAGAATGATTGATAAATCATGTTATATACATGCAAGAGAATATTCTGTAGCCATTAAAATTTACTGTTATGATAGTAATCTGGTAACATGTAAAATAAATATATTTAATTATATATATCATATAATATGTATTTATACAATAAATATATTTTCTATAATAAAATATAATATTAAATTTAAAAGATCAAATTAAATTAAGACTATGTAAAATGATATTTACTATGTAAACTATTTCAAAGGAATGAGCTGGAAGGAATATGCCACCAATAGGTAAACTGTAAACATTGCTGGAGGGATTACTGATGACAAACTTTCTTTTCTACAATTTTGTAATTTTCTGAAGGGTGTCTATTACTTTCGTGTTCTAAAAGACTGTAAGATTTAAAACAAGGTGGGTTGCTACTTTTAGCGAACATAGTGGAGAGTGGTAGCTAACCCAAGGAACTCTAGAGCTTGAGCGCCTGGGCTCAAGTCCTCATGTGGGCATGGTACTTAAATTCTTTGAGTCTCAGTTTCTGCAACAGTCAACTGGGGTGATATAAGTGACCACATAGGATATTGTGAGAATTAAATAGGATACTAAAGTGCTTAGAACTGTACTTGCAACATAGTGAGCACTCAATAAATGTTAGGCATGTTGTCATTTTTAATTCCAAACTTTTTTGAACCTATGATCTAGATCTTTCCAGTCTTATTATTCAAGAAATACATTTCATAAGGCAATGGCTTCCCCACATAGTGATTCCTCTGATGGATCTAGGAAAAGTAAACTAAAAACTGTCTGGATTCATCATTTTAGATGCCATTAAGAATATTCATGATTCATGGGAGGTCAAAATATCAACATTAACAGGAGTTTGGAAGAAGTTGTTTCCCACCATCATGGATGACTTTGAGGAGTGCAAGCCTTCAGTGGAGGAGGCAACTGCAGATGTGGTCGAAAAGCAAAAGAACTAGAATTAAAAATGGAGCCAAAGATGTGACTGAATTTCTGCAATTTCATGATAAAATTATATTGCATGAAGAGGTGCTTCATGAAAATCTGTGATAGGATTTTGAATGGAATTAAACTGAATTTACAGATCAACTTGGAGAGAACTGATATCTTTATGATACTGAATCTTCCCATCCATAAACATGGTATATGTCTTCATTATTTAAGTCTTTTGCTATTGTCTGCAATCAAGATGTATAATTTTCTCCATAAACATCTTCAATATCTTTTGTTTAATTTATTCTAGATATCATATAGTTTTTTACCATTGAATGGAAAGCTCTTCTAAAATTACATTATCTGATGATTTCAAGTAATATCAAGAATATTATTAACTTTTGTATACTGGCATTATATCCAGTACATGTACAGATATAGATTGAGAAGCATCATGAATGTGAAATATTATTAATAATAATAACAACAGTTATCCATTCATTAAATACTTTGAGGTACAATGCTAAGCACTTAAATAATTTCATTTAATCCTCAGAAGAACACTATGATGCATGTACAACTATTGCCTTATTTTATAGACCAGGAGATTGAGAATTAGAGTAAGAAAAGGAGTAGACTCTTTCCAAGATAAAGGCCAAGAATACGTATATCCTAAAGGGTTCACACAAATAATGGGATATTTCAGACAAAGATAAAAAATCTAAATGCACAAAATAGAAACAAATTATATTTAAGACACTTATTTAGGAGAAAGAATAAGGGTATCTAACTTTACAAAGTTGCTCCACTGCAAAAAAAATTTTTTAAATAATTCTGCAAACTATTTGAAGACAGAAATTTTTCTACCAAGTTTAGCACATGCATTATATATGTGTATGCAAAGAAACACACAGAGGATAAGTCTAGCTTTAACATATGAAAGTATAATATAAAACTTCCCTTGAATTTCTGAATCTACTTATTTTTGCATTAATAGTATACTGAAATAAATATACAATCTATATTATTACCCAATAAAGATATGGCATAGTTAGACTCAGAGTCAAGATTCATGGTATTTCCTAAAAAGAAAAAGAACATTTGTAAGGTAAAAAATCCTAAACAAAATATCAAAGTGATATGATGATACTTTTTTTCCATTTCTTTTCATTTTTATTTATATTAATATAAATGCTTTGGCAAAAATATTTTTCACTAATGGGAGGTAGATTGAGACCTTAATGACCAATGTCAGGAGAATTCATACATACAGCAAATATTTACTAAGCATTTATTATGTGCAGGCAGGTTATAATGATCAAAGCAAAAGAGACAAAAATCCTTGTCCTCATGGAACTCACTAGTGGAATCATCTAGTGTATAAACACACATAGAACGTAAGTAACCTAAATTCTGACAAGCATATTTGTGTTCAAATTTATTAAATGAACTAGTAGAAATAAATAAAGAAACGGATAGAGTAAGGTAGTAATGGAGGGGAATAGGAAGGAAATATCAATAAACATAGTCCGTGATTTTCATTTCAGCCTCAATTATTTTCTTCACTAATTATTTATGTCTACCATTTTTGTAATATCTTAAAAAAATCTTATTGGTAATTTAACCATAGAAAACAATCACATTTACAGTAAACATCTACTACTAAGATATGGTCAAAGACTATAATCACTGTCTTGTATATACTTTTAACTGTCTTAACCCTTTCATCATTTTGCTTTGCAAAACCACAGCTATGGTTAAAGCCAATACTCTACCTGCTCTGCACCCACAGCCATGCTGGAGAACATGTTTGGAGAACAACTACACTCATAAATCATGGCCGCAAACATTAGGTCATTAATTCAGCACAGCAATCATAGCACATTTCCTTAACCTATTCTTCTTTCTACTCCTTTAGATGACTATCTCACATATTCTCCTCTCTCTTTGAATAACCAACATCTTATCCTCTATCCTCACTTTTAGCTGTTTTGACCTGCTTCCTTCTTAAGAATCAGCATGTGGGTCCACATATTCACGTGCTCTGCCTTCCCACCTGTTGCTATAGACAACTATCCATGCATTGAGATGCACACCTATCTCTCAACCTGGACTCTAATTCCATTCCTGTTTGCCTAATCAATGCCATTGCTCTAGCATGTCTCCCTCTTTGTCTTACATCATCAAATTTTCATATCTGTAATTTTTCTTATCTTAAAAAAAATTGACCCTCCTTTTCTTGACGGCTACCACCTCATTTCTTTGCTCACCTATGCAGCAAAATTCCTCAAAAGAGTTGTCTATATTCACTGTCTCCAATTCCTGTTCTGCAATTTTCCTTTAAGTCCACTCCTCACAAGGTTTTGCCTCCATCTGTCCATCAACACTGACCTTACCAAGTTCACCAATGACCTCTGCGTTACAAAATCCAACAGTCCATTCTCAGTCCTCTACATACTTGATATATCTGCCTTCTTGACACCATCAATCATTATCTCCTTTTAGAATATTTTCTACACTTAGCCTCTTGGACACAATTATCTCTGAGTTTTTCCTTACACCTTGCTGATGGCATCTCTTCGACCTCCTTTGCTGTTTTCTCCTCTTTGACCTTGTATCAGGATGCAAAGCTCCATCTTTGGTACTTTTTCCTTCTCTATCTACAGCCTCTTCATGGTAATCTCAACTAGTCTCATGGCTTTAAATTCCATTTATATGCTGATAACCTCCATATTTATGCCTTTAGCCCTGATCTCTCTCCCAAATTCCAAATTCTCATACTTATTTTTTCATTCCACATTCCACACCTCTAGTTGAATAACAAATATGTTAAGTTTAAAAATGTCCAAAATGTAACTGCTTTCCAAAATGTAACTGTTTTCCATCCATACTGCCTCTAGCCAAAGTCTTTCACATTTTAGTTTATGTAAATTCTATCCTTTCAGTTTTTCAGGCTTAGAACTTTGGAATAATCCTGATATCTCTCTTTTTCTCATACTCTACATTCAGTCTAGCAGAAAATCTTCTTCATCTGACATTGAACAATTAAAATATATTTTATAATACATGTACATATTTCTCCCATTGCTACCCCCGGTCTAAGCCATCATTTGTCTGGGTAATTGAAACAGATTCTTGAGTAGGCTCTCTGTCGCTGCTCTTGCCCACTATAGACATTCTCAATGCAACAGCCAGAATGATCCTTCTAAATGTCAAGTCAAATATGTCACTCCTTTGCTCAAATCCTAAAATGGCTTTTCATTTTTCTCAGAGAAAAAGCTAAAAGTACTACTATGGCCTATAAGACCATATGATCTCTCCCCTGATTACTTCTGTGACCTCATTACTCCTTCCCACCCTTCCTCATGCCCATCCAACCACACTCCCCTCTTTGCTGTTAGTTGACTATATTAGGCAGAAATATGCGAGGAATAGCAAGATGGTCAGTGTACCTGGAGCACAGTGAGTAGAAATTGGTCACAGACAGTGTTAGAGAGACAGATAGGGACCAGATCAGGTAGAGCACTGGAGGCTACAATGAAGACTTTAGATTTTATTCTACACGAGGCAGAAATTCTCTGAAGGGTTTTCAATAGGTGAACGTTAATCTGATTTGTCTTAAAAAGATCACTGGGCATAGTTAATCTTACTTGGGCAAGGTTAAATTTTCATAAATTGAGTATAAGAGAGGAGAAAAGAAGAATTTCAGTAGTCCTGGCAAAATATAACTGTGATTTATACCACAATGATCAGATTTAGGGTCTATTTGAAAGTAGACTGAAAGGACTTGCTGACGAAGTTCAAGAAAAAGAAAAAAATCAATTATTAAAAAACTATCTAATTTTGTTTCATTGTCAACATTATCAGATTAAAAACCATCTTAATTTAGCTGAAAAACTTCTCACAATGCTAAGAATAAACTTGCACTTCATTAATTCAACCTCAATGTAAATCCAATGTAATACCTTATCTATATGGATTTAAAATAAAGGAGTAATTATAGGGAAACTTTTTCATAAACACTTGCTACATATAGGAAAATAAAAGGATGTTAAGTTTGAAAGTACAGTGTTAGGTCTGAGCCAAAGAAAGAATATATCAAAATATGTCTTCTTTTTGAATATATACTATCCATAAACCGGTATTCTTACAGGAATTCAATAATTCAAACATTTAAGAGCCTCAGTAAGTTAAGTCTTTGGAACAAGAAATGGGATGACAAGTTTTTTAAATGGAGAAAACTTACCTTGACCATGACCAGGTTACCAGTTCACAAAGGAGACATATCATTGAAATACTGTTTGATCCTATGCAAAAGGTCAGAGATTTTCTCTACTACTAGATGAATCCACCCTAAGTCACCAGTGACAGAAATGCTTTACTTTGATATAAAACATCTAACAAAGCTAAAACAGAATTAAAATATTTTCAAAACACCTTACTCTGGCAGCAGAAGCAAAAGAATCAGGGCCATGAGCTGCATTTCTTATGCCATCTGTTCCAAAGATGGCTCTAATGCTCCCAGAAGCATCTGTGCGTGCCACCCCGGAGTTTGCAGGTCCAAGCAGTCTTTTCCATTCACATATAGCATCATCTCTTAAAATCTCCATGGCAATAACAGGACCACTTGTAATAAACTGGATCAGCTCACTACAAAATAGGTAAGAGATTAATTTGCCTTTTTTTCCTGTCAACCTAGATAGATATCTCTTTTAACAACAAGGATATATTTAAATTTGAATATTTCAACATAGACATTAATATTATGATCTCAGAACTGTTGGACATAGTGAATTTTACACAGGCAGGATAAAATTTTAATAAATTGAAAGTCTTACAGTGGTTCAAATCACTACAAATCACTAATAATGTCAAATCAATTATTGTTAGCAGAAAAATCACTATTGGGTTGCATTAAGACTATTTCATTGACTTAAAATGCATATTGTTGATCTGTGTTTCTCCCATTACTCTAAAAGGTACAGAGGATTTCCTTTTTATTTTCATGTGGTTTACCACTACAGTCAAGTACAATTTCATAATAGAGAAATTGATGACAATGATAGATGCCTTGTAATATATTTTCAGTAAGAATTTATTTAATTCTTTTTGTGTAGAACTATTAGAATTCAAAGACTGACAAAGAATTCTCAATCAATAAACACTGAGTTAGTTTAGTGATAAAGAAAAAAGAAATCAACAGGCCTTCAAGAAATATCCTTTATTGCAGTAAAAGCTACTCTGAATACTCCTGAATTACTAAAGCATACACATAGGTTCTTAATTAAAAATCCAGCATGGATTCATAGTCCCCCAAGGTATAAAAAACAATACCTCATTTTATTTTTTCACTTCTATGAGTATACAAGGCAGCAATGATAAACTTAACTGAAATAAGGGATACCCTCCCTCCTCCTTTCTTAAGTAGGAACAAAGCACTTCTTAAAGTAAGCCCATGTTTCTCTCTCATCCAAAGGAAAGAGAGAATAGGACCCTCCTGGAGAAAGGAGCATGGTGTGACAGGCCTGCACTTTTGTGACTCTTAATGACTATTTTACACAGTTCCTTTAGTAATGAACCATGTTATATGAGCTAACTCCCTTTAGTACTTCATTTTTAAATCACTACAATTCATTTTGAAGAGTATTGCTAAGAAATAGCATGTACAAAGAAGTATTCATACCCTCTACCCTAAGAGACCCACAAGGACCTCCTCATATACATTCTGCTAGGCCTTAGCAGCCAAAACAAACAAAACCCCCAAACCAACCATTAGATTTAAGGAACCCAAATGCAGGGAAAATACTACATATCAGAATCTATGCTATGAAACAAGATTTTTCCCTCAAGAAATTTATAATCTAATGTCCTGTTAATACAGAATTCTCAAAATACGGAGTAGAATAAGCCTATAAGGTGAGTGTGGCATGTAATAATACAAGGAATGGTATGACTGATCATAAGATACTGCTTCAGCTTCATGAAATGATTTCCAATTACTTCAGTGAGTCTTTTGTTATATTTTTGCCAATACATGGCAACTAGTTAATTCATCCATTTAATAAAATTTACTACACATGAATTACATATAAGACATTAAACTAAGAGTTATAATTCAATGTTACAAACACATACAAAGACTATGACAAATAATAATTTCTACCAATTTCCTAGAAAATTGTATATGCCTATTCTAATAAGGCTTAGAAACATTTTATAATGCTTGATATTAAATAATCTATAACATAATAATTTTCTTATATAAAACTTAGGAAAAAAGCCACTACTCTGTGTAGGATACCAAATGGCATGTCTATTGTAGCAGTTCGGCTAATATAACATTTTTCTTTATTAGAAATGTAAATACTCCTTTGTCAATAGTAATATGAGACTGCACAATACTCACTTAAATTTAATTATATGCCAAATTTTTATAATATTGATTCTGTTTTAACATATATTATTTGCTATATTTCAAGAAAAAAATATATATCAAAGTATTTAGTTGAAATACACGGGTTCTATGAACATTATTTTATGTATACAAGATTACTAAAATAAGAGAGTTTAAAAGCACAACAAAATATTCAACATAAAATACCATTTTCACTCTATTTTTAAACCACTGAAATCTGAATAGAGAGCTATCTTCTTTGTAACTTAATCAAATTATCCTATTTACTACTAGTTAAAGTTTAAGATATTTAATGATGACATATAAGAATTCTTATATAATAAAAGAAAAGAGAAAACAATTCTTAGAAAATAATTCTGTACAGTTCCAAGAGGTTGCTATGGTCCTTTGAGAGATTATTCTCATGTAACAAATTTTTGAATTGTAAAAATATAACTCTTTATTTTCTAGGATATCCTCCATTATATATACCACTAATCCCCAAATTAAGCACCTACTTAAAACAGGGCCTTGATTGGTGGTCTACATGAAAATCCATTGCTTCTTTCCTATAAAATAATCAAAATGACAATAGTTAAGAATTACATAAGAAGATAATTACTTAGTTTACATTAATAAAATAAAGTGAGATCCCTTAAATTTATATTTATTTAATCTGTATGTGAATTAATTAATAATTTTCACCAAATATTCTGTCAAATCCCTCCCTTTCTGAAAATATTTTGCAAGTATGAGTCATACCTATGTTAAATATAAAATTAAAGTGAATATAAGAGGCAATATTTACTTTTCTACTCATGTTATATATCATCTATCTTCCTTTTCACCAGCATCTGTAACATTCTAGAAACAAAGTTTTACATTTGGCCACTTTTCTTTAAAGTGAACATAAATTACATGAAAAAATGCAAAGCCTTTATTTAATTTTATTTTTTTAGAGACAGGGTCTTTGTATGTTGTCCAGGCTGGAGCGCAGAGGGATGATCATGGCTCACTGTAACCTCGAACTCATGGGCTCAAGCAATCCTCCCACCTTAGCCTCCCAAAGTGCTGGGATTATAGGGCATGAGCCACCACACGTGCCTGGCCCAAAGCCATCTTCTAATTCCAAATTTGTCACTTTCTTCTACAGGCTTTAAACTTGAGAGTTTAGGCTAGAATTTTAATTCAATAGTTATAGTTTTCTTTCTTAGCTAGATCTCTCCAAAGGAAAGACTAAACACTTGTGTTTTTAAAAGCTGTGTGACAAATTATGTATATTAATGCATTCTTATTGGTTAATAATGGATTATAAAACTAATGTTTTAACTGACATCACTAAAAAAGGGAAGAATATGAAGATATTCATAATTAAGAATTTATTAATGGTAACACAAATTTACTTTTTAAATTTATATTCCCACTAAAGACTATCTATAGAACGTATTGAAACATCACTATGTATCCCATAAATATGTACAATTATTATATGAAATTTAAAAAATAAAATAAAGAGGAAAAAGGGATAAAATAAAAGAAAAAAAAATTTCCTGTAGTCCTCAGACTGAGGCTGGAGGATTCCTTGAGCCTAGGAGTTCAAGTTCAGCCTGGGCAACATAGACGGACCCTGCCTCAAAAAAATTAATTAGTTTAATTTAATTAAAAAGTTAATTTAGTCTCTTTGAAAAAAAGAATGTCTATAGAGACAATAAAAGAATAATACATTTTAAACTGATTCAGCTGAAAAGTCTAAGGAATTTTTTTAAGCAAATCAGGTGTCTCAAAATTGTATAGTTTTCTTAAAGCCATTAAACTGAGGTCACAATATTGACAAATAAACATCAACATCAAATACTTTTAAAAATAGCAAAGAAGTTAAAGTGTTCCTTAGCAAAGAATCAACATTTCAGGCTTGAAAACTAATTTGGAATGCAATGTTTTTGAAGACTTTATCGGCCTATTATAAAATGAATTCACATAACAGTTTATATCAGGACACATGCTTATTCTAATCAAATGTACTGAAATATTCCCTTTGGCTATGAAGAGATTACTAAAATATACTACGCCAGTATAGAAAATAAAATTCATCCCAAGACATGGAGAGGGGAAGAAAACTCACACTTTTTCTAGAGTCAGTTATAGTCAATGATTAAATTATTATATTTCTTTTTCACAATACATTAAAATAGGTATGATCACCTATATTTTACATATGAAAAGAATGAAGTTCAGTGTGGTTACACAGTTTGTCCAGGTCAAAGAGCTAGTAAGGGCAAGACAAGGGGATTCAAACCCAAATCTCTCTGACTGCAAATTTCTGACTGTTTATACTCTTTCTACTATCAACTGCAGGAAAAAAGAAATCCCAAAATGAGATACAGTCTATATTGTTTTACAAGCGAAAATGGGATAAAACTGAATGTCTAAAAAACTCATGTTGGGGAGTAAATTAGAAGACTTAGCAGAAGAGTACTAAAATGACCAATTCTAAACCTTTCGAACACAAAAAACTAAACCACTAAAAAGGAGAAAATAATCACAATCTTTAATATCAATGAAAAGAAAAATATTAATACATTACTAAAAGTGTTTCAATGTTTTCTTCCAACATGTCACTGATTCCATAGTTATCTCCATTTGAAATCTAAAATTAAAACCAGGATGAAAGTTCATAAATTGTTTCCTACCATTCTCATCTAATTCCTCCATTAAAAGGTTTAGAAGGAGACCAATATAAACAAGTACATCACTAACAAGAGAAGCTTTTGTTATTGTTTTGTTATGTTTTGTTGTGGGCAGGGGTGGGGGGGTAGGGGGGTGTTTGCTTTTTAGGAGACAGGGTCTTGCTCTGTCACCCAGGCTAGAATGCAGTGGTGTGATCACAGCTCACTGCAACTTCGAACTCCTAGGCTAGAAATACAAATTGTTGCCTTCTAGATATTGTTATGATGTAGGAACTGACATTTGAACAAATAATTTTAGACAAGATTAAAACATCGAGAGAAACTCCTAATGTGTCTGACTTGGTGTGCCAGCAATGCAAGGCCCTGACTGCTCTTTATCCTAGACATTCCTCGAGGTTGTATTTACAGTGAACAACCTTGAGGGATGAGGTAATAAATCTCTTCAGGCCAAAAAGCAGGTTTGTTTATTGCTTGCTAATGAAACAGTTGGTAACCCAAGTTCACTCTTCCTCGGTTTTGATACAACCCACTGTTCACACAGCATCCACCCAGGCCTATGTCATTTTATCTCTACAGGACATGGAGGCAAGGGGGACCAACACAGTTGGTAGCCCATCTCTTTTTCCCACTGGCACTTCCCGTCCAGATCTCCATTATCTGCCCTATGCTGGACCACAGCAGTCATCTCTTACTGATCTCTACTTCCAGTCTTGCCTCTTAATAATAGACTTTTCTTCTTTCAGGCAGAGTCGTTTCTCTAATGTGCGAATCTAATCATGTTACTCATCTGCTTAAACTTTTCAGTGGTTCCCCACTGTCTTCTGGATCAAGTTCAAACATCTTTGCCTGACCTATGAAAATGATAAAAGGAAAGAGGTGGGTGTGGGGGGCAGCAGAACACTCTGTTAAAACACTGCGGACACAAGATGGTGGTTTACAATGAAATTTGACTTCCTGAGGGGCCAGTATAAAGGGTTTGATGAGATTAGTGGTAAGAGGTGTGGTCAGAAGACTACAGAGAAAGAAAGTGTACAAGACCAAATGAATGAATATGTATGTGGACAAGTAATTAGAAGGGTTTGTATCTGTGGCCCTCCAAAGGATGGAGAGCTTTATAAGGCATGGATGGAATTAACAAGCCTCAAGTTTCCAAGGAAATATTAGTAAATTTATTCCCTGTGGTGCTCTTAAAGTGTTAATTGGTTCTAGCATCTTTCCTCATGGGCTATAGAGCCATTATAATAAACAAGTTGCATCTTTATCATGGGAAGTCTGAAGGCAAGTCATCAAACCCTAGAGGTGTGGAAACATAGACTCAAGTAACCCTCATAACTTTATGATATAGGTACTTTTATATCACAACTTTATGATACAGGTACTCTCATTCTGCAGATGAAGAAACAAGCACAGTGGTAAGTTGTTCAGAGTCATACACCTTGTAAGTGGCACAGTTACAAGCAATCTGCCTTTAGACTGTGCTCTGAAATGTCAGCCTCCTGCCTCTCTAGAAAATATATGAACTGGGAGATCTTACTTAGGGAAAAATTAAAATTAGGCATATGTTGTTTTGAGGATAAAATTGAGGGTGTTTTGTAAGGTTTCTAGGCATCAGACAGATCAAAGCCAAGTTGAATGTCCACTGCAATCCATTGTCCCTATTCTCAAAGAAACAAAACTGCAACTGACCCATGGAATAGATACCGATACAGTGATGATTTCTTGAAGCAGTGGAAAGACATCTGACCAAAAACAAACAAACAAAAAAACTAGTGGAGAAATGTAAGAACACCACAGGAGCTAGTTCCGCCTAACTGCTGCATTCATGCCCCTACAGACACTCCATGCTACTGTCACATTCAACAAGCCTCTGCCCTAATAGATGCCCCGTCTCCCTTCTCCATCCTCTGGAATAGTGCAGTCTTTGCTTTGCTTACTTGGTAGAATTTTTTTTAAAAAAAACAAGTGTCCAATATCATAGAAAGATCATTTGTGTGTTTTTTCTGAAAGACTCTCTAAGAAAACTGAAGAGAAGGTTGTCCCAATCCTCTATTCTTTGTTTGAATGTTGTGAACATTTTCCTTTCCATTGCCAAGGTAGAAACACTATTTTACCATGGGGCTGGAGTTACTTACGTTGTGACAGAAAGGGCTAAATAGGATGTGTAAGTCTTATTTTCACTAAATAAATTAGAAAATATCTGGTCAGAGAGGTTGGATTGCTTTTCAGAGTATTAAATAGGTATACTTACCTATTGTATATATTAAGAGGAGCTAAGGAGCATCCCCTTGTCAAATAGAAATAATCAGATATTCACTTCTTCTATCACTTTTATATAGTGTTATAATTATATATTAAGGAGCGTTTATAATTATCAAGCATTGGTGTTATAAAAGCAGATGGGGCTATGAAAGATAATAAATAGTTAAATAAATAGTTAATGAGGCATATATAATTTGACAACTTCTAAGTATTTATAGTTGGATGGTTATTTATGCATCTGATTACCTATTGTCTTTTTGTTCTCATTCCAGTAAGATATTCTATTCTTTGCCATTCAGTGGGAGGTTTCTTATTTCAAACAACGACATGAAAGCTAGATCATTTTTTAAAAAGGAATCTAGATATTACATAACTAAAAATGATCAACAGATTACCTTGAAATCATCATCATTTTGAGTTTGGTTATAGTAAATCCAGCTTTGTTTATTATTTCAATTATTTCTCCAGCCTTTGATACTGCATCTGGTTTAATCAGAGCTAATGTTCTGTAAAGAAATAAAGAATAGGTTTGAAAATAAATATTGTTCAGCAGTTTTTATTTGTAATTCCCAAGCTGTGGTATTTCCCTTAACAATCATCCTAGATTATCAAAATTTGAAATTAATTATATAGAGAAGTATATTAAAGACATCTTTTAAAAACTTACACAAAGTAAGTTTAGTATTTTTCCCAAAGAAATCAACATTAGACATCAAATTTAGAAAAAAAAAGCTTAGGGAAAAAATCATTAAAATTTTTATTTTCAATATGCCCATATCAGAAAATAGAAATTTAAATTTTCTATTTCTGGCCGGGCGCGGTGGCTCACGCCTGTAATCCTAGCACTCTGGGAGGCCGAGGTGGGCGGATCGCTCAAGGTCAGGAGTTCGAAACCAGAGCGAGACCCCATCTCTACTAAAAAATAGAAAGAAATTAATCGGCCAACTAAAAATATATAGAAAAAATTAGCCGGGCATGGTGGCGCATGCCTGTAGTCCCAGCTACTCGGGAGGCTGAGGCAGAAGGATCACTCCAGCCCAGGAGTTTGATGTTGCTGTGAGCTAGGCTGACACCACGGCACTCTAGCCCAGGGAACAGAGTGAGACTCTGTCTCAAAAAAAATAAATAAATAAATAAATTTTCTATTTCTTAGAATACATTTTATACAAAGGATTAATCTCTAAAAAGTTGCACTAAATATATTAATAGCTTGGTTTCTGTTCTCTTAGATTTCAACATACGTATGCTATGCAGTCAGTTCAGCATTGATTTGGAAATAATTACAAATTCTTCTCTTGACTCTTTATCCATAGCATGGGTGATACATAAAGAACCAAATGTCTTCTTACTCAACAATGTATATGAATAGCAAACACCATGCTAACTTTTAAAATTGCCTTTTCCTCAAAGAGGATATATCAGAACAATGCACTTTTCCTCTCTGAAGTCTCGGAATTAATAGAAATTTGGAGAGGGAGATCATCTTAGTGTCCTCATTTTACTGATGAGAAAAGTTGGCATAGAGAGGTAACATGCCAAAGGTTACAGGCTGGTCAGTAGCATGTTCAGGACAAAACACCCAACTCACCAGACTCCCATGTCTATGCTCCTTCCACATCACAGATAATGTTACTATTAATATTATTAAAAAGGGGCATCATCATCAAACCCTCAAGAATAATATTTGCAAATACAAGATAAAACACAGATTAGTTGTAGTAGTTCAGTTTACATGATAAAGAATTACTGTAATTTTCCCTTCCATATTTCCAATTGTTCTAACAACATTGGCATTAATTCAAGGAATCCATAAAAGGAAAACAGTTGGCCTTTTCATAGTTGGCTTTGTTCACCAACAAGACAAACATAGCTGAAAATATAATTAAAATACACTTACTTACAGTAACTTATGGCTGGGATTTGAAACTGTAAATAACAAAAGAAATTGTTCATCTTAATCTGTTTATTAAAAACTATACCAGATAATCTTTTGCTTTATTTTGAAGCAGATGTGTCACTTATATTAATTTATATTATGTGGTATCATAGAAAATACAGTTAAAACTCTACTTTTTTGGCCAGGCATGGTGGCTCACGCCTGTAATCCTAGCACTCTAAGAGGCCCAGGCGGGTGGATTGTTCGAGCTCAGGAGTTCGAGACCAGCCTGAGCAAGAGCAAGACCCCGTCTCTACTAAAAATAGAAAGAAATTAGCTGGACAACTAAAAATATATAGAAAAGATTAGCCGGGCATGGTGGTGCATGCCTGTAGTCCCAGCTATTTGGGAGGCTGAGGCAGTAGGATCGCTTGAGCCCAGGAGTTAGAGGTTGCTGTGAGCTAGGCTGATGCCACAGCACTCTAGCCTGGGCAACAGAGTGAGACTCTGCCTCAAACAACAACAACAACAAAAAAAAAAACTCTTTACTTCTTAAATTGTTTAAATATCATAAGCCAAACTAATCTATAAATTGTTTATGCTACACTCTGAAAGAACATTTCACTAATCATAGCTCTTAAAGAAAATATAAAACATAGTAGCAGTCAATCAATTTCTGTAAACAAGATACAATGTGAAAAGTCCAAAGCTGATGGAACTTATTTTAAAATATAATTTCATTTTCTCTTTAAATGCCTACAGGAGACAATGGGTTGATTGCATTTTATTATATGATTAATTACACTAAATAAACCCCTCTGTCATATCTTCCTGGCTTAATTGTTCAGTAGGTAATAATTAAATGTATTTTACAGGGGAAATAAGACAGACATCAGGAATCATATATGCTATTTAAAAGTAAAGATAGCACACAAACAAAAGGGCCACAAAAATATTAATATATTAATAGTGCCTCTGTTACCTAGTGCTGCATAAGAAACCACCCAACATGCAGTGGCATAAAACAACAATTTCTTGAGGTTCTGTAGGTTGGCTGAGTAGTGGTTTCACCTGGGATCATTCATACAGCTGCATTCGGCTAGAGGATGAGCAGGAGGCTGTGCTCAGCTCAGAAGCTACACTTCTCTTTCCTGTGGTCTTCCATCCTTAGGGAGTCTAGCCCAGGCTTCTTCATATACAGCCACATAGGCACCAGTGAACGTGCATTTATCAAGAGCCCCCTTGAGGCACATTAGCTGATGTTCCTTTGGCCAATACAAGTCACATGGTCAAGCCCAGTTCACTGTGAGAGGAGACTAGACAAGGACATGGTTTCCAATAGGTGTGATTCATTGGGGGCCATCAATATAACTATCTAACATATAGTAATCCTCTTGCCTGCACTGAGGCAAGCACTGTAGTAGATGCAGCTTGAGATATTTTCAAAAGAAAGCACAAAATTATGAAAACCATTATTTAACATTAAAACTTATTAACATTAGACAATTGGCCTGCCTTCACAAACTCAGGATACAGATTTCTGAAAAATAACAATTCTCACAGAGCCATGAAAAAAATATGTTCTTCATATACCATCAGGCTCTGAGCAAAAACTGCAGTAAATATGTTTGTGAGAACGATGACTGAGTGCAGTACAACAACATCCTAGATAGTACCATGCTATTGCTGTGCAATAAATGTGTTATTACAGTGTTTGTGGACTCTTCCAATGCCATTGACCAGAAGAAACAAATATGTAAACTTTTACCCATACTAATCTATGTAAATATTTGCTTAAGTATACAAAAACCCATTCTAAACATGAACCAAAGGCTAAATTTATGGTTGATTTTATGTTTTCTTTGGAAGCATAAAGTGTGTGTTTGCCCAATGGATAAAGGAAAACAGTTTCATATGAGGCACTAGAGGAAAATGCACTAAGTCAAGGCTTTTGATTGACAACAATGACAAAGTTACTCAGAGCAATCCCTCCACTGAAAACTAAAAAAGTAGATTTTTAAAAACATTCTTTTAAAAAGCAAAGATGAATTGACTAGATGGTCAATAATTATTAGGACAAAAGTGAAAAAAAAAATGAGGACACAGAAAAGTGAGAATGAAAGTTGCTTTTGACTTGACATCATTGCCCCTCTGGCAAATTTGAACTTTAATTTGTAATACATCATTGGGAGAGGGGACCAGAACCCAACAGATGATCCTCCCTATAACAATTTGGGACCAAAGACTACTCGCCCCCCCAAACTCTTAGCATAAACCACAAAGAACCAGGCAGGCCTTGAATGGCCTGGCAGCAGAAGTTCACATCATCTAGGTAGCCTCAGAACTTCTAATTTTTGAACTTGGGTAATGGTCATACAGATTGTTAATGCCTCCAGGAAATAGACAGAAACAAACACAATATCTCCCTAAGAAGAAAAGAACTTCATCCTGTACCTAAAATAATTAATATATAAATACACAGCACTCATATATCATACATCCACACATGACCGTCGTCATCACACAAAGATAACCCCCTCACCCACACACAAGGGAAAAGACTAGCGTGAGGAAGAACCAGAAGAAACAACATAGAGCAGAGAAAGATGCACAAATAGTTCAGACACTGAAATTAATCAGATATAAACTGTAAAATGACCATGCAAACTATGGTTAAAGGACTAAAATGGAAGCTACAAAATATCATTCAGAAACAGAAAACTATAAGCTATAAATAGTAACTAAATTTGAACAGAATACTCAGTGATGAAAATAAGAACTAGACAAATGGTTTGACAGAAAGACTAGATGCACCTGAAGAAAGAATTCTTCAGAGCAAATTCAGAATAAAGTACAGAGAAACAGAAAGATACAACATAGATAAGAAAATAGTTTCAAGAATGTAAGTGGGGGAATAAAAACATTTTCAGCTGTTGTACCAACTGAGTTTTCTATCAATGGAAACACTTGAAAAGAAATTCTTCAAAAATGTAATTTAAACAAAAGTAAAATCATTCTAAACAGAAAGTTTGAGATACAAGAAAAAATAAAAAGCAAAAAGTGGGCAGGGCACAGTGGCTCATCCTTGTAATCCCAGCATTCTGGGAGACTGAGGCACGAGGATTGCTCAAGCGCAGGAGTTCAATACCAGCCTGAGAATAATAAGGAAACCTTGTCTCTGCAAGAAATAAAAAAAATCCTCCCTGTAGTCCCAGCTACTTGGGAGGCTGAGGC
>VBSM01000662.1:6418440-6485255 GCA_008086735.1 Cheirogaleus medius
AGAAAGAAAAGAAAAGAAAAGAAAAGAAAAGAAAAGAAAAGAAAAGAAAAAAAGTGGAGAAACCTAAATGAATACTGATGTATAAAACAATAACAATGAATCATTAGAGTCATACAAATAACAGAAAAAATACACAACAAAATCAGCATATAATTCAGCAAGGTGGAAAATTGGGCTAAACTGTTCTGAGGTTCTATATTTTCAAGAGGGAAGATAATAATATTTAACCTTAGGCTTTAGTAAGTTAACACATTGACTGCCATACTAGAAAAAAAAGTTTTCCTTGGGGCCATGGTGTTTTATTACAAAAATAGAATAAAAACTTGGAAAACAAAACGGTCCTACCTAATTTAATGAAACATTTCTTTTTTATTGTTTTCTATGAGTGAATTATATGTACTTGAAAAATAGTTCATGCATCTCCCAAAGTAGAGATGTGTGAGTTTCGTATGCTTCATGAGGCCCTGGGCTCAAAACTAGCCTGAGTTAAATACAACTCACATGGCAGTTAATGTGTTAGGTATGCATGCTTTAGTTTCTACTGTAAGCACTAAATGTATAGAAAAAGAACACATGCCTTTCAAACCAAAAGAGGAAAAAAAAGATCAAAAAATCCTCAAGATGCGCAAAACAAGTCCGAAAAGGACCAAAGATAATATTATACAATAAAACAAAACAGGCAGGAGAAAAAAGTAAAAGATAGGATGGCAGAGTTAACTCCAAACACATTAGTAGTTACATTAAAAGTGCTCTACAGTAACAGATGAAGAGTATAAAACCGGATTTTTTTAAAAAAAAATCATTCAGAGACAAAGATAATCAGAATGGATTTAAAAAATAAACAGCTATGCTAAATGAAAGACACATTTAGAATAGAAGAGTGAAAGTCTGAAGGCAAAAAGAATGAAAAAGGTATACCACACAAACATTAACTAAAAAAAAAGCCAGCACAGCTATATTAACATCAGAGACAATAGATATTAAGGCAAAAAGTATTGCTAGAGATAACGACAGTCTCTTCATAATAAAAGGTTCAATTTACTAAGAAGATATAACAATTTAAATCACCTAGTAACATACCCTTAAAATTGTAATATAAAGATTAACATAATTATAGTAGGAAATTTTAATAAAACCTTGGTAATTCATAGACTAAGCTGCCAAAAAATAAGTAAATATGTGAAAGATTTGAACAACACAATTCACAGACTTGACCTAATGGATACATATATAAAAACACACAAAACAACTGCAGACTAAACATTCTTTCCAAGCACACATGGATCATTAGAATAATAGACTATACTAGGCCAGAAGCAAATCTCAACCAATTTTAAAGACAGAAATCATGTAGAATATGTTCTCTAGACACATATAATTCAGCTAAAATTTATAATAAAGAGAGAATAAGGAAATTTTCATGTTTAAAAATTAATACATATACTTCTAAATAATCAATGAATCAAAGAAGAAAAACACATAGAAATCAGAAAATATTTCAAAAAAGATAAAAATTTCATGTCAAAAATAATGGGATGTGGTTACAAACAGTATTTAGAGGGAAATTTATACCCTTAATTACATATTAAAAATACTGAAAATTGATAAAATATATAATTCCAAAACTAGCAATAGCAGAAAAAAGGAATTAAGAAAATTGTACTCTATCAACTTAGAATTGTGTGTCTAGCAACAGCATCATTCAAGAAAGAGGGAGAAATTTTTAAAAATTACAGATTTTTAAAAATAGAGGTAGTTTACAATGAAAAAATGAAGGATAACATTCAAGAAGAAAAATATATTTTCAAAAGACAGTTTGATATGCAAGAAGAATTGATGAACAAATGTATAGGTACATCTAAGCAAACATTGCTTATACAAAAAATAAATAAATAAAAGAATGTCTAATATTCAGGCAAAAAATTGAATGTCTAAAACAACAATAAGAACAAAACTATGTATGATGGAAGAGAAAAGATTAGAGCTAAAGTGTCCTAAACTCTTTGTATGGTCTGGGAAAGGAGCAAGTTATTATAGAACTTTGAAAATTTTAATTTAAATATATGAAAAAATTTCAAGGCTAACCACTAGAGAAATAGTATAGAATTAGATAACCTCTAAACCAATAGGGAATACAGTAGGCAGAATAATAGCTTCCCCAAAGATGTCCACGTCCTAACCTCCAAACCTACAAATATGCTACTTTACATGGCAAAAGGAACTTTGCAGATGAGATTAAGATTATAGGTTTTAAAATGGCAGAGACTATTCTAGATTACTCTCATTGCCCCAATCTAATCACATGAGCCCTGAAAATCATAGAATCTTTCCCAGCTGCAGAAAGCCTGAGAGATGTCTGTGTGAGAAGGACTCAGCCTGCTATCGCTGGCTTTGAAGATAGAGGAGGGGGACCACAAGCCAAGGAATGTGGGCAGCCTCAAGAAGCTGGAAAAAGCAAGGAAACAGATTCTTCCCTAGAGCCTCTAGAAAGGAATACAGCCACATCAACACCTTTATCTTCTCCTGGTGAGACCTGTGTTAGACTTCTGACCTATGGAACTATAAGATAATAAATCTGTATTGTTTAAGTGACTGAGTTTGTGGTAATTCATTCTGGTGTCAATAGAAAACTATAGAGAGAAAAAAAAAGCTGAAGAGAAGAAAAATACTTCAATTAATCCAAAAATAGGCAAGAAGAAAAAAATAGAAAAGCAGGAAAACAGTAAAATAGTAGAAGTATGTACAATAATACCAATAATTACAGCATTAAGTGTACAGGTACTAACCTTACCAATGAAAATCTAGAGGTTTTCATACTGAATTTAAAAAAGAATTATATGCTGTTTACAAGAGACATACATACCTAAAACATAACAGCACAAGGCTAAAACAGATGGCAAAAGTCATTAATTAATCCACATATATAGTCAATCAAACCACTCCTAGAGAAAGATAGCTCGGTCTGGAGCTGAAAAGGAAATTCAACTCTAATCTATTAAGTGACCAAAACCCATCTGACTGAGAATTACAGAGTTGAAAGGTAGAATTTGAACTTATTTTATAGAAGGAATCTTAATTTCTCCCTGAGAATTTAATAATGGAAAGGCACTTTTCATTGTATTATTTGGGGGGGGGGGATTTATGCTGTCATTGGGGCTATCATATAATCAATAGTAAGCCATCTTGTACGTAAAGATGAGAAAAGGACTGGGGGTGAGTTTTTAGAAAGGCCTTGGTAACTGAACTAAGGTCCTCCTGTAATGCATTAAGGTGCCAAAACTAAACTGCTCATCACTGGTCCCAGGACGATATACAAAGTGACAATAGTAAATGGTATTGAGGAAGTGGTTTGTTTCCCAAAGGTAAGAGCGAGACCAAACTAATATTTTGCTGGTCTCCTCCCCTGAGAAGCAGATTTAGTCTACTAGAGCTTGTCAGGCCAGTTGGCTTAAAGGTATAAAACCTAGAGAACAATTAGGAATGTGTACTCTTGCTCCTCAACAATAAAGTAACTTCTACTCCATTCCTAGGAAAAAGCACCCCATCTCCATTTGCTCCTCCACATCTGGCCACATATAAGGGTTTATGGTCACATGTGGCCCTGCCTCTTTTCTCTCAGACCTGCAGGTCCTCAAGCAGGGCATAGTTTACTGTTTTCCTGCTTCTACATGCTAAACACATCTGAGTGAGAGTCCAGCACCTGCATAGAAGTGCTCTCTCCCATGCTCCATGGGCTGGGACACAGGCAGAGAACCCTGTGCAAATTGCTCTCAAGGTTTGCTCTGCAGATCCGTCTCTCCCCAAGTTCCAGATCAGTGAAAGTGTGAAGGTAGGCACTGAATGGAAGAAGTAGGAATGGGAAGAAAATCTCCACTCTTTTTAAACATAGCTTTTACCAAAGAGCCTAAGTAAAATTAATACTTTATTTTGCTAGCATCCAGCCTTATACACTGTTGGTGGGACTGTAAATTAGTACCTCTATGGAAAGCATTATGGAGATTCCTCAAAGAACTAAAAGTAGACCTACCATTCAATCTAGCAAAGGAAAAGAAGTCATTTTATAAAAAGACATCTGCACTCAAATGTTTATTGCAGCACAATTCAGAATTGCAAAGATGTGGAATCAACCCAAGTGCCTATCAATTCAAGAGTGGATTAATAAATGTGGTATATGTATACCATGGAATACTACTCAGCCATAAAAAAGGATGAATTAATGCCTCTTACAACAATTTCTATGGAACTGGAGACCATCATCCTAAGTGAAGTATCCAAAGAATGGAAAAACAAACACCACATGTACTTGCTATTAAATTGGGACTAACAGATGAGCACACATGTGCACAGAGGGAAGTAAAACTTAATGGAAATCAAGCAGAGGAGAGGAGGAGAGGGGGAGAGCAGAGGAAGGGATGGGTGAAAACCCACCTAACAGGTATAATGAACCCTTTCTGGGTGATTGGCACACTTATAGCCCTGACTCAAGCATTACAAAAGCAATCCATGTAATCAAAAACATTTGTACCCTTGTAATATTTTGAAATAAAAAAAATACAAAAATAAAAGAAAAAGAAAAGGAAAAACTAATGTCCTCATCTTAAAAACAATGTAGAAAAAGAACATTGGTAAAACAAAAAATGGGAGGATAGGAACAGTGTATAAACTTAAAAAAAAAAAAATACTTTATTTTGATCTACATCTGGGTCCTGTGTCAGTTCTCTATCAGTTAATAATTTGGAAGGAAGAATGGAGACTGAGCTCAAGAGATGACCAGAAGCTAGCTTAATGTACATGGGATGTAAAGGACAGAGAAGAGAAATAAGAGAGATTTTTGAAAGAGGTCAGTAAATTGATAAGATTAGGTCTCCATCCGGATGTAGGAATACAATAAAAATGGAACTCAAGGAGAACTTCCAATTTTTGAAGTCTGTGATTAGGTGAACGTGGTGCTAGAATACAAAAGCAGCAGGTTTTTCAATGAAAGTGAATTAGTTCAACTTTAGATTTGTTATTTTTAAGTGCCTGTGAGGAATCCAGGTGGAAAGGTTCAGAAAAAGCTGAACATATGGTTTTGCACCTGGACTTATAATATAAATTTGGAAGGCAACATAGATTTGGAAGTCATGGGAGTACACAGAATCCTCTGGGAGAGTGTACAGAATAAGAAAAAAGGGCCACATGCAGAAACCTGGGGAACACTAGGAGTCTTTTCGGCCTCTTTCTTTTAAGAGGCCAACCATAGCAACCAGGGGAAGAGAAAGGAATAGTTTTAAACTATTATAGACTTCAATTATTCCAGTTGTATTTATTAATTTTAATGTCTTTTAAGTCATTTGTTTATTAATTATTACATCCCAATAGTATAATCCTGCTTAAGTATATAATACCTGAACCTTGAGGCTGTTTCAAAGTCAAAATAGTCAAGATTTTATGACATTTTTCTCCACATATAAAATTTGGAGAAATATATACCTGATGACATTTCCAAATATGCAAATATAAAAAATTTAAATAGTTCATATTAATCAAATTCTAATCTCAGAAAATATATGTTCAGCCATAACCACAAAAATCTAAAAATATATAAAGTATGATTTCAGTACCTTTAAAAAAATCTTATGAATAAGGTATGTTTGGGTTAAGCAAATACTTAAAATTATTGGGCTATATTACAAAACTCGAAAGGTGATTTAGATCAATTCCCCTGCCTCCAGGAAAAAATATTCTTAACCCTTTTCTAAACACAAGTCCCACCTAAAGTATGGTGGACAGAAGAAAGGGTAGAAATGTGAATCAAAGTCAGATTTCTACAGTCAAAGGGAATAGGAATATTGAGATTAGTTTGTGAGCTAAACTGAATTATACTAAGTTATCTAGATAATTGCCTCCCAAATAGTTGATAGGCTCCATGGAGATCAACTTCACCAGTCCCCTCAACACAGGCTTTACTCCAGAAAGAAAGGAGTATGTAATTAGCTCATAAATTATCTTTGACACTATACAAAACTGAGAACTAGGCTAAATTACAATTATTACACACAGTTGTTTCTAAGGGACTCTGATAGATATACACAAATATTTCCATATGCTTACTTTTTGGCATTTAAATAAAACAATATATCTTTGAAACTGTTGAATTCAGAAGTTGTTTATTTAAATCACCCAAATGGTTGCTGGATTCACTAACCCATATGCAGTTAAGAAAGACTCATAAGAGAAAATGGTGAAACAATTTATGTCAGTAAAATGTATAATACTGCATATATTTTCATGAACTATATTTATGAAGCCCCAATATTTCAAATTTGTCTTCACATTAAAATAGAATTCTTCTGTTCTTTCTGTTTTAAAATAAGTCCCCTTCAACCATATTTGCCAGCATATTAACGAGAGGTTTAGTAAAAAGAGAATGAATTTTGGAGTAAAACACAACAGGGTTTGCTGGCTTCCTTTCACTTTTTAGCTGTGTGACTATGGCCAAGTTACTTACCCATTCTATAAAATAGTTTTAACAACATTCATTCCAGACAAACCAGAGTTAAATAGATAAATATTATAATATATTATAATATGGTTATTATTTTATTTTGATTGGGTCACACTATTAACCCTAACTATTATTGGACATATATTACATCTAGTTTAAGTGAAAGTTTAAAGTAATCTTGAATTGAAGTGTATGGAAAGTACCTATCACAATGATTGGCACATAAGCATGTGCTCCATAAATGAATGCTATATATTTTTATATATTTATATAATATATATTTATTAATCATAAATAAAATAATTATAGTTGGCATTTCCTTAATCCCATAGACTTCTACCATAAGATCTTATAATAAAAAAAGATTCCTATTTATCTAATATCCTAATCATTTTCCTATTTCACAGTTATCCTGGGAATCTTTGTTCTTCCTTTCTTATGATGCATTCACTATCACCATCTATATCACGCATTCACTGTAACCATCACCACCTGTGTATTAATACCACCCTAAGCATCAGATCACCTCCAGAATTATAAAGGGCTTGTAAGGACAGGCTAGGGAAGTCACAGAAAGAGATACCATATTACTATGGAGGTGACTCAGATATTCGGTAATTGGCTAGTTATTTGGGTTGTAGACCTCAAAAAACAGTTGGGCTGATTTTTTTTCCTATTGAATTAAACAGTTTTTGTAGCTTTTTATAAATATAGCTTTAATACATATTATACATATATCCACCAATGATCCCTATTTTTAATTATAGCAACAATCCCTCCACAGATGCAAACAAAATTCCCCAAACCATACAAAATATAAGCCGCAGAAATAAGAGCCAAGAAAGATGACAAAGGAATTAAAATTTCATTTCAAATATAGTTAATTCTAGTCTCAGAAAGATAAAACTCATAAATGTAGAGATTGAAAATTAAAATGTCATCTTGATAATACTGAAAATTGACATTCAGAAGAAAAACATTATCGAAAGTCTTTGTTTTCTATATAGCCTGATTTTCAGCTGCCATCTCCAACTTGTTCTGTCTTTCTTCTAAATCAAAACTGAGAAAAAGTCAGAATGACAAATGTAGCATTGACAAACAATAGAGAGAAGAAGAGAGACACATGTGGAGGGCATGATGCTTTACAAGCAATGGGAGGGAGAGAGGAAGGCAGGAATGCAGCCAGTGGGAAGCTCTTCATCCAGGCATACCATACCTCCAGACATTTTCAGTGATGCAAACTCATTCATTCATTCATTTAACAAAGTTTTGTGGGCCACACCCTGTGAATAATTTACTGTTGGAGGTATCACTACAACAGTTTTAAGGGATACAGTTGTGAACAAGACAGATCAGTTTCTTTATATGATTTCTTTCTTTTTTCTTTTCGCTACACTCATTAATGTCTTTCTACAACTGATCGGTTATTCAACATTTATTGGACATATATCATGTTTGTGAATAAAGCTCAAGAGTAGACAACATTAGTTACAAACAATCTAGAACTTCCTTGCCAACTAAATCAAGAGTCATCATTTGAGAATAGGAGGAAATGGAAAAAGGGAAGAATAGATAATAAATTTTAAATTTTATTCACTAATTCATTCAGCTAATATAGACAAGGTGCTTACAATGTGGGAGGAGATGTGCTAAGTGCCACAGGATATATAAAAATGAATTAAGACAGAATGAGGACATGTACAACTATGATTTATCAATTAAAAAATTGGAAAAAAAAAGACAGAATTAGGACAACCATTTTCCAGGTCCTATCCATTCACCTATGGTTAAATCCTCCCATTCCTGACGCAGACTGACTTTGGACCCAAAGTCAAATGAAAAAAAGATTATGTAATTGGTTTCTTACTTTTCTTTCCTACTGCCCAGTTGACGAGCTGTATATTGATCTCCATAGTCAATTAACACCAGTTGTCGAGAAAAGACATTCACTTTGTTGCCTATAAATAAATCTTCCAAGTGCAGGTTATCATATTTGGTGCGTTTCAAAAAGGTACGATGATTCTTTACATCATGCTAGAACCAAAAACAAGAAGACAATAAAAAAAGTAAGCAGTAAGGAATGTTCATATGATTATAAGGTAGAAATAGTTCTTAATTCTATCTTATCAAAGATAGGTTATATTCCATTCCCTTTTTGCTATAAATACAAATCATAAATTTTTTTATAACTTTGGTATTTCCTAATCCAATCCAGTAATAACATAAAAGCTTCTTATTGGAAATTTAATAGTTAAAACCTGAATATAAAGATTTTTTATTGCCAAATTATTCAGTAAATTGGTGCCTATAAATTCCAAAGAAAGATAGTCATACATCCAAATTCCTGCTTTATTGTGTATACAAAATCCCAACACAAAATAGATCTATTTGTTAAAAGTGTTGCCAATTAAAGGACACAAATAAATAAACAAGACTATCTTAGTGCAATCCTCTTCAATCTGACTTCTTGATAGCAATAATGGTGGCATATTTATGAGCATAATATTTATCTATAAAAATTTATCAGTTATTGCTTAATCTAAAACATAAATAATCCCACTCCAGTTTTCTAACCAAAAATATTTGCCTATTTTCGACATTAAAAATAAAGGTGCAAAGTTATCTTCTTTTATCTTCTTATATTAGAATTATAGTGAATAACAAAAAAGAATTCATATATATATATATATATAAATGTAGTTCAAAAAGTAATTATATAAAAGGCAATCCTATTCCTCTCCCTATCCACATTCACCCCCTTTGCCAACATTCAAGCAAAGAAAGACTTATTTACCATTTCAACAGACCCATCCCCTGGGTAAAATAGAAGTTCAAATCGTCGAAGAAGTGAAGCATTTGGATCATACCACTCTGCAATGAAAACAAATCTTTCGCTATGATTCTGCAAAGAAAGGCAGAAAAATTTTAACACTAACATATAAAGAATAAGTACTATTACATAAGTCATACAAAATGAAGGCAAGAATTACCAAATATTTGCAAGAAACAAATTTGCTACTACTCATTGTATTGATTTTTCTGCTTTTCAACAAAATATCAGTTATCAATACACCCTCAGAAACACTAACTTTTAATTTCTCATTATATAACCTTAGATTTCTCAAAAATGACTTATGAATTGTTTAGTACATCACAGTCATTCAATAATCCTGAGTAAATTTACATATTTTAAGAACCTGAGCTCCTGATCTGACTACTGTAACAATTCAAAGTCCTTCTAAAAGTAAGTTTACATACAAAGAGATTATCAATGAACTAATGAAAGAAAAAAATTCTGAAAGAATTGTTCTCTATTACAGGAAGTTTTAACTTTCCTAAATTTAAGAATCTAGCAGTATTAGAATACTGTCATTAAAATTATAGCAAAAATCCTTTCTGTCCTCAGTAATTTCATATGATAGTATCTTTTCATAGACATAGTAGGAGAATGTGTTAGTCTAAGACCTCTGAGAAGCAAATGCCAAGACAGGATTGAACATACAAGAATTTCATTAAGGGAAATTCCTGCAATAGAAAATGGGGAGGGAGCCAAGGAAGACCAGGAAGATGGCAGACCACAGTGCAAATCTGACCTGAGTGGAGGAGAGGGGCAGGGAAGGTTAGGTGGACTCATCCTGGATTGCTATACTATCTAAGGAAGGTTCAGCAAGCCCTCAGGGAGTGCTCGAGCCAGGGAGAAGTCAGAGGAGTGCCATGACTCCCAAAGACCCGGCAGGCCAGCTTTAGCATTCCTGCTCTTCTCAGTTACTAGCTGGGAACAGCCTTGGAAAGTAAGTCCTAAACACAAAAGCAGCAATGGATTTCAGAGCACAGCAGCTGGGGACTGTGGTCATGTAAGCTTCCCGTAGTTGGAGGTCTATAAAGTACATTCTTATGGGTACCACGGAGAATAAAATGGAAAAAAAAAAATCAAATATTGGCCCTTAACTATTAGGCAGAATTTCTCATTATTATATAAGTTAGTAAAAATATTCCAGCCCCAAAGGTCCTTCATTATAATAAGCAAATGAAGATATAAGGAAAAAGAGACTCTAGGAGTTTTGTTGCTGAATCTAGATTTGCCATTTGACACTCTGGTTAGAATATATGTTTGAGTTCTTTTTCTGTTAATAATTGACTAATAAATTCTAATGGCAGAAGTTGTATGTTTAGTCATGCTTATGATTTTATTCATAAACTATAACACAGATGAGTAATTTTTAAGACACTATTTTATTTTTCCCACAATCATCCAAAAAGATACATTTAAACAATGCTTATTAGTCAAGAGAAAATAAATGTAAAATAAGAGACATACTATGGCATTTGTAAAAGTCTTTCTTATACTGTTTTTTATATTGATTAAAACAATACAGCTCTTTTGAATTTAGGCCTCACTGTGCATTCTAGTGCTGTACTTCACTTTTAATAAAAAATTTAAATAATTTTTAATAAAAATTTTTTTACTATCTCTAGTAAAATATTCACTGAAATATATAATTGAAATATCGTCATCACTAAAATAAATAAAAGTATAAAATGGAAGAAATGACACATCTAACTAAGGCAAATGAAAAACTAATGAAAGTTGGTACTTCATTTATCCAAGAAGCCTAATAACCAAACTTGCTAATCACACTCTTTAATTCTGAGTAAAGCAGCAGAATTGTGTACAATACACCACCCAGAAAACAGTTTTAAGACAAAGAAAATAAACTGAGGAACTACTGCTTCTGGCTATGACAAAGTGACTTATAGCAAACCAGTGCAACTGTCTGAGAACAAGTAGAAAAGTAAGATATTGAATACACTGGAGAGCTTCTAAGGCAGCCAGGATATGAGGATCAAAGTTGCAGAAAGACAGGAAGCCCACTGAGATATTGCTTTAACCCTGAGGACATATGATGAATGTCAAGTGGGCAAGAGACTGAGAAGCCTAAGAAGCCGGCAGAGAAATCCTGTCAAGGGGTACAGAAGATGACACAAAAGGGAGCTCAAACCTATGCGTGTGCAGTGGAGCTTTTGGAAACTATTAATAACTCCCAAGCCGGGACTATTTGTTCAAGAAAAAAGGGTTTATTACTCCAAGTACAAATTGTGTTCAAACTTGATTTAAACTTAACTTTCTGTTTTACCTCTACAGTAAAAATTGTGGTTACTTCTTAGAGTTAAGAAGACTATCTAGGGATATAACAGTGGTGCATCTGGACTTGACACAAAACATCCCATTCAGGTTGGAGACAGGGTCTCACTCCGTCGCCTAAGCTAGAGTGAAGTGTTGTGATCATAGCTCCCTGTAATTTCAAACTTCTGAGCTCAAGGGATCCTCCAGCCTCAGCCTCCAGAGTAGCTGGGATTAGGATGGCCTTTCAACGACCTGCCTGAAACACATGTACATGCACACTTACATACAACTCCCAGGCCAAAGTTGCCTTTGAAATTTTAAAAATTTTACTTTTTAACTTTGTTGAGCCAAGCCTAGCAAAGAACTTGATTCCTTTTTCTACCAAATGACAGCAAAGCTGGATATCATTTTGTTTGAATTCTTCATTTTATGAATAAAGAAACTGATTTCCAGAGCATGTAAATGACTCGCATAAAGTCACAGTGCTAGTGAATACATGAGCCCAAACTGGAAGCTATGCTTCCCATGACTCAGATCTTTCCAAATCACCAGGCTTCCAAGGCCAACTCAATTGGGGGAAACTAACACTTTAGTAGCGTATAGGGATATCTCGAGTTTTTTTGCCACAGATGTTCTGATGAGAATGTCACAGATAAGAATAATTACACGGACATTCATTCCCTTTTCACTGAAAATTTGTTTCTATCAGAAGTACTTTACGAAGAACATTTAAAGATTATACTGCATCAAAAAGAGAATGTTTCTTTTTTTTTTTTGAGACAGTCTCATTCTTGTTGCCCCAGCTAGAGTGCTGTGACGTCAGCCTAGCTCACAGAAACCTCAAACTCCTGGGCTCAAGCGATCCTCCTGCCTCAGCCTCCTGAGTAGCTGGGACTACAGGCATGCACCACCAAGCCCGGCTAATTTTTTTATATATATTTTTACTTGGCCAATTAATTTCTTTTCTATTTTTAGTAGAGATGGGGTCTTGCTCTTGCTCAGGCTGGTCTCGAACTCCTGAGCTCAAACCATCCACTCGGCTCGGCTTCCCAGAGTGCTAGGATTATAGGCGTGAGACACCACGCCCGGCCAAGAGAATGTTTCTTAAAGAAGCCAAATAATTTTCCTCTTTTGAACATTTTAAATATAATTTATACATAACGAAAGTTTATCCCTAATCACACTTTGTTCCAGAAGTCTTAAAGTCTATGTGTGTGTGTGTGTGTGTGTGTGTGTGTGAGAGAGAGAGAGAGAGAAACTTCCTAAACCATCAGTCTTTATGGTAAATAATATAAATATTTTTATAGCCTGCATGTGTATATTATTGAGTAGAATGTAAACTTCATGTAAGGTATAAGATAAACAGGTGTTTTTAAGGAAATGATATCTGAAGGACAATCAAGCCTTTGGAGAATTGAATTAAACCACATTTCTCTCTGCTACTGTTCAAAGAGAGGCCTAGCTCTACAACAGATCATGTGAAACAATTTTTTTCCATGCACATGTACTTAAAAAAAATCCACTCCCTCAGTTCAAGAGGAAGTTTAAGCTTAGGCCACCAAGTATAACTGTACCTTGGCCTCATACATTTCAATATTACTGATCAGAAAGCCATTCCATCCCTGATGACACTATGGCAATCCATCAAGAAATACCAACTGGACCTGGCATTACCAGTATTGCTGAGTGCAAAGAATGTGCCAAACCAACAAGTTTTGTTGCTGCTACTATTGCTGTTATCATTTGCTGGCAGCCTACAGCAAGTGACACGTCCCTGAAATGTATTGCTTTAAAGAGAAGATCCAGAAAGCTATAAAGAGTTTTTTCTGGGAGTTGGAGGAAATACCTCAGAATGTCTAAGAGCATGGGCTCTAGAATCAGATAGATAGATTTGTGATAGTGGACAAGATATTCAACCTCTCTAAGCCTCAATTTCCCCACCTGTAAAATGGGAATAGTAATGTAGTTTCCTCATAAGGTATTTATGGGGATTAAATGACTTAGTGTACATGAAGCACTTACGATTTCTATTGCCTAAGTCTCCCATAGCGGTGATGATTGTTTATTAGTCCATGTGTTACTCTAGAGCTGCACTACACACACTCATCTCCCTCACTGGTCTTTTTTCTTGATTTGTGATGATACAGACTCAGCTGCAGCTAATCTTAGGTAAATAGTTTTTTAAAGGTCTTTACAGAAAAAATTTAGTACAAAGGAAAAAGGAATTTGTGGACAGAAAAATAGAAATGTGACTAAAATTATATTTATAAATGAAAAGAAAAATCATTGAACATATATAGTTATTTCTATAATAATAAGTAATTTTTTGTAAAGGATATTTAAGAAATCAGAGTCAGAATACAATTCTTGCCTTTTGGGGAGTTCAGACAGTTATGGGTCTGTTTTTATCAATAAAAATTGAGTAACAATTTTCTTTTCAAATTTTCTGACACTATTTGTTATACATTAATCATCAGTTTTATTCAATTCAAACTTCTCAAAGAAAGGCATCATTGAAAAAATTAAAAATTACATTAATCAACATGAAATTATTGTTGCAAATTGTAGATTGAGAAATTTATAAATGCTGTGCTTTGGCTTGCTACAGAAACCAAAGATGTTATAGAAAATATTAACAAAATATTAATATTCATATAGTTAATATAATATTTAAAGTCATATTAGACATTATATGCAACCTCTATATCCAAAAGAGCAGGTATCCCTCTTTACTATTTAGCTACTCTAAGATACAAAATTAATTATGTGGCTAGGTTTCCAGGACCAAGCTGGAATCTGAGACTCTACATGAATGTTTATGAAGAATAAAATCTGAAGAACCTGTCTCCAATTCCACAAAGCAAAGCAGAAACATCTTATATTTTATTCAAAAGGGATAAATATATACAGATGAGAAAGCATTTCAGTGCGAGACTTCCCTGGCATCAAAAATAAAGCACTGAAAAAATGTTTTCAAATAAATTATCTAAATCTTTGCTTAATGTCTCACAAGTGAAGCAAAATGTCTACTTAAGGAATCTTTTCAAGTTATTTTTTTATTCTTGATAGTAATAAGCCTAGGGGAAAGGCAAGAAAAATTGAAAAGCATACTCATTATCTAACCTCACATCAATTATAAATTCAGAAGAAACAAAATAAAATATTAATATGGATGAAAAAGTACTCCCCCAATTCATAAGCACTTGGAGTGAAGGATGAGTGCATGTGGGTATGCACATTTGTGTGCCTGTTAAGCAAGGATGACTATTTCAGAATAATACATAATAGTACAAAATTACCTTCACTGCTTTTTACTAAAAAATCACAAGGCTTCTAAAGAGTAGTTTTGATAATGAATTGCTCTGATGCAATGGAGCCCCTTAACATGTAAACGTCCCTTACCCTCTTCCAGGGACCTTGTACCCTGGCAAGGTCTCAAGAGGGTATAGGAAAGTTGAGATAAGGTATCAACACAGCACATACTGACAGAAATATCATCACTGTTAAGGACCAAACACTTATAATGCTTAAAAAGGAAGAAATAAGAAAAGGAAGGCAGGCAGGCAGTGTCATTATTGGTTTGTTTTGTTTTTTTTTCTTTAGGGTACCAACTATCATTAGCTTTCATGAATCAGTAGGATACACTGTTTACATCTGGCTGCTTGTACTTAAGACTCTTTTAGTGTTCTCTAAACTGCTACTAGTTTAATTAACCCTTACAGATATTATTTACATCTTACAAAAGTTAAAACCAAATATTGAATTAAGCAGGTAGGGAAGAAAAGGGAGATAAGCTAACAGTATATCAGGTGTATCTAATATATATTTTATTGAATCCTCTCAACAAACCTGTAATGGAAGTATCCCCCTATTTTTACCAACAGGAAAACAGAGGTTCAGAGAGGTTAACTGTCTAGATATTAAACAGCTAAATATCTGGTCAGGACATGAGCTGGGATTCAAACAAAGGTTTGTCTGATGCCAAAAGTCAGTGCTCATTTCCAGACATCAAAAGCACTGAATCAAGAAAAAAGATATGAATCAAGAGTTCTGGATCAATCAAAAGAGCAATGGAGATGGGAGATAGTGAGCAAGGCAACCTGTCTATGAGGTACATCTGAGCAGAAAAGCAGATAGGGGTAATAAGTAAATCAGAGGAGGTCGCTAACAATGGAAAATCAGTTTGGCCTTGATCCTAGGAAAAATATCTCTGACAAGGTTACTGAAGCCCTCTTTAAATATTTCTGGCAGTTTCATTTAAGAGATGTTATAACAGATCAAGGAAGAGAAGTCATTCAGGATCAACACAAGATTACAAGGGCCTAGGAAATGAAAATCAGTTCATGGAATAGAAAGGCACACAAGAAAAGAAAAAAATGCAGTGACAACAGTAATGTGATGTGGTGGTGAGAGTTCAAAAACACAGATGTTTGGAAACGTCTTTATTTCATCCTCATTATTTTGAAGGGTATTTTTCAGATTACAGAATTCTATGTTACAGCACTAATAGTTATTCAGGAATGCATCCTGAAGAACAATACTTTAGATTCTTATGCCCCAAAATAGTAACTGAGGAGATTATTCCAAGGAACTTCAGTTTTACAAAGAAATGCATTTTTTAAAAACTTAATGACATTATTTACCAATCATCTATTACATGTCTAAAACACAGTACTATATGTCTAGTTTCTGAAAATGTGAAAGATGAAATTTTTAAATGGCTACTACTTGTTTATTTTACAATTATAGAACTGCAAATGGTTATTGTTAAGAGAGAAATACTGAGAGCCATTTATGTGCCAAATAGTATATTAGGCATGGAGGGTAAGAATTGAAAATGTTGGTCCAGTGCAGTGGCACATGCCTGTAATCCTAGCACTCTGGGAGGCCAAGGTGGGAGGATCACTTGAGCTCAGGAGTTGGAGACTAGCCTGAGCAAAAGCAAGGCCCTGTCTCTACTAAAAATAGAAAAATTAGCTGGGTGTTGTGGTGCGCACCTGTAGTCCCAGCTACTCAGTAGGCTGAGGCAGGAGGATCATTTGAGCCCAGGAGTTTGAGGTTGCAGTAAGCTACGATGACGCCACCACACTCTGGCCAGGGCAACAGAGTGAGACTCTGTCTCAAAAAAAAAAAGGAGAAGAATTGAAAATGTTTACGAAATTGAATAAGACTGTTGATGGAGCTTAGAACTAATTGAGAAAAAATTCAGAGTTATTAAAATTATTCTTAAAATTCACAGTCCATATAATTTAGGAACAGTTACTTATTATTATATCATTTTGTTCCATATGTTTAAAAGTCCATTATAATGGTGGCTTCAAACTTCTATAACAGAAATAACCTCATATCATGACCCAATGCACATATACATGTAAATGTATTACTGAAGAATTTCAGTAATATGTATCCTTACTATGTGCTATGTTCTAAGATATTTTCTATTCTAGTCTATCCTACCTTTTTATTAACACTAATAGAAATCTACTAAACTGATTTCATGACCTACAAATAAGGTCAAGAGCCTTTGAAAAACACTGCATAATCACCTACCCCCTCCCTCTACATCTTCTCCTTCACCCTCAGATCCAACCATCCCTCCATGAAAAAAATGGTTTTTCCTCTTGGAACCCTCAACATCTCTGTCACTAAAATAAATGTGCTAAATTAAAGACAGAATACAAGGGGAAATAAGTGTATATTCAAAGAGCTGGAAGAACTCATTTCTTAGGGATATTTGAATTTACCTGGGCTACTGACCCATCCTTGCTTAGACAGTAGCTAGGTACCTGCTATGGTCTGAATGTTTGTGTCTGCCCAAACTTTATATGTGGAAAACCTACTCAGCAATGTGATGGGATTAGGAGGTGGGGCCTTTGGGGGGTGATTATTAAGAGGTAGAGCCTTTGGGGGACTTGGAATGAGTTTAGTGCCCTTATAAAAGAGGCACTAACCAGAGAGCTGCCTTGCCCCTTCTACCATGTGAGGATGCAGTGAGAAGGTGCCATCCATGATGAAGGAAATGAGCCCTCACAAGTCACCGAATTTACTGGTTCCTTTATCTAGGACTTCCTAGCCTCCAGAACTGTGAAAAATAAATTTCTGTTGTTTATGAGTTACTCAGTTATGGTATTTTTTATTGCAGCCTGAACAGACTAAAACAGTGCCTCAAAAGAAAGAGGAAATTGTGACTGTAGTTCAATGAGCAGATGAGCACATGAAGTTCTCATTTAAATATATGAGGTTGTAAAGAAACAGCCCGTGGTGCTACTTGGTCAGAATTGTGTGGAATAAAGAGTCATGCTGCTTAAAGTTCTCTCAGATGAAGCAAACAAAGATGTACTGCTTCTGAAATCACTTATCTAAAACATAGTTCAATGAAAGAACCAATATGACACTTCACCGGGACTAAGGAGCATAAGGGAAAATCCATTTGTATAGGCAATAGGTTTCTTAGGCCAAACTAAAATGATAGCCCATGTGTCTTCCACCGAGGCATGAGTCAGCACAGTTATGTAACCATGATGTCACCTCCTATGTAAAACCCATGTGATCACGCCTCTGCTTGGCATGTTGCCATTATTGTCCTGAGCCATATATAAGTGCTCACCATATTCTTGCCACGGTTGCATCATCCCAACAATAAAGAGTATGTCTCATCTGCCCGCTGCCACGCGCCTCTCCTTTCAATTCCTGGAACCTGCTCTGGTACCCTCCCTGGTCGCAGAGCTCCCTCTCCACAAGGAGTTACAGTCTAGCCACCAGGAACAATCACTTCTACAGAACTAGTGTAATAACTACACATCAAGTTTCAAATGTATATTACTTGAATATTTATTTGTATATATTATTTGAACCTATGAGTCATAATTCCACACTACTTAGAAGTTTTTATTTCTTTCATCGAGCAATGAGGTCCTTGGTGAATTTTTAAAAAAAAATCAAATTTGCTATAAGCTTCATTAGCATATTTTTCATTATATTTTTCCACTTGCACAATTGACAGTGAACATTTGCAGCAACCCTCATTTCCTATTTAATGTCACAATTCAGTCATTTTCTACAAATCAATACAACTTTAACAAAATACTCTCATTACTATTAAAAAAATTTTTTTTTAGTGTGGACTGTAAGGAACTACAATATCTTGGCTGAACTTTCCAATACTAGTTTTCCTCATGACTGGACAGCAGTCAACAACCTCTGCTGAACTTGGTATATTACTTACTACAAAGAAATGTTTAAGGTCTAAGCAACTATAAAACCATTTCTACAGTTCATCTTATTGTAGTCCTACTTTCATCCTCTTTTCTATTCTTCCAAGTTTTAAAGTATTTAATTTTGACACAAACTAAAATGTCTTTTACTGAGTCCTTTGTTTACTGAGCAAAAGCTATGAAAAAAAAGACGATCTATTTCAAACACATTTACCAAAACACAAGCCTACCTACTTAGGAAAATGGTGGGCCTTTTAACTAGCTACCCTCCTGAATATTGGAGTCATTATTATGTAGAGGTCAAATACCCAGGCGTTAGCTCCACTCAGGCCTATTGCACTCCTGGGTAGCTGTCTAACTGCCAGCAAATTACTTAACCTCTCTAAGTCTCAGTTGCTCTACAAGGTTACCATTAGGATTAAATGAGTTAAACTATTTAACACTGTGCTCAGTACATAGGAAGCCTGCTAAAAAATGGTCAAGTTGGGGAAAGAGAAGTAACATAAATAGTAGTAATAGCAGTAGTGGTAGTACTAAAAGTGATTAGGAATAATCTTTAATTTCAATATGTGAAAATCTATGTCTTTACACCTATCTTCTGCACAAGACTACTTTTTAAAAACAAACAAACAAAAAAACAAAAAACACAGCCCTTAGAGTGCATACTATTACTCGAGGGGAAAAAAAATCAAGGAACTAGTTCTTACCCATCATGACATCCTAGGAAGAACTGAATGTCTCCTTCTAGATGATGAGTAACGATGAATGCAGATAAAGACTCTAAAATGATAGCAAATAACTGGCCTATTTAGTTTTCCCAGTAACAAACCAAAAAAGGGTCACACTTCAGTTCTGAATGTTGCTGAAATAAACTCTTAAATATGCTCCAACCCTGAATCCATTACATGTATCATATATCTTTTTCTTTATAGTACTTCTTCTAAACTTTCTCAGTTCCCTCAAAATCTTCTCATATCTTTTTGTCAAGGCAGAATTCAAATTGTACCTGCTCGATAAAATTACCCATGAGCCTCCCAGATGAAAGACATTTTTCAGTACTCTGAAATCCCCTTGCACTTTATCTGACCCTTTGGAAGCATATTTATAGTTATTCATATACATATCTTTCTACTATAATGTAAATTCCTGAGGACAAAAATGAGGGTACCATTCATCTTTACCTCCCCCAAAATGCCTTCCACAAGTTGGCACTCAGTCAACATCTGTTTAATACTTCAATCTTATACAAGAACTAATTTCTTTCTCTTTTTTAGTAACGAAATTTCTCAAATGGCAACAAGAACTAATTTCTATTGAAAATTGTTTATACAACACCTAGCGCAACACATTTGAGTAAGTTTTTTACATGCCTATTTTATCTGTCGTTACAAGATTACAAAAAATTTCATTGTTTATGTATTTATATATTTTACTACTTTGCTTCTGCTTCTTAAAAACTTTACCTTCCATTATCTACTAATTTAGGTAATTACTCATTGCTTATCATTAACATTTTTACAAGTTATTTTAATATGCATCAGTCAAATCATATATATATTTTTTTGCATTCAAACGAACATAAGTGTAATCAATGAGCAAAAAAAAGAGACAGTACTTTCTAAGCTCCTACCAGGCCCATCCCTTTGGGATAGCAACTGGGGTATCTACCCTCAACCTCTACAAACACCAGTAGTGGGGAAGGGGAAGAGGAGGTATGCCACGTTTCTGAGTATTACAATACTAAAAATTCAACATCAGATTTTCTGTTTTAAATAACATAACAAACAGCCTGTAAAATATGCTGACGGTATGGGTCCCTTTCATTTGGGATAATCGTCAGCAGGGTCTGTACAGACAGAAAGCGTTAGAATAAGTGCCCTTCTGGACCCGGCCCTGGGTGGGAGAGGGAGTATATGCAGGGGTCAAAATCAGGATCCTGATCCTCAGGCACTTTGCAATAATTCCAAATGGACAAATAATGACCAATACACATGAAGCAGCAGCAAAAATACAATACAAAAATAATTCAGAGGAGGCCATGTGATACAGAACTATACGCGTTTAAGAAGAGCAGTCTATATGGTCATCATGACAAAAGCCACAAGAGTGAAGAGATGGGAATAAGCACGGGTGTTACTGAAACCTGAGAGGCTACAGCTTACAAAGGACATAGAAAGCTTGATAAAAGATATGTTTAAATTTTAAAAACAAAATGAAATTAATGAATTACTGAGTCAGTGAACATTCTGAGTAAAGAAATATGATCATGAAGCTAATACTTAAATAATATTCATATTAACAGGAATTTGATCATATCTCTGGGGTCTAAAAAAGTATCTGGCAAAGCAGGTGCTCAATAAATGTTTTCCAGTATAATGGATGGATAGATGGATGGATGGACAGATGTCTAAAACAGGGAGACCAACTAGGAGACCAGCTGTTTTAATTTGGGCCTAAAAGGAATGACAGTAAAAATGAAAGGAAATGATTGATAAAAGAGAGATTTTTAAGTAAGTAGTAATAAACCAGTGACAGGGAAGAGACATGGGTATGAGAGCTAGAGATTGATCAAAGATATTTTCAAGGTTTCAAGCCATAGTAAATGAGAGAATGGAGGATCTTTTCAAGGGTAAAAATGACATTACGTTTAGGCCTATAGATTTTGAAGGCACAACTTCTTATGTTTAAGCCTGTGCAAAGGCACAATTTCTAATTAGCACAGTAATGTTTGGGGCTACGTGACTAGAATTTGAGTAAGAGAACAGAACTCATAATTTAGGAATCAAAAACAATGTATTAGAATGCATAAAAGCTAGCAATTTCATGAAAAATTCCAATGGAAAATACTTCCAAAAAAGCATAATAATAATTTCAATAACTCTAATTTATTATTAGTATCATTATAGCATCTAACACTTACTGAGCCCTTATTATGTACCAGGTACCATAATAAATTCTTTGCACTACTATTGCACAATCCTGTATCAACCCTAGGAGGTTGTTATTCTCCAGAATAGGAAATTGAGGCACAGAGAGGCTAAAGTAACCATACTTATCACATGCCAGAACCAGAATTTAAACCCAAGTCTGACAAAAAGACTTTTTTCTATACCAATAGTCTCTAAAGTACTAGATCCCACTTGGGGGTAGAAATATCAACATTTCTATTTATTTTTTATCTTAACCTATTAAAGTTTCTACTATTGTATATGATCTACAATGTATGTAGTATATTAATATGGTTATATACAAAATATAACTAAGCACTCATTTATGGGGGTGGTAGGGACATTCTATTTTTATTTTCAGCTTAGAGACTGAGTTAGTTGTTCTGCCTCCTGTCCACCTTTGTTTCCTACAAGAACTCAATGTCAGTTTTATCTTTTTTTCCTTCAAAAACAGATCACAGCCAATCTGATACTCCATTCATACACTCACTCATTCCAAAAATATTTCTCAAGTGCTTATCTTGTGCCAAGCTCTGTGGTAGTTTCTATGAAATCTAAGAAACATCCCCTGACTTTAGGAGTCGGTAACATAAAGCCCAAACATGTAAACAACTCATTACAGTATAATATTACAAGAACAGTAATAGCAATAGTCAAAAACTAGCAATTTCTATTAGGGACTTGCTGTGTGCTAAACGCTGTTCTAAACACCTATGTATTTTATGTAAACAATATTATGAGAGACAGGGTATTGTTATTTCCATTTTAGAAATAATGAAACTAAGGCTCAAGTAAATTAAGAAACTTGCCCAAAATCACACAGCTTATAAACGGAGGTGAAGCCAGGCAGTTTGATTCTAGATCTCATGCTCTTAGCCACTGTTCTTAAAAGTGGGGAAAAGGGGCCTCTGAGGGAAATAGGACTAAGCAGCTGACATATGCTGCACTGTTTGTTAGATCTGCAGAACTAGTAATGAAATCCTTTCAATATAATCCCCTATTAAATCATATTTTGAAAAGCAACATGACCACAACAATAAAAATCAGGCCGCATTGACTGTCAGACTTGTATTTCTACCAATGCATTGAAAAATGTATTCCGCATTTCCTAATGCTATATTTCAGGAAAAATTACTTCACAATAGGCAACAAAACATTTTTGTTCATACAACAGTGCTCCCTTGCTTAAATCATACTAAACAGATTCACATAATACATGACCAATACATCACGGGGAAATGTCTTGAACTAACTAGAAATCTGATTTTCAGAATTTGCATGTTTAAGAGTCAGGAACTATTCTCAATCTATTTCAAGCCAATGACATTAAAATAGAAATCAACAGTATCTGAGAACCTGCCACCTCAAACCAGCTGCTTCCAGTAAGGGCAAGTGAAAAGAGGGTTTGAAAGAACAAACTTCACTTTGCCTTGAACATTCTGTGAATATAGTGGATCATTAAAAATTCATTACCTGCAAACAAGCATAGCAATTCCCATTGCTTTACTTAGATGCTGTAGTGATAAGTACGATAGAAATGAAAATACAACAACCAAAAGGTTTATATTTTCCCATGACCACAGGCTAGATTTTAAGCAATAACTTGTTTTGGACTTATCCTTTACCAAATAGTCTTCCTCCAGAGTTTCTACCAAAGACCAAGCATTTTCCTTCATTGAATTATGTCAAATATTAACCTTATTTTAGTGTGGTTATAACCAGTTTTGAAGCTGTCCAGGTTGTTCTCAGAGAGCTACTGCTTCTTCCTAAATCTGTCTTGGAAAGGCAGACAGAAGGTGAACTCAAATAGAAAGAGTCTTTGTGTGAAGAATCTGATTTGCCAACTCCAGCGTAGCACTTTTCATTAACAAAGACTCACAAATGACATGAGGAAAAGGTAGGAGAATTATTAAATTTCCTTAATTATCCTATTCCACTTAAATTCTTTAGGAACTAAGTAAAACAACCAGGAACGGTGGCCCACGCCTACTGTAATCCCAGCTACTCAGGAGGCTGAGGCAGGATTGCTTGAGCCCAGGAGGTTAGGCCAGCCTGGGCACTGTAGTGAAACCCCCATCTCTAAAGAAAAAAAAACAAAAAAGAACTAAGTAATAATGTTGCAATTACTTTTAGTTTTTTAAAAAAATTACAGTTTACAGAAAAATGTCTTTCCCCTTTTGGAGAAACATTCTCAACAGGAGGATTCCACATATTTCCAAGAGTTTTTTTTTAAAAGTCAATGGTGCAATAAACAGAACACAAACTTAAATGTTTCCCCAACTGTGACACTTAAGAATGTACTTTCAAGTTACTTCCTGCTTAATTTTGTTAAAGAAAACAGTGAAAAACTCCAGAAAGAACCATTTCCACAGTAGAAGTATAAATCAGGAAACTGATCAAATAAAATGGAATCATTCAAAAAGGCATACATCCAGTTTCAGGAAAGAAAGAGCTTTTTAAACTTTTTCAGCTTGGGCCCTATAAATCCGTGAAAATTATTCCTGACTTGTGCAGATCACTGCCCTGTGAAAAAAACAATGCCACATACCATGTATCAAGGGAAACCTTCTCCCTAAAAAGCAAGGCTGAACTTTGCTTTAGAGATATCTTAAAGAAAACACAATTATTACGAAGTCTTCCCAGAGACAAACCCAGCAAAATGATATTTCTGTCCTTGGAATTTGATTTTCACAGAATTTCAGAGATCAAAAGAACATTAACAATGAGGAAATAGAAGCTGAGATAAGTGACTTGGCAAAAGTTATGTGAGTTGTTAAGTAGCACACTTTAACAAGGACCCTTGTCTCTTTCTGGGCAGACTGATTTCCACTCAGTAGAACACTGGGTTGTCATCCTGCAGATTTGTGCAATACAAAGGCTCTCTCTAACCAAATTATGAGATTCCAGAAGATAGAATCTACATCATTAATTTATTTTGAAACTCCATAGGGACTTTCCTAGTTCTAGGACCTTAAAAGAGATTAAAAAAAAAATACTTACCAAAATATAAATCTAAAGGAGTAAATAAACATGTATAGCAATAGATATCAATAAAATGGCAAAAATCCATTCTTCGTCAGTATTCAAAAAAACGCCCCCAAACTCTAATATTTGTTTGTAAATCTGTTTATTAATACTTGTATTTCCAGAAAGATTCTGAAATAGAACATCTTTTTTTACTTTCTTGGATAAGTATGGCTTCTCTGACTAGCACCTTAAAAGAATACACTTGATAAAGTCTTAAGTAACTCCAGGATAAGAGTTATACATCAGAGACAACTTGTCAGCAATTAACTGAACTGCAATACTCCAAAAGGAGAAATGAATCTGAATGAAAAAAGGAATTCTGAGTCTACTATAGTGGCATAAGAAAATTTAAGCACAATTATATACTATTCATTTAATATTTAATTAGAAAACTGACTCTATTATTGGACTAGAAATCATCTGATAACACAGAAAGTAACAATGTAAATACTATCTTTGAATTTCTCAATCCAGATCTTCCCTCTGCTCTCCTCCAGCCTGTTCTGACCCTGGCCAGCAACCTGCATGAACTTCATCAAAGACTCCCTCACCCTTAGACTTTCACATGGGTTCAGCCAATAGAAGATAGTGGCTGAAGATCAAAGGAAGAACAGCAAGGTCAAGATATTTATTCTCTCCACTTTCTCCCTGCCAGATTGCAATGGTAAGTTGCTCCCCTCTATGGAAGACCACAACTCCTGTCAGACAGCCCTTCCATTACAGCTGCTCTCTGGTGGCTCCCTCCCTTGCCCCTGACAGGCCTAGTAGTAGTAATGACTACCTGGTGTTGCTCACCCCTACTCCTGCTTCCTGCATCAGCCCTTGTTAGGTCCTCTTAACTCTGCCCACACCTTTGTAACTAGACCCTTTAATAAACTGTTCAGTTATTCCATTTCAGTATAGATATCTGTGTCCACCCGGGACCTGGAATGATACTTTGGGGTAGAAGTCCTTCCTGCTTTACATTGACAGTTTCAGACCATTTTCATTGGGGTGAGAATGGGAACCTTTGGTCACTTGTGCTTTTGGAGGCATATCTAAAAAGGCTTTGCCTGACCCAAGGTCATAGAGATACTTTCTTCTCAGAGCTTTATAGTTTTTACTCTTACATTAAAGTCTATGATCCATTTGAGTTATTTTTCATACATGATGTGAGATAAGAGTCTAAATTTATCTTTTTATATGTAGACATCTAATTGTCCCAGCACTGTTTGTTGAAAAGACTACTCTTCCCTCATTGAATGGTGTTGGTATTTTTAAGTCAATTTATCATGAAGGGTTTATTTCTGGACTTTCTATTCTATTCCATTGATCTATGTCTATCCCTATGCCACTTCCACACTGTCTTGATTACTGTAGCTTTACAGTAAATTTTAAAACTAGAAAGTTTTGTTCTTTTTTTTTTTCAAAATGTCTTGGCTAATTGGGCCTTCACATTTCCATATCAAATTTAGGATCAGCTTGTCAATTTCTGCAAAAATGCCTACAGGGATTTTGATAGGGATTGCACCTGCACTGAGTCTATCAATTTAGAGTATCCCTCTAGCTACTTTTTTTGAGAGTAGATGTAGCGGCGCAAGAATGGAAGTAGAGAGCCTAGTTATGAGGCTATAATCTAGGTGAGAAAGGATGGTGCCTTAGAGTAGGATGGTTGCAATGGAAGTGGTAAAGTGGTTAGAGTTTGTATTAATATATATTTTGTAGGTAGAATTAATGGGATTTCCTGATGGATTGGATCTGTGGTCTGGAGGAGAGCAGAGGGAAGGTCTGTAGGGACGAATGGAAAAGTCTAGCATGTCTATTTCCAAGTCCAATGGTGCAGTGGCTATGGGAACAAGAAGATTTGGCTTCATGTACTTATGACCTTGACAACAAATGTAAACTGAATCACCTCATTCCTCTGTTTAAAATTTGTAGACTCAGACTTCTTATTTCTATGAGAGAAACATGAACTCCCTTTCAATGGCCCACAAAGCCCTACAAGATCTGGCCTCCAATTCTCCCACAATTGTCATTCTTGCTTACTTTGCCCTAGCCACAATGTTCCTTGAACACATGGCATGCTCCCACCCAGAAGCCATGCCACTGGCAGTCCTAGAATACTTTTCCTACAACCATCTGCATGGCTCATCCTTTCTCACCCTCAAATCTTTGTGCTCAACTATCACCACCTTCTCTATGACACTGACCCTGGCCACCTCCCTTTAAAATGTATTCACCACCACAATCTGCACTCCCAATGTTTATTATCTTGCTCAATTTTTCCCTATAGCACTTAATACTTTCAAATATCATATATATTATATTTAACATGTTTATTTATTGTATATTGCCCCCAGTAGAATGTAAATGCTTTCAGAAAAGAGATTTTTGTCCATTTTGTTCGTGGATGCATCACAGGGGACTAGGTATTTGCATGGCATATAGATGTCATTAAATATTTGTTGAATGAATAAATTTAAAAAGCAAAATTTATCTGCTGGCTATCATGAATTGAAATGTTAGTCATGCCTAAAAAAGGTGAATTTATTCATTCCTTCACTCATTCAACAAATATTGAATGCCTTCTCTTTGTCAAGCACTGCATCAGACACTGGAGATATTCAAGACAGACAAGGTCCTGTTGACATGGAGCTTACTTACTAATTTTCTGTCTCTCCTCATAGAATGTAAAAAGAAAAACCCCACAATATAATTCCTGTAATAATGATTGTTACGAAGACAATAGAATAAATAAGTAAATGTGTTTTTAGGGGCAATGAGCTAGGGAATCCTCCTTCAACTAGAATGGACAATTAAGCTCTCTGTGAGAAGAAGTGAAAACCAGAATGGGGAGAAGCCAATCATGCAGAAACCTGGGGGAAAATATTCCCAGGAGATAAAAAGTATAAAGCTTTTGGGGGAAAAATGGAGCTTCATGAATTCAAGGAACAAAGAGCCAGTAGGACTTAAAGGTGGAGTATGAGGAGAAGATACAGTAGGAAGGCATCCTTGCTCCATTGTGGAGGTCCTAAACCCATCCTGATAATTTTAGTAATTAAGATGCATCCTGGAATGTTCCTATATCACCTTCTCCCTTCTTAGCTCCTCCTCTCCTATTTTTTTTTCCCCCTAGGAAAAGAGCCAATGGCATAGATAACCAGTGTCATTGCTAAGAAATTTGAGAAGACTGCTCTTTAGTCTGGCTAATACTTTTGGGCAAACAGAAAAAGTTGTGCCTTTTTCAGAACATTTTACTGACATCTATTAGAAAAATATGGAATAAATAAGCATCTGCAATTCACTTAGAGTTGTACAGTGCCCTGTATATAGTATGTAGTGGCCCTAGTTGCAGAGATACAGAAGGGTGGCTCTATGCAAACCCAACTGGTTCTATTTTTTCCTCTGTTTCATATACCACATGCTGCAGATGCTAAACATACACGTAGATTTACACGGGTGGCAAATTATTACTATTTGACATTAGCTACAGTTGGCTACTGATTCTGTTAGTATTATCTTCATGAGAAAAGGAATGAGTATTTTTAAATATTAGTCATTGGAGAAAATACTGTGTTCATGATAAAATGACACAGATTCAAGTGGCTGTAAGCTTAATTGTACCTCTATAAAAGTGCTAAAAATCTTGACATCAGCAAGCATTAGAAGTATTGATCATTAGACAGTCTATCTGAAGAGGTACATCTTGGGATAATCTTTTCTACCCTTTGGAATGCATTTGCCTACATTATTTCATGTAATTTATAAATTATTTTTATTTTGTAGTTTACTGCTTGGGGTTTTTTTTAAATAAGTGAAAGGATATTTTGGGGGAGCAAAAGATTCCAAAAAGACCATTTTCAAGTTTAATCCCAAAGAAGGCTATTCTTTTCATCATTTAGGTACAATTTTCTAACTTATGAAAGGAAAAATGTATGTTTTTAACTCTGTGAGAAATAAACTATGATACTGTGCACTTCCGTGATTTCTAGATGAATGGCATTCAAATGACACATCAATATGGTTAAAATTAATAAGCAACAAATAAAATTCATAAAGGATATCTTTTCCTGAAAGAATGTGTGCAATGATGGAGGAGTGCCATCTAATGTTCAATGTGGATTATAACATATCCAGGCCACAGCCATTTACAAATACCTCTCAATTTTAGCCATGTAATCATACATTAAATCATAATAATTTTGTAGAGGCTCTAATCAAGTATTAAAATATGAATTATGACTTTTTGAAAAATTTTTATCACTCATATCCTCTAAAAATTGAGGCTTTTCAAAAAAGCTTTAAAGTTCTTCATTTCTCTCTATAGCTATATAAAAGCAGAAGAGAGTTACTCCCATAAAATTTAAAAATTGTAAACATCTTGACCACAATTGTGGTAGGCTAAAAAGAGCAAAGGTTTCTAGGCTAAATGAGTTCAAATCCAGGCCTTGCCACTTTCTAACTGTATAATCTTGGGTGTTTTTAAAAACTGAGACTGTTTCCTTGTATGAAAAGAACTTAATACGTAGCAGGCATTCAATAAATGATAGATATTAACTATTAAGAAAAGTAAGTTTCCCATTCTGATTTCTAAGTTAGTAAGTTTCTTTTTGTTTTTAATATATCCCCTCAAGTCATCAGGACTTTAGGAAATGTTTTAATGTTTTAAATGTTTTAATGAAAAGGCAGCATGTGCCACAGCAATGTTTTCATTTCTTTCAAATCCTTTGCATAAAAAGGACCTATTTTTTTTTTATCCTTTCACCAGTTAACCTCAAGTAAGTGTAAAGCTTTTATTTTAACTACTGATGTAATTATCAGATTCAAAGTCACTCTTATGGAAAATGAGTGACATTTGGTAAATTCTCTTCACTTGCTTTCTAACCTCTAATAAATTACAGGATTTTAAACAATTAAAAACAGTGATTTTTTTTATTTATTTATTTTTTTTGGTAGAGACTAGGTCTTACTATTTTGTCCAGGCTGGTCTCAAATTCCTGGCCTCAAGTAATCCTTCAGCCTTAGACTCCCAAAGTGCTCAGATTATAGGAATGAGCCACCATGCCCACCCATCAATAATTTTTTTAAATGCTATTAAACTATTTCAAGAATATCTTCCTTATGACATTAAAAAAAGATTCTAATCAGGAGTATGAGTGAGTGTGTGTGTGTGTGTGTGTAGCATGTGTTGTATGTATGTAAAAGAATCTTTTTACCCTTGGATTAATTTCATAAAGCTGCTTACAAATTCTCTGAAATTATATCTCTTTTGAGCTTAATCTTATCTTTAAGGTTATAGATTTCTTGTTTGTATTAGCAAGAATTTAGCTGTATCACATAGAAACAGTTTCTCAAAAGCTCTGTCTAATAATTAGGACAGTCTTTTAAGCAAACCCTCTTACTGAGGGCCTCCATGTGCCAGCCTGGGATTATAATAGAGAATAAGAAAGAGCTCACTCTCCTTCCTCAGTACATTATTGAGTCCTCACTGTGAGAGCCAGAAGGCAGGATAGAAAGGTAAATTCCCAATGCATGTCCTTTGAAAGTAGATGGACTCATTCTCTACCAGCACTGCCTTCTCAGGAGACTAGAGCCTTCTGGAAGGACAGGGGGGATCCTAGAGAGGGCAGGAGTGATAGGCAGGGGCACAGATGCCTCTACTTCTTCTTCTTGGCCTTGGATGTTGCTCTCTTTTCTCTCCTGGATTTCAGATGTCTGTCCCTCTCCCTCTCTATTGGTCCTAGATTTCTTTCTCTCCCTGTTTATCTCTTCATTTTGGATATCTTTCTTTCCTGGAGAAATAGAAAGATATTTCAGAAAAGAGAGAAAGAAAACAAAAATATTAACAAGATAAACAGAATAGAAGAGGTACACAAAACAGAACTGAAGTGGGCACTTATTGATAGGGTATTAACTAAAATTTTTAATTCCTTTCCTTCATTTAGAAATTAGAACTATTAATAATTCAGTAGAGAATCAGTCATATTCACATACAGATGTGCATGCCACATCTAGATGGGAGTACAGTGTGCTAGCAAGAGTACCACACTGAGGTAGAAGATACGCAGACCTTTGAGTATGCCCCAACTTAGTTTCCTTATCTATAAAATGTAGGGAGATAAGACTAGATCAGTAGTTCACAAACATTTTCTTTCTTTTTTTTTTCTTTACCAGAACCTACAGCAAGAACAAAAGTTTTGATTAGAACCAATGCACATACACACATCTCGACACATACCCCACAAATGCAAAAAAAAAAAAAGTTCTCTGAAATAATTCTTATCCTTGTTACATACAATGCACTAATATTTTTTACTGTTTTTTAAAGGCTGTTTGCTATTCACAAGTCAGAGTTCACAATCCACTAAGTCATAACCTCAGTTTTAGAATCACTGGTCTTAACAAGAGTCCAGTCTCTTCCAGCTCTAAGACTTTATGATTTCATGCCACAGAAGGCTTATACGACCTGGCCTCAGGCTACCTCTTGACCTCGTCTTGTGCCACCCTCTCCCCTTCACCTTCTCTGCTCCAGTCATACTGGCCTTCTTGCTGATTCCTCGACAAACCACGCAGGCTCCCACCGCAAGATCTTTGTCCTTACTATTGCCTCTGTCTAGACCACTATCCTGCTAGGATTCCTGGGGCTCTCCATAGCATCACTGCATTCAGGTCTCTGCTCACGGGTCAGCAATGTAAAGAGGCTTCCCTGACCAGCCAACTAAACACCAACCCCCTTCTACTTTCTTCACCCTCCGTCCCCCATACCTTATTGATTTTTTTCATAACACTTACCAATACATGACATAACATTATATGTCTATTTGTTTATCGTGTATCTCCCAAGAATTTTAGCTCCATAGTCTGGGACTTTGTCATTCATTGCCTAGAACTGTGCCTGGCACACAACAGGAACTTAAAAATAACTGTTGAATGAATGAAACTAGAGCTCTCTGTCAGATTAAAAGAGTCTTGTTTTTTACCTAGAATTCTAGACTTTTCCCTGGTGGTGAATACACTTGATCAAAAATAGTTGTCTACTCCGATTTCTACCAAGTAACTAGAAAATTCAGTGGAAAGTTAACTCCCTTTCTTTTCAGAACATTATCCTTCTTCCTTGGATGTTTGTACCCTTCTGATCCCTACTGATACTTATCTTCCAACTCTATACATGCAATACCTACCTCCAAAAGACACTATGAATTAGTTAAGAATCTTAAATGCCTTTAAAAAGTGGAAAATGCTATCTAAATGTCAGACACTATCATTAAAATTGCAGCATTCCAATGTATTTTTCAGGTGCTAAAATGAAAAAAGAAGGTGAAGAAGGTAAGGGAACAAAGAATGGGAGGTGCTACTTTATAAGAGTAAACAAGGAAGTCCTCTCTGATGAGGTATCATTTGAACACAGGCCTGGAAAACGTGAAGGAGTGTTTCAGGCAAATGGAACAGCAAATGTGGCTAAAGTATATGTAAATCTGAAAAAAAAAAAAAGTAAACTTTTAAAATGTACATCTTGAAAGGCTAAACCAAAAAGAATTTGCTTAAAAATTATATTAATAAGAATACCTCAAGTACTTCCCAATAGTCACCACATTTGTGTATCTTGTGCCCACTCAAAACTCACCCAAAGGGACATCTGAGTCAATGAACAAAAATGCTTAAAAGAAAGGGGGAAAAAGCATCTGCTAAGCACTTAATTGTACAGAGCACTAGGCTGAACCCTGAACCACAATGACATAGTTTCCTATTCCTTTTCCAAATGCCTTCTGGTAAATTTAGGGAATCAATGCTGGCATTAGTATGCATAAGTTTAATTTTGGATTTAGACACATCTACAGGTCTAAAAAGAAAAAACACAGAAAAAGCTATAAAGTCCACTAACCTTCTTGTGTTTAATTAACATTCTTTCCTAGTGATTAGTCTCTCCTCTGTATTCCCATATTCAGTAGGTCTCTATCTTAATACTTGCCAGTAACAGCAGCAATAATGATAGCTAACATATACAGGATGCTTATAATGTGTAAAATATTGAGCTAAACAGTGTATCATTTAATTGCAATGACATCCCTATGAGGGAGGTAGTATTATTATCACCCTCATTTTACAAATGAGGAAACTGAATTTCTCTTAGTATTATAATGTTACAGTGTATCACGTACATCTCTCTTCTTGCCTTTTCTCTTCCTCCAAGTCTGTGAGCTCCTTAAGAGAAAGATCTAGTCTTATTCATCTCTGATATATGTCATGTTGCAAGAACCCAATCGTAGGGCAGAAAGATGAGTTCAAGAGGCTATGCCCAATGTCCAACTTTAAATGCTTAGTATTTCAAGTTTAATTCTAAAAGTGTTCTAACGGTACATGCCTCAACTATGTGTGAAGGGTATCAGATCCGGAGACAAGAAAATCATAAGGCTATTACTTTGAATTGGAAATGCTAGGAAAAAGTGATCATGTTACTATAGAAGCCATTCTCCCTTTGGTTATAAAACTTAAAAATTTTTAACTGTGAAAAATATTCAGATATCTAAGTTATACAAATATTCACCTTTTATAGATTTGGGTACATGCAGTAAAATTCAATAAGCTACTTAAAAGGCAAGATGGTTTAACATAAATGATAGAACTGTACTTGCCACTAGAGGGAAGGATTTTCAGTTTTTCGAAAGCCATATTTCTGAGCCCATGTATCATAGCAAGAAACAGACTGGGTGTGAATGGCCTCATTGTATTTTTACCAGTTACTGAATAATAAAATCTCATACAACCAGCAATAAAAATAAATGTTCCCAACTAATTTATTTAAGCTGAGGAGAAATTAGATCCCAGATCTAATACCTGCTAAATACACATCACATATTTAGCGGCTTCTACCCCCAAAAAGTATGAAGGGTTATTGAAATTGGTCTCAAGACCTATTCCTGCCATTTCCTATCCTTCCCTCCCTTTTCCTCAATCTTTTATTGTTTTCATTAGGAAAATTAATTGGTAAGAGAAATTGAGGAAGAAGGAATTTAATATACAAAAGTAAATTTTTCAATATCCATAAAATTAGATAACACCATTAACCCCAAATATTTCCAAAGTTTTAGATTTTAATCTCCTTCCATTTTCCCCAACTATCTTCTAATTAGGCAACAATCTGGTTAACAGGAAAATAATATATTTCACAGGTATAGTACATAACAGTTTATAAATTACTTTCATATATATATTACCTTATTTGATCTTCATGAAAAAAATGGACAGGTAATTTGAACAGAAATTATTATTTTGATTTTGTGGAAGAGAAAATAATTGCTCAGAAAGATTATATAAAACACAGCTCCTAAGTGCTGAAGCCGGGGCTGGAATAAACACTGAAAAGTTTAGATTTCTAGCTCTACACCAGTTCCTTTGTACTATAACAGGCTGCTTCTTCAAAATAGGTAGATAAGCAAGGACTGGATAATCTGTGAATATTTAGTAGTTAAGGAAAGGCCAATTTTATCTTCTTCATTACATACAGACAATAAATTTTGAATTTTAACAATCTATGAGAGATATAAAACAATAATTACAGAGAAATACTGTAAGTAAGTATAACAGTGTCTTTCATCTACAGAAAATATAGTAATTTATAATCTTTCTCTCTCATATTCTGGGCAAAGCAGGAGAAAATTTTATTAAAATTTTAAATCTATTGTTAGGTGTATGCATGTAATATATGGAAATACTAGTTTAGAGTTTAGAAGCAACAGACATCATGGCACACTGCTAGCAGAGCATTAATTTGTAACAATTTTCTGAGGGTAATTTGTCAATGTATATCAAAAGCCTTAAAAACATACATGGCCTCTCACCTATTTAGTCCCTTTCTAATTTATTCTAAGGAAATAATTACAAATGTCTGCAAAAACATGTTAATTATGGTGCTAACAGAACAAATTAATAAATGGATTAGTTAAATCAGAGTAAATGAAAGAATAAAATATACATTTGTCCCTCTGTATCCAGAGGAATTGGTTCCAGGACCCCCACAGATACTAAAATCACGGATGTTCAAGTCCTTTATATAAAATGGCACAGCATTTGCCTATAACCTGTGTATTAATACATCCTCCTGTATACTTTAAGTCATCTCTAGATTACTTATAATACCTAATACAATGTAAATGCTATGTAAATAGTTGCTATACTATATTTTTATTTGTATTTTTTATTGTTGTATTGAGTATTTTATTTTTTCCAAATATTTTCAATCTCCAGTTGGTTGAATCTGTGAATGTGGAACCCATAGATACAAAGGGCTGACTGTATTTCTTAAAACTGATCTGGAAAAATGTACAAGATATATTAAGTGGGAAAAAATAGATTTGTAAACAATGAATACAGTAAGAACACGTATTAAAAGATATATACATGTATGTATATATATATGACTGTATATGTGATTAGGATATTATACTAAAATATTAATAGTGTTGGTATACAGGTGGTGATATTATAGATTAATTTATTGTTTTCACTTCTATATATTCTAATCTCCAAAAATGACTAGTGTTCCTATATTTCTACAACAGAGCAAGTAAAATATATTTATAAATATATCTGAAAAACATTTATAGCATATATATTTAACTTGTATATTTTGGAGTTATGGAAAACAAGAGATAAAATTTAAATTTACATGTAGCAGAGAGTCTTAGAGCCGTTATGCATGCATATGAAAATACATTTGGAAGAATAAAGAAATATGATTCATAGAAGTTGAGTCAGAAGAGATAAAGAAGAGGTAACAATAGCAACTTAATTAGGCAAAGTGTCTAGTACCAGAAAATAAACGTGAAATGAGCAGTACATTTTAATAGCTACAATTTCTCACATCTAATTAACAGAAAGTCTTAAAATATCAACATCTTTTGGAAGTGAAGTAATTTAGACAGTTTTTGCAGAAAAGTGAATATGAGGTTTATTGAAATGCTGGAGATATTTCTAGAGAATAAGATACTTCAGTCGTATGCTATAGCACCATCAAGAAAGGTACTAGGAGAAAATCACTGCAGAAAAAATATCATACATGTAGTAAACTATAAGGCACACTCACCTTGAATATGCAGCTCTGCTTGCCACACCTTAGAGGAGATATTATGGAAACAGAAAAAGTCCAGAAAAGGGCAAATAAATTATGAAATGGTAATTATAAGGTGAGAAATTAGGAGTCTCTGATCTTCAAAGACAAGAGCAGAGACATAAAACACAGAAAAATATTTTTTCAAAGTTTTTAAGACCATTAAATGTTACAGATAGGATGAAAAGAAAATAGGCACCAATAGACCAAACTAATATGGCTAAAGTTTAAATAAAGCAGATCCAAGGAAAATAAATTATTTTGATGGAATAGGTAAAATGTATGAGATGCATTATCCCATTGCATTTAGAATAAAATCCTTCCCAAGTTCCATAGGCCTCAGTATTCCTGGCTCCTGCCTGCCTCTCAGATCTCTTCCCCTCCATTTCTCTCATTCCTTAGGCAGCAGCCACCCTGGCTACTTCCCATTCCTCCAAAGCACCTCTGTACTCCCTGTTATCTCTGCCAGGAATGCTCTTCTCCCAGATTTCCACCTAGCAAGCTTCTTTTTATCATTAAGATCTCAGCTTAAAAGTCACCTCTTCCTGAGGACCTTTCCTGTCTTCCTGTAGAAGGTACCGCTGAGCAAAGCCAGTCTGTGAGGACCTTTCCTAATCGTCCTACCCAAGGCTTCTTGTTCTTGGAACCATGCACTATTGCATTACTTAAATTTTCCTCATAGTGCTTATCACCATACAAGGTGACCTCATTTATTTTTATTTACATATATTGTTTTTCTCCCAAACTAAGGAAAACAGGAATTAAAAAGTTATACCATCAAGAAGGCTTTCCCTAATCACCCAAGGCTAGGTCAGATCACTCTATTTTATTATTAATTTCCACCTCAACCTGTACTTTTTCTTTTGTAATCCAACTTAAACTTGTAATTTATTTTCCAATATCTGTTTTGCTGTATAAATTCCATGAGGTGGGAGCCACCATGTGCTATGTTATTAATCAATATATAGCCACCAGTGCCTAGAATACAGAAAGCATTCAATAACTACTTTTTTGAATAAATAATTGGTAAATAAGAAAGAAAGGGCGAGGGATAAAAAGGCAGAAAAGGGAAAGAACAAAAGCTACATATAAGAAAACTTAAGAGTATTATATTAATCATTTCCTATTTAGTTTTGCAAACACTACTGTTTCCTGTTAAAGAAGAATGTAACAGGCTCTAAACTGCAATGCAATAAAAATATAGGAAAAAAAAGATTTTTTTAAGTTTCAGAATTCTAATTTAAGCTCTATACTTTCTGATTCAATTTAAGTAAATGAAATCCTGCAGAACTTTAGAACTGAAATATTTCCAAATTAGCAGTTCAAGTAACAAAAGGAATTCTGCATGCATAAAAAGCAGATGCTAAAGAAACTTTGTAAATTAGTTATAAAATTAGAATAAACTTTATAAATAAAGTAGGAAACTGAAAAACACTTCATGGAATAAAATCTTGTCCTTTAGTAATCATTAAACTGTCTTTGAAGGCTCTGTTAAAACAACTTTGAGTCATTTGTACTTTGAAGGTCTAGATAATTCTTATGGAACACAGCTGATAACCTTTAAAGTCCTTTTACACTAAGATCATCTAGGGTAACAAATATTGAAATAAATGCTATATTTTAGAAGACACATAACATTCATATCTGTTAGTCAAATGGGTCTTAGAATTAACTTTTCTATTCTCTTTATACATGAAAGTAAATAAATTGATGACCCCAGGATATTCATTTTAAGCAACATAAATGAGAGACATTGTAAACCACAATTGCTTATCTCTGTTTCACAATAAAGATGGTTCTAAAATTTGTGACCATAAGTTAAAGCTGGTGCTGAAAGCCACAACTGTAACAAACTAGATGCAGACAGAAGCTGATCAGACAATTAAATTGCAGTGGTCGGGAAGCCACACCAGCAGAATCACCCTCCATCCTCAGCTGCTTACAGAGAGGACATGGTCCTTTGCTACAATATATCCGCCAGTGGCTACACTGGACACAAAGAAGCAGCATCTATTTCTCTTCTTTTACTAAAGGCCCACTCTTTCTCATAAAGGATTGACAGCAAATGATGTAGGAGAGAGATCTGGATGCAGAAAGAAACTTGAACCTTTTACTCTAGCCAATTTCAGGCTTTCGTTAAATTCAAAGCTTTCTCTGCCACACAATAAGAACATTATCACTAGGTCAAAAGAAGAATAAGACAATCTGTGTGCCTTGCTTGATATTTGAACTATTTTGTCTTCGAAGGTATATATTTTCAAAGTACACTGTATCTTAAACTTTGTAGATCATGACTCACAGTGAGAAATCTATTTTACAAGAGAACCCAGTACACACACAATACATATACAATTTAAAATGAAAAAGTTCATGAAAGTTACCCTTCAACAAATATGTGAAGTTGCTATTTTATGTCTTCTTTTTTCATGCTGGCTACATACCACAAACTAATTTCATGACCTAGTAATGTGCCACACATACAGTGTGAGAAACACTGCGCTATATATACATGTGGCCTGGTCTCTGCCTACCTTTCTAACTGCACCTCATGCTATTCTTCTTCACCACATTCCCCCAACTTCAGCCTCCCCTGCACCACCCTACTACCCAGTTTCTACTTTTTTATTATTATTATATTGAACCATAAGTTCCCCAAATATGCCAAGCTCTTTTCTGCCTCAGAGCCTTTGATCTTGTTAGTGCTGCCTGGGGCACTTCCTCCAGATCACTACACTTTGTATCAACCAGGTTTTTTTTTTTTTTAATTTGGTCCAATTTTATTATTATTATTATTTCAGCATATTATAGGGGTACAAATATTACGGTTATGTATATTGCCCATGCCCCCCTCCCCCCTTGAGGCAGAGCCTCAAGCATGATCATCCCCCATACGTTGCACATCTCACTCATTATGTTTGTATATACCCATCCCCTCCTCCCCCCTCCCACCCGCCCAACACCCGACAAATGTTATTCCTACATGTCCACTTAGGTGTTGATCCGTTAATACCAATTTGCTGGTGAGTACATGTGGTGTTTGTTTTTCCATTCTTGAGATACTTCACTTAGTAGAAACAAAAGTTCCTTCCTCAGAGGGGCCTTCATTGATCACCTAATTTAAAAGATCCACCACCTGCAACAATTCCAGCCACAGAGACAGGAGGCAGGAGTTCACTGCTCTTAGCATTGCTGGGGAAGTCTGAATAACGAAATGTAAGGCAGGTGTGTGCACATGTGCGTGTGTGTGCGTGTGTGTGCATGTGTGTGTGCACAGGCACAGAACACACACACGCCAGTATTTAGCAAATATTACTTTCCAGCTCCCTATGCCATTGCACAGGTCACTGAACTCTATTGAAATTCTGTTGCATTTGCTTCGTGACAGCTTTTCTGACTCTCTGAGAACTGAGGACTCAATCTTCCAATGTCCCCAAGTACTTTGTATTCTCTAAGACCATTTACCACATTCTTATTTTGTTTTCATTCAGCAATGATCTAAGCAATAGCAGTGAACAAAATAAACATCCATTCCTCTAACAGTTCACAGTTTACCATCAGCGACAAATTTATAAACATTTCAACTGAATGTGGCAAGTATAGCAAGAGAGATGTGTATATAAAATGGTGACAAAAAAGAATAAAGAGTCAACCTAGTAGGGAACAAAGGCATCATAGAAGAAAAGACACCTAAGCTGAGTCTGGAAGGATCAGTAAGAGTTTGGGTAGAAAACAAGGGGGTATTCCATGTACAAGGAACAGCATGTGCAAAGTCCAAAGAAGAGGCATACTACTTGTTTGGAGTTTTTCATATATTCAGCGAAAGGCAAGTAGCTAAAAGGCAAGAGGATAAAAGGAGTCTAGGAAAGAGAAAGGCAAGAGGGAAGCTAGATTATAAGTGCTAGATCATGGGGGGCCTTGTATGCCATTCTAGACACTTTACTGTAGGAAATGGAGAGTCTAAAATTTTAAAGAGGCAATTAACATCAACAAATTAGGTTTTTCAAAATTCCTTCTTGTAGCAGAGAAAATAATGAATGGAAGAATTGCCAGACCAGATTTAAAAAGACACTATTACAATAGTCTAGGCAAGTAATGAGGAGATACTAAACTACAATAGGATCTAGTGACCAATTGAATATGGGAGACGTTGGGGGGGGGAATGTAGGATAACTCTGATCTCTAGTCTAGGTTATCATATAGTGGTATTATTACTTAACTTGATGAAAATAGGAGAAACCAGGAAGAAAGATAACAAGTTCAGTTTTGGTCATACTGAGTTCGAGGGGCCTTTCAGGTACCCAGGTATAAATGTCCAGGAAGCAACTGGGTTAGGCCTTAGCAGGTCTGAGATGAAAATTGAAATTTTAGAGTGAAACAAGAGGTATTAGTAGAATCCATGTGTGTGGACAAAATCACCCATTGAAAATGTATAGGCTAAGTAATGAAAGAAATTAAGGAGTGAATCAGAGAATGGCATTCAAAAAGCAGGCATGGCCAGTGAAAAAGAAAGGGAATGAATGACCATGAACCTCAGTTGTCACAGTGAGGCTAAGTATGATAAATTTTGAGAAGTAATTACTGGATTTGGAACTTAAAAGGCCATTAGAAACTTAGCAAGAGCAACTTCATTGAAGCCATTAGAAAGGAAGGCAGACAACAGACTTTTGACTATTTGATATAATCACAAATACTATGCTTTCAAACAGTTTGCTGGTAGATAGATGGGAGGATTGGATAATAACTGTAAACTAGAAATACAAGACAAAAGGATGGGTAAAAATATAGATCAATGTGTAGGTTGGGGCATGATGTTGAAAAAATTGCCTGTTAAGACTCCATCATCTACTTAGAAAGGAGAAAAGAGGAGGGGAAGGGACAGGGTTTGTAAAGTGAAGGTTTGAAAAGGTCTCTGCAGGAAATGGGCAGGAGAAGATGGCTTAACAAAAAGGATTGCTGAGTAGTAATAGAGAAACAAGGATACTGAGTAGGGCTCCATTGCTAAATTCATGGCAATACCCACCTGAGGACAGTAATCTTGTCATCCTCCAGCCTGTTATCCATAAGTGCTTAAAAGATATGGTAATCAAGTAAATTAACTAGAACCCTCAAACACGTGAGTAAATTAAAATCACCTGTTGGTTTATTAAAAATGCAAATACCGAACGCCATTCCTATTCATTTAGACTTTCTGGGGGTGAAACTCAAGCAAGTCAATTCCAGAGGCTCTCCAAATGATCTTGAAGGAGAGTCCTATTTAAAAAACAAAAACAACAACAACAACAACAACAAAAACCATGGACCTAGAAGGTAATCAACTGTCTAGAAGAGAACTGATCCAACATACACCTATTATTAAATAGCCCTTATACGGGGGGCATGGGAACGTGCTCTGCCACTTAGGAGATCAAAGACTCCAAGATCTAGGAAGACTCGAATCAGTGTTGAGAGAGTCACATACACACCACCCCATACTCTTACTGAAGTGCGTTAGTGTGAAGCTGCTAGCTTGAAAAATGCAATGATGAACAATGAAACATAAAATGTCCGAAATAATGTATCACTTTAGGTTATTAGACTTGGTGTCTCATCCCAAAGTTTCTGTTATATAGAGGCTTAGTAGCACCAAAGTGGAATCCAGGGTGCTGCAAGAAATAGGGAGAGCGAGGAGATTGCAGGAACGGCCCGTGGGAAGGGGGAAAGAGATAACGGGGCGAAGGTGAAAGGACCGGGACGCCTCTGAGTGACCATCCGCCCCAAGACTTGGGACGCCGCGTAACCAGGAACCCGGAGCCCTTCTTCTGGCCTCCCCTGCACTCACCATAGTTTCAGGATTTCAGCACAAGGAAACTGGTACCGTTGCAACAGGAAGACAGGACCACCAACACCATTATCCTGTTACTTTGGCAACAGGGCCCGCCCACTGCCGCACACGGCGGGAGGCGCACCGCACCGCCTCTTCCTCCCAATTGGCAGACCCGCCCCTTCACGCTGTCGCCTGGGGCGACGGGACGCCGCATTCCTCCGTCCAGCTCTTTTACTTCCGTTTGGTTGACAGATGACCTGGAAGTTTAAGCGAATACGGAGTTGGAGCTTAAATATTGCGATACAGTATTTTATTTTAAAATGGGCATCTGTCCACTGTTCACTTACTGAGGCCTTACATCGTCTGCTCTGTGTTACTTGAGTTTAAACGCACTGCAGAATATGTTTACCTTTCTCGTTTGGAAAAGTATTCCGGAAGCGAAACCCTGAGTAATCGGAAGTGATTAGGAGTGAGAAAGACGCTTGACGTCAGGAGGGCTTGGGCGGGCCGATTTCGGGAGGGAAGAGGAGTGCGGGTAGTTAACGCGGTGATACCGAGCCGAGGAGCCTGTAAAGTGAAGCCCGTGAAATAGGGAGACGACAAATCTTAAAGGTAAATCCCGGAAGAGGCTTGTGTAACTAAGAGGGGATGTTGGAAAAGTACGGAAGTCGAGGTTGGAGCTAGGTGGCCAAGAGTTTTGGATTTAGGTAAAGATTGTTTCCAGGAAGGCTTGTTCAGACAGGAACGGAACTTCGGTTTCGATTTCCCGGGACAGCAAAGCAAAGGTTGGCATGCTTGTCGCTTCCCCGCCTGCCGCTTTCGTACCAGGTACCTATTCCCCTCACTCTCTCGCCCGGTATTTGCCGGCAGACACTCTCTGGGCTCGTGTATTTCGTGGAGCAACTTCCAAGCGCGGTTTCAGTGGTCTCTGCTGTTACGAAGGGTCTTTTGTATACCTGTTTTCAGAGCAATAGACTGGATAAATGAAAGAGGGTTTGTGACTGATAAGGAACGTAGTCGTGGGAGACCCTGTGCTTTGTCGCATCGAGTGCTGGGAGTGATTTTTTTTTTCTGGTGAAACCAGTTTGTCATCTAGTATACAGTTCATCGTATTAAATATTGTTGCATTAGTATCACCTTCCTTCTCATGCTCTCCAGTAAATCTGAGTGTATACTGTAAAGCCGTGCATACATTTCTGAAAGCATGTGCCCAATGTATGTTTCTGTTTTTACTGTTAGGGGCTACACCGTTTTAATTTTACTACCAAAAAAGTACAGGTTAAGTTATCGTAATATTTTTGTCGCTTGTTAAACATCTAAACACAAGCTCCTCTCTGATATATGTGTGTGTATATATAGAGAGAGAGAGAGAGAAAGAGAGAGAACAAATTTTTTCAACATGTCTCCTAAGAAAGTAATTACTTTAAAATTCCTGTTGTCATATCAATGATACAAAAGCCCCTACAGTAACTTCATTGCCATTGCTGAACTGAAATTCAGGACACACCTCTGACAATTTAGAGTGCATTGGTGAAGACGGTGAAACAGAGTATTTAAAAATAACCCCTAATTTTCTTTTGAGACGTTTGGTAGACATAACAATAGCACCTGTGAGAAGGGGATATGAGGGACACTCCCCTTCCTAAATGATTGTGTACTAAATGCAGAAGCAATTAAAATATCATAACGTTTCAATTAGAAACACTCAGCAAATGTGTTTATATGATACTATTTTAATTCTTTTATATGTATACATTTCTAGGTATTTCAGTAGAAGTCTTGGAGTGCATTTTCATTGATTAAAGGGGGAAAATGACTACTCTTAAAAGTTTAGAAACCAAAGGTAAGTGTTCTTCTTTTGATGATAATTGTTTTTAGAACATGAAATTTATGATATGAATGTTTGAGCCAGGTAACTAAAACTCATGGATCCCCTGAGAATCATTTGTATTTCAGATTACTTTATACTTATTTTGTAGTGCATTGTTTATATTTCAGTACTTCAGATATACAAGTGAATATTAACATAATTAGTTAGTATTAGATGACTACTCTTAAAAATTTAGTGTAAAAACAAAGTTTTACAGCTGTATTCCCTATGCACTAGATTAGGATTTAAATAAACAAGAATATATATTTTTAAAGATTTAAGTAGATGGACAAACAACTAGCAGGTATCAAAGACCTCCTTCATGATGTATTATTTTGCTAAGGTTGCTATAACAAAATACCACAGACTGCATTGTCTCACAATTCTGGAGGCTAGAAGTCCAAGATCAAAATGTAAGCAAGGCCATGCTCCTCTGAAAGCATTAGGGAAAGATCTGTTCCGGGCCTTCTGCTAGCTTCTGGTGATTTGCTGGCAATCTTTGGTGCCCCTTGGCATGTAGACATTCCACCGTGATCTTTGCCTTCCTGTTCATGTGGTATTCTCCCAGTGGGCATGTTTCTGTGACCAAATTTCCCATTTTTATAAGATAGCAGTTATATTGGATAAGGAACCCACCCTACTTTTGTATAATTTCATCTCAACTAATTACATCTGCAGTGATCTTAGTTCCAAATAAGGTCTCATTCTGAGGTAGTAGGGGTTAGGACTTCAACATATAAATATTTGAGGGATACAGTTCAAACCATAACACTTGCTAAATACGATAGACACTTTTTAGTCCTGCCTTGCTTGCCTCTCTGTATTATTTAATACTGTTGATCATTCTCTACCTTCTGAAATACTTTCTTTCCATGACTTCCATGACATCACTTTTATTTTCATCCTATTCTGTGGCCCTTCACTGTCCAGTGCATAGTCACATATGGCTATTTGAATTAAATTAAAATTTTTAAAAAAATTAAATATTCAGTTCCTCAGTCACACTAGCCACACTTCAAATACTCAATAGCCAAATGTGGCTAGTGGCTATTATATTTCTATCATTGCAGAAAATTCTGTTGGACAGCTCTGCTCTAGTTATATCTTCTATGTTTCTTCTTCAGGCTCCTTTCCTTCTGGTTTATCTTTTAAATACCAATGTTTTTCAGCCCTCTTTCTCTTCTCAGGTCTTTTGTAATTATCTATAGGAATAATTCCAAATCTATCTAGAGCCTTGATCTCTTCCCTTATGATTCAGACTCTTATAACCTACTGTCTACTGGCCATCTTCGTTTAGTTATAGGCAACAGTTTTAACATGTCCCAAAGAGAACTTCTCCTGACCCAGCTTATTCTTTGGGTGCAGTGAGTTCTGCAGGCCGGGACCATCAGTGAGAGATGGGAAACTATTTTCTGGAAGCAAGCTAGGAGACCTCCAGCAACAAACTTAACTTTAGAGTAGGGTTTAAAACAAGGAAGAAAGAGCATTCCATAAGGCACCGAAAGGTTTTTATAGTATTAAAATAAGCAAATCAGAGATTGTAATGAAAGTAATAAACTGGGAATTAATGGGAAATAAGAGCAATTAAATGATATATGAAAGCAACTAGCATAGTGCTTGGCAAAAAGCAAAAACTAAATATAATATGATTAGTGATTAAAAGTTAGTTATTTTAAGTCCTCTCTGAAATTAAATTCTTTTTTATTATTTGTTGTTTGTAATGAGGTTAGAGTTATAAAGCACTTTTACAAACATTTTTTCATGTAATATTAATTATCCAGTAAGGAAGATAATCCAACTATTAGCCTTATTCCTACTTAACATGTTATCTACTGTTAGTGGACAAAAGTTGCTTTTATTGCATGGCCTGAGAGAAGATGTACTTATCATGGTTGGCATTTGTCAGTTGTACTTCCTATAACTGCCTCAGGAGAAAACCGCAATTGTTTATTTTAGTGATAGAACTTCCTCTCAGAGGAAGTTTGAGCAATACTATTATCAAAAGAAGGGGATGTATCATTGCTGCTAGGCCTATTTCTGAAGGGGAAACATACAATAAATAGTAATAATTAGAAAATTAAAATCCAAAACTTTTGGGGGGTATAAGATTAAAATTAAAGCTATTAAAGTCAGACAGTTTAGTAAAATAGACCAAATAGGAAGGTCTGAGGCATTTAAATATTTATAATTCGAAAAAATAGTCTCACTTTAATACTAGTTCTGTAGAATAATAAATATTAAGGATTTCAGGAGCAGATAAATTTGGGAAATCCTGGATGAAAAGAGAAGTTAGGCTGAGTAGGGTGGCTCACACCTGTAATCCTAGAACTCTGGGAGGCAGTGGGAGGATCGCTTGAGCTTAGGAGTTTGAGATCAGCCTGAGCAAGAGCGAGACTCTGTCTCTACTAAAAATAGAAAAACTTAGCTGGGCATGGTGACATGTGCCTGTAGTCCCAGCTACTCAGGAGGCTGAGGCCGGTGGATCGCTTGAGCCCAAGAGTTTCAGGCTGCTGTGAGCTAGGCTGATGCCACTGCACTCTAGCCTGGGCAACAGAGTGAGACTCTTATCTCAAAAAAACAAAGAAGTTATACTACAGGACTTCTCAGAGCCTTTAATATACTAATGTACACTCTGAAGCTCCAAAGAGGTGCAATATGCAGCATTACCCACATTTATTTGACCAGGGAACTCTTTATCTATAGAGCCTGTGGCAAGAAGAATGTTTGTATTCCACTTCAGTAAAGGTCGATCTAACACCTAAGTCCATTGTCTGTAACATATTTTTCTAATTTAATAACTAAACTTTATTAAGTGATATTGAAGACATTTAAAAGTATCAATTTAAAATTAAGAAATGATGATCCCTAATTTGTTTAATTGTATTATAGCTGGATTTGCCTAGGTTCTGGACAGTCATTCCAGCTATAACCAAGTTAGGAATTAATGATTTAGTGTAGAGGAAGAAAAATTAAGCAGTTTTTAAATGAGTTAGTGATTGGATATTAAAGTGAAATTTTCTAGGTAGTCTATTAACAGATTAATGGACTTCATTTAGCATTTATTCATTTTCTGTGCCAAGGACCATTACATTAGCTGATGATGCAAGATTAGGAAGCAATCCCTACCCTGAGGAGCTCCCAACAGTCTAGTCTGCAAAAGAAACAAATTATTTTCAAAATACACCCTATAGTATTTGTATTTGCATTATTCTGAAAGCACCAAGGTATAGGAAAAGGGTGAGGTTAAGTGATTTGTCTGTAATAGTAGATATTTAAGTTATTTTGACTTAGAGTCTGGTGTTCTTCCCACTACGCTATCCTGCTGATTTATAGTACATATCTTTGTAGATTTACAGTTTTATGAATTAAGGAGAAATATTTGGTCAGTGACAGATTGTAAAATATTCTTTTTGCTTCCGTATTCTAGAACAGGGGTTGGCAATGGTGGCCCTCGGGCATACTGAGAATATTTGCAATCAGTTTGGTGATAGGGAACACTAACTTTGAACCACACTTAAGCCAAATATTATCCTGAATAAAAAAGAATTCTGTTTTTCTCATTATTAGACCTATGCTACAAAAAAAAACAAACCCTGTATTCATTTATTATTATTATAGTTTGAATTCCATCATTAAACATTTTTTCCTCTTTTTATATAAATATCTATATAGTATTCTCAATTTTACCTTTTGGTCTACAAAGCCTAAAATATTTACTATCTGGCCCTTTGCAGAAAAAGTTTGGCCAGCCCCTGTTCTAGAGTGTTAGACCAGTGACCTTATATGTTCTTTCCCTACATTTCACCAGTCCTTGGGGAAGGCAATAAGAATAAGCCATGAACTTTTGATATGTTTTAATTTATTGATAAAGTGATCACAGGTGGAAGTAATAATGATGAATAATTTAAGGATTGTCTGTTGATTCCCTTCAAAGAGTGGAGAAGAATCAGGTTTGATGTTTTGTTTTATCTGGTACCAAAAATCTTTGTCTTCCCACTTGAGAGAAGGGAATTGCTCGTGAATGTATCCTGGGTTGTGCCTAGTGCATATGTAATAAAGGTTTCTACGTGTGTCACAAGGAAAAATAGAATTATGAAAGGTAAGTTACCAGTTGAGAAAATCTTAAGCACTTGCTCTCATGGCCTGCTTGCCTATGCAAGAATTAGCTAGAATTAGCTAGAATCATAGTTATTACTGAGAGGGAGCTGCCATGTGATATGTAATACAACTTTGGTATTTATAAATACTTGAGTAAGTAGAACAGCTTAAGTAAAGTTAAGAGTAAATTGAAGTTGAAACAAGTTGGTTGAATTTCTTGATTGGAATTTTACAAGGTATTTTGTTTGAAAAAGATTTGTGTTAAATACCCATTACTTTTTTGCCTTTTAAATTTAGCATTAACCATTTTGTGATTTGTTCTTGAATCTCTACATTAAATTAAAATTCCAATTCAGAAAAGCTATGACTTGCCTATTTGACCGTGATGGAAGTATCACACCTGTTTCTTATTCCCTCAGCCTCAGTGTGCCTGCAACATGGCTCTATTGTATCTTTTGTTGTTGATGTTTTTTATTAATCTGTACTTACATGTGATTCTACATTACTTCTTAAATGCCTGAATGTCTTACTGACCAAATGAATTTACATTAGATAAAGTTAAACAAACATAAAATCCAATTTTAAGAACGTGGGAATAGTCCTTTATTTTTAAAACAATTCAGTGGAGATTTTCCTTGTGAGTGCTACCATGCTATAATGTGTTTTAACTAATATACCAAACCCTTTATGTCACCTTCTAGAGTATTCCTTTGCTTATCTTTTTGAAAGTATAGTCAGTCCCAAGGCCCAAAGGGTGATTTAGTTTACATTTCATGTAGAAATGACACTATTTTATTCTAATGTAAAATGTTTTCTAAAATAGAACACATTAATCGTACCCCAAATGTCTTTCCACCTCCTGTCTAATGTAACTCAGAATTCCCAGAATGTTGCTACATACATAGGAAAAATTGGGGGAAAAAAAATCTGTTAAATGAAAAAATAGTCCTGTAGTCTTGTGATACAACTTTAAGACTAGCATAAGAGAAAAAAGTCAGAATTATTTTTATGACATTAAATAAACTTTATTTCTCCTCTTTATCACTATCCAAAGTTTATTAGGAGTGTTTTTAAGGAATAGTAATTAAAGCAATAGGACCTAACATTTAATGAGTTTTTACATTTTGCCTTTTTATATGTATTTCCTGTCTCCTAAATTAGGTAGTAAATTTCTTGAGCATAGTAGTCCACACTACCTCACAGAATGTCTGGCTTACATTAGGCATTCATGTTTGTTGCCTGTAACCATTCAGAGTTCATCATTATAACCATTGTTACTGACCTGTATGCTCATCCTTTATTATTCCTCCCCTTGTTGTTATTTATTTATTATTAATCAGATATATATTGAGTACTATAGACAAGGCACTTTATTGGGAATATAGTATACCTAAAATAAGTTGAAAGCCACTAGAGGGAATAAAACATCAATAAAATAACCTTGAGTATGATATGGTGAAAGTAATATCTAAGAAAGTTTAATCTGACAACACAATGTAGTTTGACTTGTGTAAGCAGAACATAAACACTTAAGCCTAAGAATAGGATTGAATCTTTTCCTAATCAAGTCTCCAGCGTAACATATATGATGCTTTCTCTTACTCTTGTGCAAAGCATTCTTTACTAAGAGTTTACAAAAACAGATGAGTCTATTTTATGGTAGATGGTTTTAAATATGCATATATGTAGCTGATATTTATTTTTATATTTAACTAACATTATTGAGTGTCTACAGTATACCAGGCACTTGATCATGTTACATTCTTTCTTACTTTATCTCCTTGGCATAGTTGTTAATTATCTCTGTTTGACATACTAGGAAATAGAGATTCATAGAGGATTGGATTTACTTATCCAGGGTTATACTAGGAAGTAGAAGTCAGAACTAAATACTCTGAATCCAAATCTTTTGCATAGTCTACCAAGAGAGAAGCCATTTACTTGAAGAAAGTTTGAACATGTAAAACTGTTCATCTTTTGTAGACGTGATTGTTTTCAAAATTAGTTTTTACTCTGAATTTTTTCCTTTTTTTAATTTTTTTATTTTTAGTGCCAGTAATTCTAAATGTAGAGTATAGCATGTCTTGACATTTTCTTGGCATTTCTTTTTGGTAAATAGTTGATGTTTTGTTTTCCCTTTGTTAGTGACCCTTACTTCAACCCCAATCCGAGGAGCAGGAGATGGAATGGAAACTGAGGAGCCACCTAAATCTATTGAAGTCATCTCTAGAGTCCAATCCAGAAAACATCATATCCCTCAGAGTCCGTGGAAGAAAGCTGTTCCATCAGAGAGCCCAGGAGTTCTTCAGTTAGGGGAAATTCTCACTGAAAAAGCTGTGGAAGTCGAAGCTGTAAGGATATTAGTTCCCAAAGCTGCTATAACTCATGATATCCCCAACAAAAATGCAAAGGTTAAGTCTCTGGGACATCATAAAGGAGAATTTCTTGGTCAGTCAGAGGGAGTTACAGAACCTAATAAAGAACTCTCAGAGGTAAAGAATATGTTGGAAAAGCTCAAGAACTCTGAAAGAAAGTTACTACAGGACAAAGAAGGTCTTTCAAACCAGCTCCGAGTACAGACAGAGGTAAGAACAGCCTTAATAGATTTAATGAGAACTATTCTTTACAGCTAAACCTTCTAAATCTGATGTTAGAAAACTATATTTCTTCCTGGGAATGTCATTCATTATAGCTTGTCATTTCTTTAAAATGCTTACTCTTAAATTTCTCATTCTCAGATCTTCTAGAGAGAATTTATATTGGGAACTTAATCTCTTTGAAGATGAAGATGTCAGGTTTCTCCGACAAGACAATCTATAAGTTGTAAAGCAAGGTTACGCTTATAAACTGCCAGACCAAAGATTGACCAAGTCAGTCTTGGAAACTGACTAGTTAGCAGTCCCGATTTTAAAGATCCATAACTATCAAGTATTTTTGCCTATGTAGACATGATACTTGGAATGAAGAAAATGGTGGTATAAGTTATTGTGTCTTCATTATAAATTAAAAGCAATCTATTGTGCTTGGTTGTGTTGCTTTAATCTTTTGATTGCCCCCTCCCTTGTTTCTCTATTAGACTATACATATTTTTTCTTCTTTATGAATTTTTTAGTTTTAATTTTGTATATTACACTATATATTTTTATCAGACTTTATTATCATTATTATTTTAGAGATAGGGTATCACTCTGTCACCCAAGCTGGACTGCAGTGTTGTAATCATAGTTCACCATAACCTCAAACTTCTGGGCTCAGGCAATCATCTAGCCTCGTCTTCCCAAGTAGCTGGGACTACAGGCATGCGCCACCACTCCCAGCTAATTTTTTAATTTTTTGTAGAGATAGGGTCTCAGTATGTTGCCCAGGCTGGTCTCAAACTCCTGGCCTCAAGCGATCCTCCTACCTCAGCATCCCAAAGTGCTGGGATTACAGGTGAGCCACCACGCTTAGCCTATACATGTTTTTGCTAGATACAAGTCTTCAAAGGTGACACCATGGTTAGTGGTTCTTGTCTAAATATATTTTTGATGTATTTAATAATATATTTTAAATATATTTTTAAATAACTAATATCTAATTACAAAAGTAGTACATATTTATTTGTGGACATTTTAGAAAATACAGAAAGACATAATGCATATGGTACTACTTATAAGCATACCATCCAGGTATAACTGCGTAACTATACACGAGTTCATTTGTCTTATAACTCACTTTTTTCCAGTCATTAATGTTTTTCCATGTCACAGAATATTCTTTTACAATATCATTATTAATTGCAATAGTGTTCTTCAATGGTTCCACCATATACCAATATCTGTTATTAGACAATTGTTTTAATTTTTTGCTTTTTTCAGTAACAATGTAAAAAACATACTTATAGATATCCCAGATTACTTCCTTTGCTTAATTTCTTACAAGTAAATTCCTAGGACACAAAGAGATTAATTTATATATGTTAAATAACAAACCACATAAAACATTCTGTCTTTTTTTTTAGCAAAATTTATTTTAGTTTTCTGACTTTTTTTCCTTTAAGTGTTGACTGGAAGCAGTGTGTTATACTCATGATAATGATTTCTACTCTTATTACAAGAGGCTCAGTTTATAACCACATGAACAGTAGATATAGAGAGAGTAGATATGATTTGTATGTACTATGAAAGTTAAATATTTAATTTCACTTTTCGACATAAACTTTAAATAATAGAGTTCCAAATTGTACAGAAACACAATTTCTCTTAAATTAATTTTGTTATATTGAAGTCAGTGACATTGCTTTGAGCTTGTTATATTGGTTATGTTTTCTTCTAGGTAAATCGTGAGTTAAAAAAGTTGCTCGTGGCTTCTGTCGGGGATGATCTTCAGTATCACTTTGAACGTCTAGCCCGTGAGAAAAATCAGCTTATTTTAGAAAATGAAGTTCTAGGTCGAAACACAGCTCAGCTTTCCGAACAGTTAGAACGTATATCAATACAGTGTGATGTATGGCGAAGTAAATTCCTCGCAAGCAGGTATTTCTGTTGTAAATAGTATTTCATTTTTTAGTTTGTGCTCTGTTTATCAGGTTTTTGACCTATAATACAAGAAAGTAGATTGGAATGTAAAAATTTCTGACTAATATTGTCAAAGTACTTCATACAGTATTTAAGATGTGGACTCTTCCCTCCTCTGGCTGGTCACGTAATCTCTCTAAATGGAGAAGTGTTATAAGGATCCTTCCTTATTCCTGAAGTCTAGGTTACTACTCTATAGTAGAAATCACTCCTACTACCATGTTTAAGACAAAGCAAAACCATAAACTCAGACACCTAGTAAATATTAAATTAACAAAAGGCCAAACTAAATTATTTTTCTTCACTTTCTATCTGGAGAAATCAAATATCATTCCTCCTTCCTAAGATAATATTATTTATTTTTTATGCTCTGTTCTCATAGTTCTTTTAACTAATAAAACGTTCCCACCTTTTTCTCTCCATGCACAAATAGAAAATTATAATGTTTTTATGACATATTGGGTGAAGCTATTCTCCAACAGAGATGAAATCTCCAGGGTCCTAGTTCAGGCCTCTGGACACACTGGTGGTTGGGAAACTCTGCTATATATTATGATTCTTTTGTCTATTTATCTATTCCATCACCTCAGCTTTGAGTTACTGGAGAACAGGATCTGGGTGTTGTCCATCTGTGTATTTCCAGTGCTTAGCAAAGTGCTGTTGATTTAAATTGAGTCATCTAGAGATTTCTCACAAAATACCAAAGGTTTCCAGGCTATACTTTAAGAACCACCAATTGTGATAAGTAAATTTTCAGGAAAGTTGTTTCTTCATGTCTTAAAATCAACAATACTTTCTATTAGTTGATTACTCTTGTAAAGTCCTTAACTTATTTCCTAATTGTGCTAGTATAGTATGCTATCTAGAGGAATGAACTAATATTTATGGACTGTCATACAGATTATTGCAGTATCTTTTAATGTCAAAATTGTTTTCATTTTAAGAAATTTGGTAGTAACTATAATCTATGACTTAAATTTTAGTTTTAAGATTTTCAGCTGAATAACCATACTTTAAAATTTTACTTCAGTTCCCTCAATAGAAAACTAGTTAAATAAAATTTAGTACATCTAAAAAATAGAAAGCATGAAGTTATTTTTTAAAACCAGGGAAAGAGACAACTCTATATGTGCTAATATGGAAAAATCTCCAAGAAAAATTATTAAGTAAAAAAAGCAAGATGTAGAAAAGTTTATAATTGAATAATCTCTTTGTAACTAAGATGGATATATTTATTTTTTTAATATATACTTTCATATTAAAATATATATAAATTACTTTTTTCTGGAAAAATGTATAGGAAACCATTTGTTTGCTTGATACTTATGCTGGAAAAAAAAAAGAAACTATTGGTTACATATAAAAGGAGAATGGAGATACTTGGCAGGGAGAAAGACTTAGTTTTCCTTTTATACTAGCCTTTCTTTTTTTTATAGTTTTAAAGTTTTTTTGTTTATATGGATTCAGGGGATACATGTGCAGATTTGTTATATGGATATATTACGTGGTGGTGAAGTCTGGTTTTTTTGTATAACTCTCACCAGATTAACACATTAACTGCCATGTGAGTTGTATTTAACTCACACTAGTTTTGAGCCTGGGGCTTTGCGAAGCGTATATGTCACACATCTCTTTACCTTGGGAGCTGCTTGGTGTGCCGGCAACTCACACTGCCATGCTGTAGCATACGTGTTATGTGATGGATGGCCCCAGGGCAAAACCCTGCAGTTGGTTGGCGAAAATCTTATTTGTTGATGTTCTTATGGTTACAATTAATATTGACAATTTAATTTTTAAAACCTGGATTAAATGAATAGAAGTCAGTAAATTTTGTTTCTCTGTTTATGTTTACCTTTAAATTATACTTAAGCCTGACAAGTCAAGAAAAACACTTTACTCTTATGAACTATTTTTCAAGTTTTCACATTTCTTTTTACATTACTACTTTTCAAATTTTTATATGATTTTTTCATTGAAAAAAACACAATTAAAAATAAAAAAATTTTCATTAAATTAGAAAGGATCATTTTGTTTTCAAAGTTTTTATTCTGTTTTCACCATGGCCCCAAGGAAAATTGTTTCCTTGGCAGTCAATGTGTTAATATACATAGTATCCATTGGGTAATTTTTCATCCTATACCTCTCTCCTACCCTACCGAGTCTCCAGTGTCTATTATTCTATTCTCTATGTCCATATGTACTCATTATTTTACTCCCACTTATAAGTGAGAACATGCAGTATTTAACTTTGTGTCTTGAGTTGTTTCACTTAAGATAATAGTCTCCATCCATGTTGCTACAATAGACATGATTTCATTCTTTTTTATAGCTGAGTAATATTCTGTGATATGTGTGTGTGTGTGTGTGTGTACCACATTTGTCCGGTCATCAGTTGATTACCTTTTTTTTTTAGACAGAGTCTCACTCTGTTGCCCTGGCTAGAGTGCCATGGCGTCAGCCTAGCTCACAGCAACTTCGAACTCCTGGGCTCAAGCAATCCTACTGCCTCAGCCTCCCAAGTAGCTGGGACTACAGGCACGTGCTACCATGCCTGGCTAATTTTTTCTGTATATTTTTAGTTAGCCAATTAATTTCTTTCTATTTTTAGTAGAGACAGGGACTCACTCTTGCTCAGGCTGATTTCGAACTCCTGACCTTGAGCGATCTGCCCGCCTCGCCCTCCCAGAATGCTAGGATTGCAGGCCTGAGCCACTATGCGGACCCAGTCATCAGTTGATTGACACATAGGTTGATTCTGTATCTTTGCTATTGTGAATAATGCTGCAATAAACATATAAGTACAAGTATCTTTTTGATAGAAAATGATTTCTTTTCCTTTGGGTAGGTACCCAGTAGTGAGATTGCTGTATCATATGGTAGTTCTATTTTTAGTTCTTTGAGAAATCTCCATATTGTTCTACATAGAGGTTATACTAATTTACCTTCCCACCAACAGTATATAAGTGTACCCTTTTCACTGAATCTTTGCCAACATCTATTGTTTTTTGACTTTTTGACAATGCCCATTCTGACTGGTGTAAGATGGTGTCTCATTGTGGTTTTAATTTGCATTTCTCTGATGTTTAGTGATGCTGAGCATTTTTTCATGTTTGTTGGCTATTCATATGTCTTCTTTTGAAAAATGTTCATGTCCTTTGCCCACCTTTAGTGGGGTTATTTTTTTTTTTTGTTGAGTTGTTTGAGTTCCTTGTAGATTCTAGACATTAGCTTTGAGGTTCCCAAACCCCCAGGGCCACAGACCCTTACCAGTCTATGGCCTGTTAGGAACCAGGCCACACAACAAGAGGTGACCAGTGGGTGAGCAAGCAAAGCTTCATCTGTTTTTATAGCCACTCCCCATCATTCGCATCATTCCCTGAGCTCCGCCTATCCCCTTGCCGCCACCTCCCCCAATCCCTCACCTCTGGTCTGTGGAAAAATTTTCTTCCATGAAACCCATCCCTGGTACCAAAAAGGTTGCGAACCGCTGCATTAGCCCTTCGTCAGTTGCATAGTTTACAGATATTTTCTCCCATTCTGTAGGTTGTGTGTTTGTCGATTATTTCTGTTGCTGTGCTGAAGCTTTTTAGTTTAATTAGGTCCTATTTGTCTATTTTTGTTTGTGTTGCATTTGCTTTTGGGGTCTTAATCATAAATTCTTTGCCTAGGCCAATGTCCAGACTTTCTATATTAATATTTTTCTTAGGACAAAGAGGTAATTGACTGTAGGAAAATAATTTTTGTTTTCCTCTTTAGATTTTTCCATATTTAAAAACACTTAATTTTTTTCTTTCAAAATTTGATCAATCTAGAGTAAGATTGAGGTGCATTCCAAAAGTCACTACGTGGGAAAGTTAAATAACTTTTACCTTTATCAGTTTGTAAATGAATATTTTAACTGAATCTTTTTAATGAACTCTAAGTTCATAAATATTTTTTATGTTCTTTAGTGAAAAGTTAAAAACTGAGAAGTAATTTGACAGTGTTAAGTCTTCTTTGTTAGCTTTTAAAGGTGACAGTCACAAAGTAGTATTTAACTTCATTATATTATTCTGTGTTATCCACAGAATTTACATGTAGGATTTTAATCTTTTTCAGGGTAATGGCAGATGAGTTAACCAACTCCAGAGCAACTTTACAGCGTCAAACCCGTGATGCACACAGTGCCATACAAGATCTCTTGAGTGAACGGGAACAGTTTCGTCAGGAAATGATAGCTACCCAGAAGTATGGTACTTGTTTACATTCTGAACTCCTCTGCTTTCTCCTGCAATTTTTGTTATTGTGATAGTTTTTTTAGTGTGTCTACATTTGATAACTTATTGAGCATACATTTTGAGTAGCAATGTAAAATAGATGCCCTGGAAGAGAAGAAGACTAAAAAAATAGAAGAGATGCTTCTCACCTACTTAATTGAAGAGAGAATTAGTTATATCTATAATAGAAAAAAATCTATGGATTTAAAAGCTGTTTTTGGTTATAGTTTATAGTAGTTCTGTATAGTTTTTGGCAAAAGCCGCTGAGTGTACCTGTCTCTCCTGTGGAAGGAGATCTTTTTGAAGATTTTCTACAGTATTAGAGGTTATTTTCATGTCCATATACTCCAGAACTATCAAAGCTGATAGTGTTCTTTAAAAGCTCTTTGTATTTTTACATAGTTGATTTATTACAAATAGAACTGGTAAGGGTCAAAGAGCAAATTATAGGGGAAATTAGAAGAATGAAAACACAATATATCTAAGTATCAAAAGTTATGAGAAGTAACTAATGAAATGTTGGAGGGAAATTTATAGTTTTAAATGCTTATTTGGGAAAAGAAAAAGATTTTATCAGTAATCGAAGATTCCTCTTTAAGAAACATAAAAAGTAAATTAAACCCAAAGTAAGCAGAGCAAAAAAATAATAAGGATGAGAGCAAATATAAATTTAATAGAAAGCTGAATGCCAGTTCTTTGGAAAGATAAACTTAAGAAACCTCTAGCCAGTCTAATTAGGGAAAAAAAAAAGGGGGGGAAGAGATAACACACTACCAGTGTCAGGAATGGGGTGTTGGGGGTACACTACAGATTCTACATGTAAAAAAGATAATATAGAAATGTTATGAACAACTCTATATCAATAACTTCAGTAATTTAGATGAAACAGACAAACTCCTTGAAAGGCAAGCTACTAAAGGTTACTCAAGAATAAACAGATAACTTGAATAGCCCTCACCTTTAAAACAATTGAATTTGTAATTAAAACTTTCCAGTAAAGGAGATTTTAGGCCTAGATGGATTCACTGGTGAATACTAGTAAACATCTAAGGAAGAATTAAAATCAAACTTACATAAATTTTTTGAGAAAACAGAATAGAAGAAAACAATTTCCAACTCATTTTATGAGGCCAGCATTATCTTGATACCAAAACCGGAGACATTACAAGAAAACCACATACCAATCTCTCTAATGAACACAAATGTAAAAATCTTTAACAGAATTTTAGTGAATCAAATCCAACAATATAGAAAAAGATTTCTGTATTATGATCCAGAGGGTTGGTCCCAAGAATTGTAGGTTGATTTAGCATTCAAAAATTAATTAATCTAACTCACCAAAAAAGAAATCTAGTATGAATAGCTCAATAGTTGCACAAATCAAATCAGTAGTTCTTATACTAAAATACGAGAATTTTAAAAAGTACGTTTCTTAAATGATTTTCAGATAACTGTTTAGTAGAGTAACATATGCCTTCAGTACACTAATTTATTTGACCAGACTTCCTAATTTTTTGAATTCTGAGAGAGAAAGATACAGGAGAAAGATATGATTTCAGAAATATGTTTCTCATTTGTTTCCTATTACTGATTTTTATATTTCGTCCTTTTACTAATGTTCAGTGTTCATGTGTGTTCTATGCAGATTACTGGAGGAGCTCTTAGTCTCCTTGCAATGGGGAAGACAGCAAACTTACTCCCCTAGTGCGCAACCCCATAGCACAGCAGAACTAGTGTTAACAAATCACAAGTTGGCAAAAGCAATAAATTCTCATCTTCTGGGAAATGTCGGCAATAGCAGTCAGAAAAAAATTCCATCAACAGTTGAATTCTGCAGCACCCCAGCTGAGAAAATGGCTGAAAAGGTAAAATATTTTCTCTTGTATAATCTGTGAAATTTCTAGGACTGTCCTCTTACTGAAAAGCGACAAGTTATAATAGAAAGTGCTTGACATTAGAAGTTATAAAATGTGAGATCTAAATTTGATTCTCATGGTAATGAGTTTGTGATCTTGGAGAAAATGAAAACTCTTCTGCTTTAATTTTCTCTAACATTACTGCTCTATTTTTAATAAGGAAAAAAATGTAATTAATTTGAAAGAGATCCTATTTTTTAGCTACTGAATCATTGGTAATCCTTTTCTTGAGTTCATTATGATATAAAAACCACTGTGTAGAATTTTTTAATTTAGTGATCATTAGTAGGTTAGATAACTTCTCATCTAAAAAATTATTTAACTTCCACATATAGATGGGAATGTGCCAAATACTACAAAATCAAATAGTGCAGACCTACAGTCCTGGATGAATTCAGGGTCCATGGAGATCACCTATCAAATACTGTGGTCTAACAATTCTGTGACAACAACCATGTTTACCTCCATTAAAATTTCAGCACCCAACTTCCATGTCCCCTTTTGGGCCTTGTCATTTACCAGAACTCTTTTATTAAAGTTTTCAATTCAGCATCTTTCTCTGTGATCTGTGATCTCAGCTTTTCTTCCTAGCTCTAGTTCTTTCATCGTGACTCCCCTGTTCTTTGATTTTATCATTATTTTTAGTTGCTTGATCCCTATATTTTTTTCTTTGTCTGATCAGCTCACTGTCCTGGTTTCTCTTCCTGTCCTAGCTTGCCTAGACTCCATTTGTAAGTGCTTTATTCCCTTATCCTCCTCCTCAAGTACCCTGAAAACCCCACTCCAGTGTCAGTTCGATGTTTGCCACCTTTGTTTCAATACCCATCAAACTATTACTTCACATTCAGCAGATGCCTTTGGTTCCTAATTCACAGAAGAAACAGAGGCCACAGGAAGAAAACTGCTTGAAGGTCCCACTTGATATCTAGAAGCCTACCTATATGGTAACCAGCCTTATATACATTTCTCTCAGAGGAAAAGGTATCTTTCCTCTTCTCCAATGCATAGCTCCCCTCAGGACTCAGGCTTCCCCGTAACAGTTACTCCATCTCTCTATTGGCTCTTTCCTTTTGGCTTAAGAACGTGTCCAAGTGTCATTCATCTAAGAAAGAAAAATCTTTCCTCTATCATAAGATCTCTGGATATGGCCTTATCACCTTCCATTCACATCCAAGAATGCTGGACAAGTTGTTCATACTTGTTTATGCTTACATACCATTCATTCCTCAATTCCTACCATCTCTTAAACCTGTAGAAGACTTCCTGCTCCACTCTTACTGTATTGAACGCATTCCTTCCTTCAAATTCCCTTGACCTCTGTGACATTACTCTTTCTTGACCCGCACACTACTTCTCTGAGCTCTTCTTCATAGACCTTTTTTTCTCTTTAAATGTTTGTTTCATAGGAATCTGTTCCCTATCCTTTTGAAACTTCCTTAGTTTCCTAAATGCCATAATCTCCCAGCTCTTCACTACTCCTGTGACCATTCTTTCTCAGTATTTGAGGGGGTAGGGGACAGCCTCTTTGTGTGACCACTCTTGAGCTTTCCTCACATAACATACTTTCTATATTCTCTAGAGATTATTCTGTTCCCCATAGCTTTATGCTGCTTGTGACTTCTCCACCTGAGACATTTTATCTGAGTCTTATATCCAGCTGGATAAATCCATCTACTTGTTCCACAGATGGCTAAAAGCAGAACAACCTCTTTTCTCCTTGCTTTTGCATTTGTACAATACCACCTACCCCGGAAAAAAAAAAAAGAAGAAAAATAACCTACTTCTTTTCCTGTACTCCATATATTAATGAACTATACCTACTGTATTTGTTTGTATGTGTTTTTCAGAGTCCATAAAGTAATGCATATAAAGCCCATAATAGTTTTCAATATATTATAATTTCTCATTTAATGGAAGCTATCATTTTTACTATTATTTCCTTCATCCCCCTAATCTTGCTGAGTTTACAGATCTTATCAGTTCCTTCCAATTTATCCCCTCTCCCATGTACAAACACATGACCTCCAGCCTAGACTGTTGTAATAGCTCCCTGAGTAATATCCCCGCCTTGCTTCTTACCTGCCTCCAGGCCATCGTTTATTGCCACAGAATTATTTCAAATATGCCATTACAATCATCACACAGCTTTCCTTTCCAGAATCGTTTCTCAATTGTCCCTACCCCCTTGCACTCTACATTCCAGCAGTGTTAACCATTTCTTATTCCACACATATGTCCTTGTATCTTGTGCTTCTGAACATATTTTTTTCTTCTGTCTAGGTTGCCTTCTCGGCACCTCTCTTGTTGCCCAACCACCTTTAAGAATTAGCCTTCCCTGAATCTCACTGGCAAACTGAAATGTTCCTTATCCAGCCTGCCAATTGCACTTAGTACATATGTCTCTTAAAGCTCTTTATTATATCAAATTATAATTGTTTGATTCTCTCTCTCCCAACTGTAAACTCCTTAAGAGCTGGAGACTGTGTTTATTTATGTTTCCTCACGGTCTGGCATAATCCTTTGCACCTTGTAGGTGCTCAGCTATTTACTGAATGAATCATTACCTAAAACTAAACTCATCATCTTTATCCAAAACTTTTCTTTTTCTTTTTCAATTCTCTTTGTTGGGAAATTGTATCACTATCTACTCAGTTGTTGCCAGTAGTATTTGCTGTAGTTAACCACTCTTTCTTTCCTGAAATACTCTCTTCCCTTGGTTTATGTAACCCCACACCGTACTGGCTTTTCTCTTTCCTATGACCATTCTATTTCACTATGCAATATTGAGTATCCAGGCTTGGCCCAGATCCCCTTCATCTCCTAATCCTTTATCCACCACATTCATTTAACAAAACGGACAGCCCTTCTTCCTTAGTGTTTCTCTCTCTCTCTTTTTTTTTTTTTTTTTTTCCTTCCTTGAGACAGGGTCTTACTTTGTCACCCTGGCAGTGGCATGATCATAGCTCACCACAACCTCAAACTCCTGGGCTCAAACAAGCCTCCTGCCTCAGCCTCCCAAGTAGCTGGGACTACAGGTGTACCCTTTCACGCCTGGCTAATTTTTCTGTTTTATCTAGAGATGAGTCCTCGCTGTGTTGCTCAGGCTGGTCTCAAACTCCTGGCCTCAAGCGATCCTCCCACCTCAGCCTCCCAAAGTGCTAGGATTATAGGCTTGAGGCACTGTGCATAGCCTTCTTAGTGTCTCTTGAACCTTTCAGTCCCATTGCTTCAAAGTGCTGTCATTCTCAGCTAGATTATTACAGTAACCTTTCTTCCTCTATCCTTCTCATGTGTGCTTTAATGCATACCCCTTACACCATCCTATGCACTGTGTATAGAATAATCGGTCTGAAAAGCACCTTGCTGAAAATCCTTCCGCATCACCTTCAAGCTGAAATGCCAAAGCCTTTCTATCCATACTACTGTCTTTGTCTCTTTATATTGAATTCCCTAATCATTTTGTTTCTCTCTGTAAAGACTCATAACATTTATAGAGTATTTGGGAACTTTTCTTATTTCCCTTTTAAATTTATAACCAACTAGTAAGCTATTCATCTTTGCTTTTTCTCTAACACCTAACCAAGTTCCATAAAAATAGGATCTCAAAAACTAAATTGAAAAATAGAGTCTAGTTGGAAAATAAAGGTCTTAAAATAAAATGATGTCTCTTAAATGATGCCAGGACATTCTTAAAGTAGCTGTGACTCTTTGGGTATAGTGCTACCTTAGAAGGAACAGAAAAGCTGCTGGACAACATGAGCGCTAGGGAAAAAGGTGTCACCAGCCATTTCTGAAACTTTAAGCCTCATATAAGAAAGAGAGAAAACTCTTGTCCTGGTTCATTTCACAATTTCTTTCCAATTGCAGTGCCTACTTCCTTTACACCATAACTCATCGTCATCATCATGTGATGATGGTTGGGAAAATATGACCATGAGAAACAAGAGCTGTGAGCCAGATATGTTATCCATGCCCTTAACTGGAGAATTTTTTCAACCCAAGAGTTCCTCTGTCTTGGGTCTCAGTAAAGGAGACAGAATAGGAAAAAATCAGAGCAGAAGAAGAATTGTGAGAGCATGGTGATACAGAACCCAAGAACATGGCTGTTACCATAAAATGTTACGTATAAATTAGAAAAAGAGAAATAAAAAGCCATTGATGTTACAAATAAAAAGTGATCAAAGACTTTGAAATATCATTTTAATAGAAGAATGAAGGCAGAATACTGATTCTAAGCAGTCGAATGAGAGATTAAGAAAAGGAGGTAGTGAGTACTTTTTGGTTAAGGAAAAAATTTGACAGCACTTAAGGTAGAATTGATATAACCTTCTTTTCTTCTGTTTTCACACTTTCTTATCAATATCTATAAAACATGAATTTCATCATTTTTAAAAAGGTAACCATAATTAGACATCATTATTAAATTTACAGCTCTTTAAGAAAAGAGATAAGTTCTCTTCTGAATCGAATTGATCATTCAGATGTTATTTTTTATGGTAGTTAATATTAAATGGAACTTTATAGGTAGTTATACGTTAATGCTACCATGGGCTTTTACAATCCATACTGCATACATCTGATATTAACTCTTATTTTCCTTAGGTTCTACGCATTTTGGATCCAGTTACCTGTACAGAGAGCTCGTCTGATAATGCGTTTTTTGAGTCTTCACCAACCACCTTACTTGCTACAAAGAAAAATATTGGACGATTTCACCCCTATACTAGATATGAAAATATAACTTTCAATTGCTGTAATCACTGCCAGGGAGAACTTATTGCCCTTTAACATTCAATATGTTGGAGACATGGTAAAGGTACTTACTTATTACCCAGGAGTCAATATTATTTTAGAGCTGGGGTTCTTATAGTACTAGAAATAATTTCACTTCCTATTTATATAATGTATATACCCAAAGATGTTTTATGTACTAGACTCCAGATTACCCTTTCTTAATAAATATCTCAGGGTAAGAAAAAAATGAATATTTTTAGATATATTTAAAATTAGAGAATACTTTCCAAGCAATACACAATACTTTTCCTAAAGGACTTTAAAAGAAAAAGATTCTTTAACTTTCTTTTAGGCCCTAAATTATTATTTCTCTTACTGAATGTTGTATATGAATAGGTTTAATTGTGATATACTAAAACAAGGATAGGCAAACTACAAATATGGCCACACTCATTCATTTACTATTGTCTAAGCTGTTTTTGTACTACAACAGCAGAGTTGAGTAGATGCAGTAGGCCTTCTGTAGCCTGCAAAGCCTAAGATATTTATTATCTAGTCCTTTACAGGAAAAATTTTCTGACCTCTAAAGTAATAGTAGATAAGGGGGTATGGGAGGATCCTTTCTCTTTATAGTAATATTTTGAGCTACAAAAGAGGCTTAAAGAAATACTATGGGTGAAGCGACTAATCTTTTAAAAATAAGTGCTATATATTAGGAAAATAAATATTTTAGAGAAATTAACAAGCACTTCAGCAAAACATGTTTGTTTTATGCAGGGGATTCTGTATATTGAATGTACACAATCTGACATATATAAAAGAAACACTCAAGTATTGACAAATGTAATGTACAACGGGAATATCCAACTTGATATTTATAAAATATGGTAAAGTTAGAATCTTTCTAGAATATTAATAAACTTAAAGAAAAAAATGCAATCCATCAATTAACACATATTATGTAAAATATATTATTGTATATTTATGATGAGCCATCATAAATGCCCTTTTACATGCCTTTAAAACTAGTCACAAAATATTTATACCAAATTAGTTACAAAAGTGCCTATCAATAGAGAAATCTTCAAAGGACAAATTTGGTCAAATAATATATTTTAATGTCAACTTAATCATTTGTTGGTCTTGACTCATCTGAGTTATAGTTTCAAGTGACAGTAAATTTCTCTACCTTGTTTATTGTGAATATTCCTTTTTTCCTATAGAATGATGTGCTTTGGTTCAAGTCTTCATCTAGCTTAGCTATTTACAATTGATTCTTTAGCCTTTTCCTTTAGGTTTCCTTAGTGTAAAAGTCTTAGAAGAATACAGAGGGGAAAAGCTTTATGACATGGATTTGGCACTGATTTCTTGGATATGATACCAGAAGCATAGGTAACAAAAGAAAAATTAGATAAATTAAACTTCATCAAAATTTAAAACTTTTGTGTATCAGAAGACACAGTGAAAAGGCAATGAGGAGAAAGGGAGGAAGTATTTGCAAATCATATATCTGGTAATGATCTAGTTTCCAGAATATATAAAGAACTCCTACAACTCAACAACCCAAAAACAAACAACGAAAATGAGTGAAGGATTCAAACAGACATTACTCCAAAAAAGATACACATATGGTCAATAAGGATATCAAAAGATGCTCAACATAACTTAGGGAAATAAAAATCAATACCACTTCACATCCATTAGGATGACTGTTATCAAAAAAGCAAAATGACAAGTGGTAGCAAAGATGTGGAGAAACTGGAACCCTTGTGCATTGCCAGTTGGAATGTAAAGTGATGCAGCTGCTGTTGAAAACAGTATGGCAGTTCCTAAAAAAATTAAACACACAATTACCATAGGGTCTAGCAATTCCACTTCTAGGTAGATACCCAGAAGAATTGAGGGCAGAGACTAGAATAGATATTTGTATACCAGTGTTCGTAGGAACATTATTCACAATACCCAGAAGGTGGATATAACCCAAGTGTCCATCAATGGATGAATGGATAAACAAAATGTGGTATATACACACAAAGGAATTAATCAGCCTTACAAAGGAATGAAATTTTGATGCATGCTACAATGTAGATGAAGCTTTTTAAAACATTAAGTGAAATAGGTCAGATACAAAAAGACAAGTATCATGATTCCACTTATATGAGTTATCTAGAAGAGTCAAGTTTGTAGAGACAGAAAGTAGAATGGTGGTTACTAGAGAAGGGGGGGAGGCTAGAATGGGGAGTTTTTGTTTAATGAGTAGAGTTCCAGATTGGGATAATAAAAAGATGGGCAGTGGTGATGGTTGTACAATAGTGTCCATGTTCTTAATGCCAAAGCATTGTTCATTTTAAAAAATGGTCAAAATGGTAAAATTTTGCCACAATAAAGCTAAAAAAAAAAGATTGTATATATTCTCTTATAACCACAAACTAGTGGCACACTTCTGCAATAGTCAATTTAACAGTGTCAGTAATTCAGAGAGCAGTTAATAAGCTTAATTTTAAAAACGGGAAGATCTCAAATCAACAATCTAACATTATTCCTTAAGGAACTAGGAAAAGATGATCAAACTAAACCCAATGCTACCAGAAGGAAGGGAAAAACTCTAGTTCTAGACATCAGCCTAGGCAAAGAATTTATGAAGAAGACCCCAGTGGCAATCACAACAACCATAAAAATAAATAAATGGGGCTTAATCAAAGCTTCTGCACAGCTAAGAAAATAAGGAACAGAGCAAACAGACAACCTACAGAATGGGAGAAAATATTCAGAAGCTATATATCTGATAAAGGGCTAATAACTAGAATCTACAAACAAACAAATCAGCAAGAAAAAAATAAACAAACCCATTAAAAAGTGGGCAAAAGACATGAACAGAAGCTTTTCAAAAGAACATATACAAATGTCCAATAAACATATGCCCAGCATATAAAACCCCTTGGTTCCTCGGCCTTTCTGTCTGATATCAACGGCCTCCTGGACAGTTTGGACATTACTGTTGGTCAGGCCATAATCAGTGGCCTTCAGTGGGACTGCTCCTCTGATCCGTGAGCCTTTGATTTGGGTTTCTCTGAAATAAAGGTGTGCGATCTGGATACTAACAATTTCAACTTGGGAAAACCAAGAATAAGAACTCCCAATCCAATTTGATAGGAGTGTTCTGTGGCCTTGATTCCGACAAGAAGAAAAGGTTAAAACCACCTGTTTCCCAAAAGTCGTGCATTTACAATGATTTCAACCGACATGGGGACAAGACCTAGCCTTTGGCTTAGCAGAGCCCTCTTTTTTGCTTGCCTCATGGCGTAGGCTTGGCAAATGGACAACTCAGATGTCCAGGCAGGCTGAGGATTGAGTTATAAACCCCTAGGGAGGTAGCAGGGACCTCTGCAACTATGCACGATCTCTCAAACTGCAAGATTCATATCTGGATATATTATGCTGTGGACATGTGTTTGGTGGGGCATTCATTTCCTACTGAGTTACTGGTTACCTAGCCAGTCCGTGGGTGTGACTTGGCCATTATGCCAGGTTACTACCTGCCTCCCACCCCAGGGCAGGACTGAACTATAGAAGAGCATTATGGCTGTGCAGGTGGCTGTGGCTTAAAAACTGAGCCCAGAGGGGACCTCTTCCAGCTGCCTTCAATAATGTGAATGGGTTAGTGCTAGGAGCCAAGGAGCAGAACTGGGTCATCT
>VBSM01000662.1:6485355-6534435 GCA_008086735.1 Cheirogaleus medius
TTCTCAGTTGCTAGTTGTTTGTAGGCTGTAGCAGTGATGAGCTATGTGTGTGGGCAGATTCCCTGTTTCTCTTTGATGAGGGAGGTTGGAGGTCTTTGAGTTCCTTTCTCTTTCCCCAGCCCTGTGGTCTTCTTAACAGTGTGAATTGTATTGGCACACCCAGTTTAATCTCTCAGACAATATGTGGTTCTCATGGGTAAGAATCAGCCATGCCCTGTATGATTGAGTCAGTAAATGCTATAAAGGGCTGTGCAAATTGACCTGTCAGTAGGTGGCACTTGCTGGAAAGAACAAACTATAGTGTTGTTTGGGGGACCTGTGACTGGCTCTAGCTCCTCAGGAGAAGCACTCGAATGCCCCAGGTGGTGGTTGGAGCCCTGGAACTTCCGAGTCCTTATTCTCTGCCACAGCAGAGGCATGTGGGGGAGTGAGGCTGGGCGGGGCTGGGTTGTGGTCAGGTTCCACAAAAGCTGGTAGGGTAGCTGTTTCTGCAGGGTCAAAGGTCTGCTCCCAGCTTCTCAGGAAAGCCACAGGGAGAGGCTGAAGTGGCCACACAGCCAGAAAGTCTGCTGGTAGAGTTGGGGCCATCTCAGATTCACAATCTGGCTGTCAGGAACAGGTTTCACTTTTCTTCCTCTCCCCCCGCCCCGCCCCACTCTGTGGTCTCCTTCCAGCATCTACCAGCAGGCAGTAGCTAAAATTATTAATAGTTGAGTTCCCCCACAATGGCACTGCAGGCTGGGAGCTTCCCTGTCTAGGGTCCTGCCCTGGGCTGAGAGTACAGGCTTCCTTTGGGGAGAGGGCTGGTCCATGAGTGCTCTGCAGCTGGGACCCACACTACGCTCTCTTTTCAGTTCTGCCCACACGGTGTCCCTCTCCTCCCAAGATTAGTTCACAAGTCTCCCCTCTGTGCCCCCAAGGAACACAATTGAGTCCTGGGGTTATAGGATCTGGCCTGCAGGCCTGACCCAGGGTCCCTGAAGATCAATCGCTGACCATCCCAGGGAGAAACGTGCTAGTCCCAAGTTGCCTACAGGGTGCTCAAGCAGGTTTGATGACCCTCCACTTCGGGGTGTGCCCTGCTTTTATGGAGCAGCCAGGCAAGCAGCACCAGGGAGGGCTGGTGAGCAGTGAGCTCACAGTTGGAGCACTCCTTAGTCCTCAGCAGGTCTTTAAGAAGAAAGGTTTGAGCCCTTCTCTGTGGAAGCCCTGGTGTGGTATAGGCACTAATGTGGGGAAGCAGCAGCTCCTTAGAGCTCAGCTCAGTCTTCTCTCTCAGCAGCCGTGGGCTAGGGTGGGGAAGGGGAGGAAAAGAGTCTGGATGGAGGAAAGCTAACACTTTGGCTATCTCTGTCCCTTTCTCTGGCAGGCAGCCCAACCAGAATGTCCAGGCTCTAGGGTCACACAGATTCCCCAAGACCCATTGGCCCCCTGTGGCTCCCATAGTCTGGGCCTGAGTTGGGAAATGTTTGTGTGGGAACAAGCAAGATGAAAACTGAGGGGCTGAAGCCCCCTGGGGAGGACAAAGGCACACTGTGGGTAGAGATGCAATATGGCGCCTGCCATCTTGGCTCTGGCCTGTTGCGACAGGAACTGTCTCATGGGGGCTGGCAGTTGGTGCTTTGTCCTCAAGAAGCTCCCAGTTTACTGGTGGCAGCAGCTTTGGGGCTCATAAGGGTAGAAAGGCTCTCCAGCATCTTGGGAGCCTGCTGACTGCCAGCGATGTGAGACGGAGAGAGAAACAAACCACTCCACCATCTACTCTCTTTGCTGGACTCCAAGCCTCTCAGGGTTTGTCCTCCTCTGATATCTTGCTCCTCTTTGTTCTGGTCCATGCTTCTTCCCATGGAATCTCTTTTCCCTCGGAATTACACCCAATCTATGATTGTTTGTTTGTTACTTTCTTTTTCATCTAAAACTTTTCATTCTTTCTGAGACAATCTGGCAGCTGGTGTCTCTGGTCAGCCATCTTGTCTCCCCCTCCAAAACTGGCACTTATCCTTAAGTTTAACTGTAAACAACATAAGACCAGTTATAATGAAATGTTAAAATGTCTGTTAAGAGTTCAAAGTGCTGTAAGAAGGAGACAGGATTGAATAGCTGTCTGTGTTTTCCAATCAGAGTCAAGTGATTGAAGTACAAATACCCAGTAGGTAAGAACCTTGTCTTCTGAAGCTTAAACAGAACTCTTATAGCGACCCTCCATTCTCCATCATAGTTGTATGTTTACCTTTGTCCTTCACCCCTTACATGCTTTTACACCTATAAAAGCTACTATTCCTCTAAACATTGGATTCCTTTACAGTCTTAAATATTTCACATATATGTCCACCAAGGTATATAAGCCTTATAATAAAACTAAGGAAATTTTTCAACCATACATATCAGAGTCTATGTGAATGAACTGTTCATGTCTCTATATTTTAGTTTTCTCATCTGTAAAGTGAGATTAATAGGGTTGTCATAGAATTATATTATTTCCTAAAGCATTTACAATACCAGACACATTATAAGCTCTCAATAAAAGTTGGCTGACTTTCTAACATACCTAAAATAGCATTATGCATAATTGTTAACTTTTTTTTTTTGGTACGAACAGGTGGAATTAGGTCTATCTTATTGCTTAGCTTGTCCACTATTCAAATTCAAAGTTGACATAAACAGGACTTTGTATAAGGCCCTGAACCAGGCTTAACAAGTCATTCCTCCTGCCTTATGAAATGTTCTGTTGCAATTTTTTTAATGATAATAGGAACTAAGACTAGAAATCTATCCCTTTCTTGTATTCTATCCAGCTAGAAATGTTCATAAAATAATTTATAAGTACAACATAGAATTCGTTTGTTATTAAATTTGTTGCGCAGACTAGGAGATGGCACAACACAATTACAACACTGTGAAGGAAGAAATTTATTTTGTTCTAGTGTTAAAAAAACAAAAACAAATTAACTGTCAATATCACCAAAAGATAAATACCATTTCTATAATTTAGAGTAAGAACAAAGCACACAGGCCATAAGAAATGATAACCAAAATTCTGATGACATCAGCTGCCAAATGAAATATTTAATTGATACTTTCAGTAGTGATCAGTAAAACGAAAAGATTTGGCTTCTGAGATATATATGTGGTTCTGTAACTGTTTAGAACGCTTAGCTTCTAGTCGAAGCTGTCTAGTTCTCTCTTTGGCAACCTGTTGCTCTGCAATTTTCTCTATCCGTTTCTTTCTCAGCCATCTGTAGAAAGAAGAATGATCAGATTTGGTGAGTATCAACCTGACACACTCATCATGCTATAAAGTTACTACTGTAGCAATAAAAGGAAATGGACATATAATATCTTTACAATGAAATACTGTCACAACACAAATTTTTTCAGTAGTAACTGAAAAATTTTAAGCTTATACCCCAGGCTCCTACAAGAAATTACAGTTATATTTGGGATCAAATGTTTGAAATTAAGTTTATCTTGTGATAAAACTGCCCACTTAATTGGCTTTTTAGTTATAAACACAATATTTTACATGTGCTATAGATCCCATACTTTTTTTAAAAGAAATATGATTTCCTAAGCAAATAACTATTTGGTATATTCCAAATAACTTAATCTTTTCAACTAACTGTATTCTAAAATATTACTTAGCTAGGTTAGGAATACTAGTATGCAGAAATGCTATCTTACTCTCCTTGATAGAGAAATTATAGAGCTCTTGCTTTTCAGTGCATAAAATAGTTCTTTCTTAAAATGAAAAAATAAGCCTAAACATGAAACATCAAAAGAGGTAAAGGAAAAGTCTGCATTCTAACAAATTCAAGTCTATAAAACTTGCTTAATTAAAATAACATCAAAAACAACTGTATACACACATATAGCTGGTATATAAGTGTGTATGTGGTGTGTGTATATACATATATATTAATATTTAGTTTTTTAAAGAAATCTAAACAACTAAATAACTACTAGAATAAAAGAGACTTAAGAAACATCATAACCCAATGTTGTATGATTCTCAATTCGATGCTAGTTTAAGCAAGTCAGCTGCAAGTCATTTACGGGTCAGCTGGGGAAAAAAGTGGAGGCAGGCTGGATATTAGATGAGATCGTTAACAAAAATAAGCAGATTGCAGAACAGTATATACAGTATGATCTCAATTTGTATTTTAAAATTATAAATATATGTACAGAGAAATATCTAGAAAATATGCACTTGGTGCAAATAGTCCTCACCCATAATTTCTGGGTGATGAAAATGTAACTTTAAACTCCATTTTCGCAATGCACATTTACTGTTTCTGTTATAATAAAAGGTTATGCAAAAAAGAGAAAAAAGAAAAGAAGGATAGACAGCAAAAAAGACAAAGAAAGAAATGAACTTCAAACAATTGAAATCAATATTCACTCTCTCCCTCAACTTTCCCCCAAGGCTTGCTTGCAAAGTTATGAAGCTAGGTCTGTATTTTCAGAATTAGCAAGGTAATGCAGAGTCTTCCCTAGATAACTGAAAAAAGATCAGGTTTGCCTTAAATTAATAAAACATGTACCCAAATCTCTTTTTCATTTGATCTATATGGATTTTCCTCCTCAGCCCACCTGCCTTCTTACAGAAAAAGATTTATTGGTAAATGCAACTCTTCATTCAGTTTTTTGGAGGGCTATGTAGGAGAAGCTATAACCAATCTTTGACCCATTTCTCTCAGAAATACACAATTAAACAAATAAATGGATATCACACTAGTGCCATAAGAAATAATTTTAGTATTGAAAAGTAAGCTGAAGAAAAAGTGGTATAGATACATAAATTATGGATTTAAAGAATTACACATTTTTAAAAAACACAAATTTAAAATTGAATAAGTAAAGTATGAGAAAAGATTTTGGTTTGTTTTTTTTTTTTCCTTGGTCAATCTTTCTTGATCATATAACTTTCTAAAATGACCAGGAGGAAGAGGGACCAATGTCCTTCCTTTAACTTACTGTTTAAAGGCCCTTTCACGGCCTTCTGTTCCTTTAAGGAAGAATAAGCATTCCTCTTGCTTTCTTAGTTCTTCTGTCTTTCTTTCTTTTATCTGTTCTTCATGCTTTTTTTTAAGCCATAATCGAAAAGCTTGTTGTGGATCTCTGTTTTCCTGCTGATTAAATAAACAAGCTTTGCTTACTTTAAATAAACCAAAACTACTTTTTGAGGCCCTGCCTATGGGACTCTACAAGAATACATATCCCTCTCTTTAATTTTTAATAATAATGCCAACCTCGTTACCCGCATTCCTAGTATCCAAACCCTCAAATAAGTAACACTGATTACCCTCTGTTGGAAAATTCAACATTGCACTGATTTCCATCTATTTGCTTTCAAAGGTCTTATTGAGGTAATCAATACATGAAGAAAGTGTAAAAGCAGTGACTTTCAAAATTTTGAGCATTGAAACCTCTGTCAAATCAAATCATTTTGCACAATGGTACAAACATATAAAACAAAGGATTGAAGAAGGGTTGGTGATAGGCAGTATGAGTGGGCCTGTCTTCGTGGCAGATCCTGAAGGAGCTCCATGGAATACAGTTTGCAAATAAATGATCCAACATTTGTGTAATTCATCCTTTCTTTTAAATTCTAGCTTTTTTTCCCCCAAGTGTTAAGAGTGTCAGAATCAACTGCTAAGTGCATCTTCAAAACTGCAATTACTATTATGGAGAATAGCCATAAGGATTTTCAATCATAAGAATTGTCTCATAGGGGTAACAGCCATGAGAATTTTGACATAAGGAAAAGCTAGTAGGAGGAGCTTATTTCATGGTCCCTCAGACTTCATGATGGATATTCAGGGAATTTTCAAAAGTTAAAGAGCTTTTATTTGGGAGAATAAAGGAGAGAAAGAGGACAAATTTGGGACTCTATCTAAACTTGGGAAAAGTGTGATATTACGCAGATGCCTGGCTAGAACACAAAAGGAAAGGATGTACTCATTTAATATTTTCCCCAAATATAAGCTCTATGATAAAGAAGACTGTTTCCTACATCTTGCATTTTCCCTTATCTGTGAAACACATTGCCAAGTATGCTCCAGTCTAATGTATAAGATTTATGTAATTCAAGATATTTGATGCCCAACTGAACTTCATGGAGAGGACTCCTTGATCTAAAGGATCGTTGCTGGACACCTAGAAGTCTGGGAATGGCTAGAGATGACAAAGTGTTCAATCTGAAATAATAGATCAAAGGAGTCCAGGTACAAAGTTATAGTTAGACAAGAGGAATAAGTTCTAGTGTTTTATTGCACAGTAGGGTTACTATAGTTAACAATAATGTATATTTCAAAATAAGTAGAAGAGAAGATATTGAATGTTCTAACCACAAAGAAATGACACCTATCTGCAGTGATAGATATGCCAATTACCCTGATTTGATCATTATACAATGTATGCATGTATCAAAACATCACACTGTACCCCATATAAACATGTACAATTGCTGTGTCAATTAAAAACAAAGTAAAACTTTTTAAAATTAAAAAAGTTTAAAAAATTTTTTAGAACAGTCAAGGATTCAAGGATGAACAGGATTAATGGATAGTCCTGTTCTTTAATTCGTTCATCAGATATTTATAGAGTATTTACTATATGGCAGGCACATAAAGACTGGGTTGTATTAATGAATAAAAATAAGTTCCCCACTCTCATACATTCTATGCCTGTACTATATAATACAGTAGCCACTAACCATGTGTGGCTATTTAAATTAAATAAAATTAAAAATTCAGTATCTCAGTCACACTAGTTACATTTCAGGTGCTTAATAGCCACTCATGGCTAGTAGCTACTGTCTTGGACAGCACAGATATCGAACATTTCCAACATCACAGAAAAGTTCTTTAGGTGTTGTTGTTCTACACATAGAGGATACAAATAGATGATTAATTGATTGACAGATATGTCAGATTCAAAAGAAAAGTATGGGAAGGAGAGAGTAATAAAAGGTGAGGTGAAGAGAAAGGATGATATTTAAATAGAAAGTGAGGGAGCAAGTTATGAAATATCTGGAGAAAAAGTATTTCAAGCAATGGTAACAGTAAAAGCAAAGGAGCTGAGAAGTGATTGTGTTTGGCATGTCTGATAAATAGCAAAGAAGTCAAAGTAAAGCTGTAGTAAAGTTGCTGAAGAGTAGAAGATGAAGTCAGAGAAGTAACAGGGTCAGGTAACATATAACCTCATAGACCAAGGTAGGAACTTGGATTTTATTTTGAGATGAGAAGCCACTGGAGATTTCTAAGCAAAACAAATCTAATATTTTCAAGCAATTAAAGGAAAGGATGAATATAATGAATAAACACAGAATTTCAGTAAAGAAAAGGAAACTTAAAAAACCAAACAAACAAAAACAATTTAAATTCCCTGAATGGGCTAAATAGTGGACTGAACACTGTGGGAGAAAGTGTCAATACCTAAAAACAGAGCAATAGAAATTATGTAAACTGAACAAAGAAAAACATGTTTTTAAATAAACAGAACTTTAGTAATGTGAGATAATAGCGAGTATTCTAACATATGTGAAATCAGATTTCCATAAAGAGAGGAGAAACAAGAGGAGGCAGAAAAAAATATTTGAAGAAACAGTGGCCAGACATTTCCCAAATCTGGTACAAAACATCAACAGAAAAATCCAAGACACTTAGCAAAACCCAAGTTAGGTAAATTCAAAGAAAAGTCACACACATAATAAACTTCTAAAAACCAAAGCCAGAAAAACTTTAAAGCAGCCACAGAAAAAAGACACATTACATACACAGGAACAATGATAGGAATGATGTCTAATTTCTGATTAGAAACAATGGTGGTGTGTACTGTTCTGAGGAGTATTTAAAAAAAAAAACAAAGGAGGTCAGAAAACAATTGAACACCTTATTTAAAATGCTGGGGAAAAAACTGTCAGCCCAAAATTCCATATCCAGTTTGTAAAAATTCTTCAAAAATGATATATTTCTGACATTCAGTATACATATTATAATCCCTACAGCAATGATTTAAAAAATAATGCAAAGAGGTATTAGCTAAAAAGTTGATTAGAAAATAAAAAGACTTGATTCTTCTCCAAGGCACAGCTTCTCTCAAACAGAAGCTACATTTTCTGCACACTTCAAGTACTTCAGAGCTCAGGCAAAGAAATTCATATTCTCTTTACTTCCCCATACCTCTTCCAAATTGTACTCCTCTGCTTTCCTAACTAAACTCATGCTCCTTAGATATTTATACCACATGGCTCTATTAAATCTAGTAATCTAATGACTTCGGATTGTTCCTGGCTCAGTGTTCCTCTCCATCCTAGTCCTAAGTAATATCGGTAACTACATGGATGAGCCACTCAACATCCAGCCTCACAGATCTTTGATGTTTTCATCTTCTATGACTTTCTCCAGTGCATTTGCCACACTTCTATGGCCACATCCTCATCCCCACAAACTGCTCCATTTCTGAAATCATTAACTCCTAATTCATATCTCCAGTCTCAACCTCGCTCCTGAACACTAGACAGATTCTCCAGTTAATCTTCAACATCTTCACTTTGATGTTTTGTACGTACCTCAAACACAACAATTTAAAAACTGAAATGATAATTTCCCCCAAATAGGTATCTTCTCTGCTGCTCCAGAGAATGGCACCATCACACATCAAGTTGCTCAGAAGAAAAATTGGCATATTCTTTTTACATCTCATTCTCTCTCACATACATGATCTAATCAATTACCATTTCCTTCAATTAATAATTCAAAATATATCTCGGATCTCTTTCTCTACTGCTTTAACTGTAGCCCAAGTCACCATCATTCCTCATCGAGTTAACTACATTTGCTTTCTAACTTCTCTCTCCATATTTGATCTGAACCCTTCCTCCCAATTCATTCACAGCATGCTGGAGTAATCTTGTGAAAATGCATATCTGATGTGTCGCTCCTCTGTTTAAATAATTTTAATGGCTTCCCATGACAGAATAAAATATAAAATCCTTATTACAGCCTTCAAGGTGCCAGGTGATCTGATTCCTACTCACTTTCCAGATTCTCTCTCACTAAGTTATCTCCTATCTCAAGACATTCTCACATGTTCTCTTGGCCTGAAAAAATTGCTCCCATTCTTAGACTAATTTCTATTCCTACTTTCATTGACTCAGAAAAATCTTTCCTGAACTAGCAATATACATTTGTTTCCCTCATTATGATCTCTCGTAGCTTTTTTTCATAGCATTCATCACTACCTATAATTTAAAACATTTTATAAATTAAAAAATGTTTTAAATGCCTACTATATCAGCTCTATGACAGAGAATATACCTATTTTGCTTAAGACTATGTCCCCATGCATAGGACAGCATGTCATATAGTAAATATCAAAACATATTTATTGAATAAATGAAAAATGTTTAATTAGTATTTCTTTGATTCTAAAAAATTTGTATTTTTTTTTCACATACTATGGCCATTTGCATTTGTTCACAGGAGAATTTACTACACATTCTTTGCTCATTCTTTTCACTTGGGAAATCTAAAAGTTTTGATTTAATAATATAAATAATAATAACAACAATTATTATAATTTTAAAAATCCTAATAAGCTTTTCATGGAAATTAAATATAAAGATAAATTTGGCAGAACTCATATCTTTATAAAAGATAATTTATCTATACAAGAATATTATATTTATTTATACTTACCAAAGAACCATATATTTATAATGTTTAGCATATTCATCCAGGAATATTATAGTTGTTTAAATTCACCAAAGTCATCTTTTTGGTACCTTACAAAATTGTACTGTATTGTATATACAATAATTGTATATAATTGTATTATGTGTATGTCTCAAACATTCCTCTTTAGCTCAAAGTATTTTACATATTCCTATATTCCTTCCCCTCTTATATTTTTCCATGAAGTTATTTCTGTATTATAGAAAGACTATAAATTTTTGTATATTTATCATGTAAGGCCAATTTGCTAATATTAATACTTGTACTTCCTTTCCTTTTCTCTTCCTAATGAATTGTACAGAAATCCCAAAAAACAGTTATTTAATATAGAAGTGAGTCTAACATATTTCTGACTTTAGTGGTATGCCTATAGTATTTCCCAATATTGTTTTTATACTATAATTCATATTTTATTAGAAATTTTAAAAAGTAAATTATATTAAATATTAATAAATACCTTTGCTCCATCTTTCAAAATAATCATATTCTTTTTTATCTACCTATTGATGTGATGAATTATATTAATAGATTTGCTATTATTGATCTATAATTTCCTTCCTAAAATAAACTCTACTTGATTATAGTATATTATTATTTTACTATACAGTCTCAGTCAAATTTCTCAATATTTTCTCTTTTAGTTTATGGTTTTTGTGTTTTGCCTGTAAAGGTACTGTCCAACCCAAGATTTTTAAGAACTAAAAATGTCTACAAATGGCATAATAAACAATGTAACAAAAAAAACTATTGTTAGACTAGGAAAACATATTTATAACAGAAATAATAAAGGACCAAAATCTCTAATATACTACTCGATAAGAAAAATAAAATTAAAAGAAAGGGAAAAGACTATAAACAGGAAATTAACAGAAGAATACATACATATATATGTATTTCCCATATATAATAGGAAAAAACAGCTGTGTTTTCTTCTACATTCACACTCACCAATGAATACTTTACCCCTGGTTACCAACATGTGTGTGGGGTTTTTCCCATACTGACCAGTTCTGCAGCACCAGCTGAGTATCCTACAATGTAACCCAATTCTGACACTATCTACCTGGAGCTTATATCAGATCCCATGATTTAAGGGCTCAGTCCCACAAGACTGACCCCACTTCAGATGCCAATCGAAAGCCCCAGGTTGTGACCTGTGCTTCTGATTAACCAGCTATATATTGAGGGTGAAGTATGACTCTCTCCTCAGGTTTAGCAAATTAATTTGCTAAACCTACTCACAGGACTCAGGGATACAGTTACATTTACTGCTTTATTAATAAAGGATACAAATGAAGAGATACACAGGGCAAAGTGTATAAGAAGGAGTATGAAGCTTCCATGCCCTTAGGGGCACACCACCCACCCAGCACCTCCATGTGCTCAACAATTCAGAAGTTCTCCAAACCCTGTAGCTCAGGGATTTTTATGAAGGCTTCATCATGTAGTCATTGAGATTAAATCAATCGCCATCCCCTCTTCCTTTCCTAGAAGAGAGGGGTTGGAGCTGAAAGGCTTAGTCTTTCTGGTGACCCGCCCTATTTAGGAGCCTACCAAAAGTCCTATAGCCTAAGAAGTTCCAAGGCACTAGGAGCTCTGTGTCAGGAACTGGGATCAAAGGTCAAATACAATAATAAAAGATACACCTAGCACCCCCATCACTCAGGAAATTACAAGGGTTTTAGGAGTGGTGTGCCAAAAACCAGGGGCAGCACACACACACGCACACACGTATGTATGTGTAGATATACATATAAAATAATTATTTCACATACACATACACACACATGCTTATACACAAGCACGTACATTATTAATTTGAAGAAAAAATAAGATAATAAGCCACATAAAGTATTAGCCAGGGTGTGGTAAACATTCACTCTCACACACTGTTGTAGGAACTATAAATTGGTACTACCTTTTGGGAGGTTAATTTTGCATCTTTAACCAAAAATTTTACTCTGAACATTCAAAAGGCATAAACTCCACTCTTAAGAAGCTCTCCTACAGATTATCTATGTTCCCCAAGAATGTACATCTTCACTGCAGTACTGTTGTCAAGGTTGATTTTTCAGAGGTGTTGCCCCAGTTCTTTGGCTCCTGGCTTGGAAGAATCACAAGCCAGGGCAGTGTGACAGAGTGATGACAGACACTAAACACTTCGAAACAAGCAGCTTTTATTGCAGGCTATTTTTGCACAGCAACAGGAAGCAAAAGAATGTTTCCTGAGGGAAAACAAATCTGTCTCCATGAGTGGAGAAGACACTGGGGTCTTACTGCACTTCTATTTTTTTGTCTACACCTTATGATACGTTAAATGGTGGGTAGAATGTTCATTATTTTCCTAGGAAAAGGGTGGAGGGTTCTTAGAGATAAGGGCCCTCCTCAGTTTTATCCTTATAGGGTAACTTCCAGAGGTTGCCATGACATTTGTAAACTGTCATGGCGCTAGTGGGTGTGATTTTTACTATGCAAATGTATGTTAATGGTGAAAAGTCACCTTTGGATATGAGCTCCTAGTTTCTGCATATGCCCCTGGCCAGGAACTGTCCTTAACTGCAAGTTCTTGCCATTGTGAGTTAGGTTCTAAATGCTCACTGGCCTCCTCATTTTTGTCCCCCTCCTCTTTTCTATGGTTAACTCTGTCCCTAACACTGTTAATAGTACAATATTAAAACTAATCTAAATATTTGCAAAAGGAAAATGGTTTAATAAAGTAACAGTGGAATACCATGCAGCTATTTGAAAAGAGAGATTTAAATGTAATGGCCTAGAAACATGTCCATAACACAGTGAAAAAAAATTGCATAATAAAACTTTTGGCATGTAAATATATAAATATAAATAAGAGATGTAAGGATTTGCACCACACTGTTAAAAGTGGTTATTTCTGGGAGATGAAAGAAGAGCTGAGGGTTTAATTTTCAATTTTTATTGTACTTTATATACATAGATTCTTCAAAGTAGTGAGGCTATGGATGATTTTTTATATTCTCTTAAATTTTGTTTCAAATTTTAAAAAATTAAATAATGTGGTATTTTTAATTTGCTAGATTTCTGTATGTCTAGTCTTGAGACCAGTCTGTAGGGGGGTTTTTGTGTGTATCATTGTCCTGTTTGAATATCAAAGTTATACTATCTTGAAAAAAATGAATTGGCAGTTTTCTATTTTCTGTGCTATGAAAGTTTGAACAAAATAGGAATCATTGATTTTCACAAAACCTCTTAGAATCTAATTGTAAAGTCATCTGCATATTGCATCTTTTGCAGGGGTAGTTCTTGGATCACTTTTCTACTTCTTCTATAGGCTCTTATTCTGATATTCAGACATCCTTCTGCAAATAAGATCAGCTTTCATATCTGAATGAACTTATTTTTCATAGAGAAATTTTACTTACTCTACTGCCCATGTCTTCAATTTGCTTTGCTCGCTGAATTCTCCTCATTTCAAGGACCTGCTCTCGTTTCTTTTGCAACCATGCTTTAAATACCATGTCATTCTCCTTTTTCTTTTCTTTCTCTTCTTCTATTTTCCGTTGCTCTTCCTAGTGGAAAGAATATGAAAAGATATTAATGAAAGATTAATAAAATTGTATGAGTTATCAGAGTAATGTATTTTGAGATCTGAAATTAGAATTTCCTGACCCTAAAACTTTCCATCTGAAAATTGGGCCACTTTATAAAATTAGGGCCTCTAATATGCTTAGGAGGGGAAAAAATAAAGTTTCCTTTTTTTAAGATAAACTGTAGAGATAAAGTCTCCAACTATATAGATATATAATACATACATGCTGTTCAGGAATATCTTGAATCTCTCCTCTATTTACTAGTTTGCTTTTGGTATTAAACTTGTCAAACTGCAGCTATCCAAAAGAAAAAATAATACTCCAGAAGCACTATAAATGTCTTAAATCTTTTTATATTATTGTTAAATTTGTTAATTGTGATAAATGGCATTGTGATTATGAAAGAAAATGCCTTAATCACTTAGAGACGGATACTGAAGTATAAAAGTGAGACACAATATGCTGTCTAGGTCTTGCTTTAAAAATACTTCATCAAAAAAAGAGGAGGAGATGAAACAAATATGTCAAAATCTTAATGACTTTTGAATCTAGGTGATGGGGATACAGGAGTTAATTGTGCCTGTTTAAGTGTTTGAACATTTTTATTTAAATGTTTAAAAATATTTTTTAAGTAGTTTATATTCAGAAAGTAACATTTTTGCTATCAGAAAATATTTAGACACTTTGTCAACTATTAAGAACAAAATGAATTTTTAAAATCTGAATTATTCAGCTAATGTTATAAAAAGGAGTTACTTAAACTTGAAGGTAGGTACTTAAACCAGTCATATAGAGGCATAAAATAGTTACTAGGAGCAAAACAACTTGGCATAGTGGAAACAGCACCAAGCTAGAAGTTAGCATATCAGAGTATAATCCTTCTGAGATCATACTGTGTCAATTTGGGCAAAGCACTTAATTCCTGCCTCAATATTCTTATCTATAAAATGGAGTTACATTAATAAGCTCTTAAGTCTCTTTCAATACTAAAATTTTATTATTTATGTGAACTGAATTATACAAGTCCATGCTTAAATCTTCTTCAAATAATAGAATTCAACATGTTTTCCTTGCATTTTTATAATATAGCAAGACTTTTTAATTCCTTGTGATTGAACAAAAGGAAGGGAGAAAAGGAAAAATTCTCCCAAACAGCATAAAATACCGTTGAAAATATCTGTATACTATTTTCTGAGCCCTAAAGTAGACTATGCTATGTAAAATGTGAATTTATTAAAGATTAAATTTTATATTTATTTATACATTTCTTTTTCACAAAAAGGACTTTGGATTCCTTGCATGAATACAATATGATAAAAGATGATTATCTTTCCAAAGGGAACATTTAGCTATATTACACAGAAGGTATCAGCCAAAGCATAGCTAATGCAGTTGCCAAAGAGAATACTGAAATGGTTCACTTAAGATAGAAAGACAGAGGATAGCAGCCCAACCCAGCAAATATTGGGCATGAAAAAGAAAAACCTTCCCCTGAAGCCAACTAAAAAATGTTAAAAGACTTAGCATTCAAAGACCATGCCTTGAGCAAAGGAAAATTTAGTTATAAGAATACTATTACAACAAAAGTGTATCTCAGAACAAATAGCATGTGACACCCAAAAAAAGAGAATCAAAATGAAAACAGAACTATTCATCATTCACACCAGTTAAAGAATACTATCAGTTCATTGGTAAAAAGGCACTTACATTCATATAAAATCCCCTGAGTAACTTCTGTAAAAAAAATATACACACCCACACATATGTGTTTGTGTATAGCAAACATATAGTTCAGACACTCTGAACAAATTCTTTTGTATTGTCATAAAGTTCTGATACTTTTAAGTATTGTTTTATATCTAAACCAAGTAAACTGGGTTTGATTGTTAAGAGTTCAGATTCAGCGACCAAATAAGAAAAGCTCTATAAACATGCACCCTTTCAGATTCCTGCCTGAGGGTGCTACAGGTTATACATTCTTACACCTTCATATTTCACCTTTTGTTGCTAATGTGAAAACCTTACTTAAGAGCCAGAAATTTCCCTGATAATTTCCCACATAAAATAGAAAACACACTATTTTTCAAAAGTTGCCAAAGAATGGGGATTTTGATTCCAATTTTGCTACTAACAAGTTAGTGACGACTTTGGTAAAGTTATTTAAACTTCCTGGACTATAATTTTCTTATCTATAAAATGGCCTTTCAGGTCATTTCTAATTGTAAAATTCTATTAAACTATGATTCTGCTGAGTTTTTGTATTTACAGTTAGACATTTTGTATGGCTCAGCTTAATAACATTAGGGATCCAGTAAAACACAGAATAGAAGCACTGACATAAGTAATTCAGAAAAACTCACCAGTTTAAGTTTCTGGAATTTTCAATTATAAAATCCAGAGTTTCATTTAAGAGCAAACGTGGTAGCCCATGCCTATAATCTCAGCACTCTGGGAGGCTGAGGCGGGAGGATCACTTGAGGCCAGGAGTTTAAGACCAGCCTGGGCAATATAGCAAGATCCCAGTCTCTACAAAAAATTAGCTGGGCATAGTAGTGCATGCCTGTAGTCCCAGCTACTAGGGAGGCTGAGGCAGGAGAATCACTTAAACCCAGGAGTTGGAGGTTACAGTGAGCTATGATCAGGCCACTGCACTCTAGCATGGGTGACAGAGCAAGACTCTGTCTTTACAATAATAATAATAATAATAATTTGGGATTCCATATGGCATTTTGGAGATATTTTATTATGACTATTAGGCTCTATTCTTAATTTAATACTTAAACCCCTGAAATTAAGGAATTATAGGCATAGAAGATACATGAAACACACACACACATAAAAGAGAATCCAAGTGTTCCTGTTGCCTCCTAAACCCCTACAACTTCGTGCCCTCATTTTTCCATCTGACATTTGATTTTCACCTATCTCACATCAAGATTGCTTTCAGCAGTCACTTAACTTCTCTGAGTCTCACCTTTAAAATGAGAGGATCAGATGAAGTAATTGCTGAGATCTCTAACCCAGATCATTCTACTATGCTTTGTGATCCTTACAAGAAAAGACCAATGTAATCACAGTGTTTGTTCCTTAAATATACATTCTTAACACTTAATTAATCTAATACAATAATAAAGCAAACAAAAAAACTCCAATACTTTGAACAATGGTTTCAGTTCCTATTGCCTTTATAAAACACAACAACATACTTTTTCAATATAATGCCCACTTATATTCTCACCTCTCTTTTTAGCTTTTCTCTCTTTTGTTCTAGTTTTCTTTGCAGTTCTTTCTGTCTAGGGGAAAGACAATATGTTGAGGTCACTGGAGATATCATTGCAGACTGTGTCCTGTAATTAGATTTCCCATTCCCTTTATTTCGATCTGAGTTGGAAGCAGAGCTTGGGCGAGTTTTAGGGTTGAGTGGTGGCTGAGGGATAAAAGCTGGTGGCTCTCCTGTTGATGAGTGAGTGATAGCATGAATCTTTGCTGCAGAATCTTCTTTCTTGACACCACTGACAGATGAGTTGGAAAACCTGGGTGACAAGTGTTCATTTTCTGTACTATTAGCATTATTAATGGGGGGTAAAAATCCCTGACTCTCAATGTCTTGTAAATTCAGAAGTTCAAACTTTCCATCTCTCTCTACCAGTATCTTCCTATCCTTATTTTCTTCACAGCTTCCATCAGTAAGTGACAGGAGCACATTTTCTTGTGCAAATTCACTGGAAATACATAACTGTGATAGTTTTCCAGACATATTACTTTCATTTTCAAAATAATTTTTATAAGTGTCTTCTAGTGGGGGAACTTCCAGATCAACTAATTTGTCCTTGAACTTAAGTTTTCGCTCCCTTTTATCATTCACAGGTTCTTGATTTTGTAGAAGCTTATTAGCTTGTATAATTTTCTCCATAATATATCTCCTTACTTCCTCATCCTCTTCCTCCTCCAGGTCTTTCTGGCTTTCTAGTTTGGATTCCTGGAAAGAGTTTTCACTATCTGAATCTGAAATAGGATCCAAAGATTGAATACTTGGTACAGAAATGAAGTCATTTCTTCTTGGTGAAACGTCATCCTTCAAAGATTTGTCAGGATCAGAAAGCTGTTTGGTGTGTTCTATTTCTGTTTCATTTTCTTTTAATTCTTGGTTAATATTCTCTTCCTTCTCACAAGCCAACTAAAAAAAAGATACAAGGTTCTATTTTTCAGTCAAAAGTGAGACTCCTTTGTTCATTCATATGTGGACAATACAAAATGGATTTTCCTATTCATGTAATTTATTTTATCAATGGGAAAATCTAAGTGCTTCTTGCTCATACTCTGCTCATAATATTCTAATTCATGCATATGAGTATCCAAGGGACATACATACAACAACAGTTTAGGGATAATTCAACTCTTAAGTTTGAATTTGATGTTGCTAAGTACTACATTAATTTCTAAAATTTTTTTATGCTAATGGATCAAAAGGTAACTACAAATAACACAATCTTATTTATTATTCTTCCTCCTATAAAATTTTCCTCTTTTTACATTGCCAGAAGAATATTTTCTAAAATGTTTTCTCCTTGTAATACCTGTATTCTTCAATAAAGCATCTTTCTCTCCAGACCATTTGAAGGTCGAGTTCTTGGTTGAGTCCTAATCATTTGAGATTCCTTTAATCTTTTCAGACTATTATTGCCACTATCTTCTGCAGTACCTACATCCAAATTACAGATCAATTTTTACCTTCAGATGAGATTTTCCTCACTCAACTATCCTCAGAGACTTCAATAATCCATGTTAGCTACCATCAGATAACTTGATCTTACATTAAAAAAAATTAATTCCACGTGAATCATAAATCAATACTATTGCATCATAAAACTCAGCTCCACTTCTGCTACCAAACACTTTTCCCCAATAATATGTACTTCTTCCCTTTTCTCAGACAATTCTCTCCCTCCTAAACCAGTTCTGTGGGAGGTACTACATACTGCTCTCTTCTACCCCCTAAAATAGCTTTCCTTTTACTTGCTCACAGGTCATTATTTCTGACAGCCTTCACTTCCTATCGTGCACAACACTGCTATATGTATAATAGCAAATAAACCTGACCCATTAAAATGATTGCCAAATAACGACAATTTGACTAAGATCTCTGCATCACAATTGTTCATTTTAGTTATATTTGATTCTCTGGTTCATTCTTACAGAATCTGTTTCTGAATTCTCCTTTGTCTTTCACTTCTTTTCTTTTATAAAACCCACTTTTTACAAAGAAATCTTCCTCTGAACCTCTTTTCTATCTCTAGCTCTGTTATCCCCTTTTCCCACCAGCCTCAAAAGAGGTTATTGTAATCATCAACTGGAAAGTGTAAGATTCATGACAGTACTTTTTAAAAATCCCTGCTGTATCCCTGCCACCTGAAACTAAACCTGCCTCTGACGCATGGTAGGTGATCGTTAATATTTGTTGAATGAGTTTAAAAATTAAACAATAAATCATCATTATTACCTCTATAATTCTATCACCCTGTGCCTTGTATCTCACAACCTTCTAGTCATGAGAAACTGGTTCAACTTTACTATTCTGGGTGTATCTGCCTCTAGTTATTCTCATTATTTTTCTGTTAAGATGTTTAAAACTCCCATTTAAAAGCCATCTTAGAAGAATCTTAACTTTGGACTCTGTTGCCTTTTTCAAATATTGTCTACCCCATTTGTCTTCTTTACTGTATAAGAGAGCAAGATGGAAGGAAGAGAAGTCTGTGAAATAAAACTTGTATTTCCTCATATTCTTTTCCCTAAACCTTAAATCTGGCTTCTGCTATAACTACTCTGATCATTAGCCCTCTAAAGTCAAATATTCATATCCCAGGCTTTGTCCTTTTCCTTCTTAACTTCCCTACCTACTGACACTAACTTATGTGTAGACACATATATATACATACACATATATGTATATATACACACACATATATAAATATACATCTACATCATAAATATATAAAGAGAGAGAGAACCTAAGTTATCTAGGAACTGGTTCATTTTCTTGGATTTCCCTTCTACATCTCTGATAAATAGCATATGATCATGTTTAACGGATTCACTTTTTCCTAGAAGTATTCCTATGGCTCAGTCTTTGACCCTTTACTGTTTTCTCTATATTCATTCCCCAGAAAAGCTAATTCAGTCTTCAAGTTTTAAATATTAGCTGAAAGTCATATTTTTTGAGGATTTGCTTTATTTTCATCTATGTTAAAAGCATAACCACATGATTTTACCAAAATTAATAGAAAATAAGAATTAATTATATTTAACTTTTGATGTAATAATTCATGATTTTTAATTTATTTATATTATTTAAATTATAATTTTATATTGATCATTTTAGCTTTATTAAGTACTAACTTAATCCCTGTTCTCTCTCTAATCAGCCCTATGCCTTGGGATACAACATTTAAACACAGTAAGCCTCAATTTTCTCATCTCTAAGAGGGGAATAATGGTAATCATCCAATATTCTAATTCATGTACATCATCCAATGTACAATCAAATGAATTTTGTGAGGTTTAGATATGATAATAATGTGAACACCTTCAAGAATTACAAAGCATTTTGTTAATGTAATCATTATGAATGCTGCTGGCAATTTATATATACCTCTATTATGCTGGCATCACTTTTTTCTTTTTCATTAATTAACCATTCCAGGTCCTTTTCAAAGTCATCTTCATATTCTCCACTTTCTTTTGAATCAGTATCTTTATTTTCATTCATTTTTTATTTGTGAAAGAATAAGGCTGTAAGATTATAAAAGATAAGGTATATGTTATGTCCACTTTCGAGGTGTAATGGAATATGGAGATTAATACTGAAGGTAAACTAGTTAACACAAAAAAACATAAAATGGAAGTTCAAAATGAACAATTATCTGTATACACGGTAAAAGAGAGACTTGTAATGGTAAGACATTTCCTTAGGTAGACATTCCTAACAACCTTCCCAATTCCCCCCAGTTCCCAAAACCTTAATCTACAAGGAGACTAAAAAAGATAAATAAGAAGACTATGTGAAGCTTAGAAAAGGATTATCCACTTCCCCTGCCAATCATTAAAACTCTTTGTTCAAGTCAGAGCAGATGGCTCAGTTTTTAAGTCTCACTCACATTTTTTCATGTTCAAATACAAACAATTACATCAATTCCCAACCTCAGTTTCCTAATCCTTCTAATAATTTATATGGCATAATTATAATTTGTGATCTGAGAGCTTTTTAATAAGTAACAACTGATTCTCAATTAGGGTGAATGTTGATTTACACAGAAAAACTTCTGTCAACCTAAATAAAATATATTTTTTTATTAAGAAAACTGTGATACCTAATACAATGTAGAAAACAGAGCCAGGGTTGTCAGATGAAATATCTGTTAAAATGGTGTATAAATTCAGTCATTTTTAAAAGAACTAAGCTAAAATTATCTTTGAATTGAGGTCAGTTCATAGGCCTGTTAATATTTTTGTGTGTATAACTTTTCAAACAAATGAAGCATATAAATCTTTACCTATAATGTGTTTGTACATGTGTGTTAGCATACCATATATATGTAACTATATATAAACCATATATACATACATATATATAAAAATATAATTTTGATATAAATTTGTTGAACATTTACTATATTCCTAAATATACTCCTACAATGGTTTTTAAAATAGACCTATGCCTTTGAGGTGCTCACAGTATGCTAGAGAAGACAAAGCTAAAAAAATTTTTTAAAAGGGCGGGGCAGGCACAGTGGCTCACACCCATAATCCTGGCACTTTGGGAGGCCAAGGTGGAAGGATTGCTTGAAGCCAGAAGCTTGACAACAGCCTGAGCAACATAATGAGACCCTGTCTCTACAGAAAAAAGCTGGGTATGGTGGCATGTGCCTGTAATTCCAGCTACTCTGGAGGCTGAGGCAGGAGGATCACTTGAGCCCAAGAGTTTGAGGTTGCAGTGAGCTATAATGATGCTACTGCACCCTAGCCCAGGCAACAGAGTGAGACCTTATCTCAAATGAATAAATAAATAAATAAGATAATTGGAATAAAGGTATATATAAAGAACGATGGAAAGAAGAATAAAAAAGCAATAATATAAAATTGGAAATATCAAGGAAAGCTGGGATGAGGTTTAAATACCAGTTTGAGAGTTCATCAGTTATTCCAAGCAAAGAGAACAGCACGAGAAAGAATAAACTAACGTGGAAGCACATAATTGTCCAGTGTGGCCAGAACATAAAGTGTGTTCCTGAAGAAGGGTCTGGAAGGAGTGAGGGGGGTCAGTCTGATGTCATATTATCTTTTCAAAAAGAAAAGGTGGGAAAATTATTAATATAGGTCTAACTACCATGAAACAGACAAAGGTAGAAATATATACTGCATACTTTGCATACTTTCTCCTATTGACCTTGAAAGAACATAGAATTCCAGGTCCAGTTTGAAAAGAAGTATAGAAAACCAGATCTTCAAGGCCCCAAACACTTGGTACCCTGTCTCTATATTTGCCTTCTCTCATTCTTACATCAAGAATAAGTTGCCTAAAATACTTTTTGGAAGTATTAAGTACAGATGGCAAGAACACATAAGATGTACGTACATTTTTAAAGGTAGAAAATTAGAAATATTATGCCTGAATTAATAAATAATCCACAAACTTTGCTTTAACCATTAGCTTCAGTTTACTCTCCCCAAACTTTTGCCAAACTACCTAACCTGGTGCCAGTTTTACTAAAGTGAGATTTATACTTTTTCCTCCGACAATTCACCATCAAATTGGGATGTGGGATGTAGGAAAACATCTTTCCAGTAGCTGCACAAGTCCTAGATAAGCGAAGAGAAAAGGCTTTTCATAGTATGTGTAAAAAGCATTTTAAGAGGTTTTAGTGAAGAATTCACTAAACTCTACAGAGTTAAAGAGTGACATTAAAAGAATGAAGTTAAAAGAATGGTAAGGATACCAAAAATGTAAATGAGCTCTAAGGCTGAGACTGTGGGTGAGATATATATAGATAATATATGAAGTCCAGATTTTTGCACTACAGTTTAGAAAACAAAAGACAAACTGGAATACATTCAGAGGCTAGTAAACCAGAAGAGAGGATGATAAAGGAGAAGGAAAAGGAAGAAGAGTAAATGCCTTAAAATTAGATTCTGGGGAATACTTGAAAATACTGGAAATGTTAACCTAAAGAAGAAAAAGAAGACAAAATTCAGGAGAGTTATGATACTGCTTGACAATATTTTGAAGGAGGAACGAACTTGTATAATCTCAAGGAGTAAAACTAATACAAAGGGCTAGAAACTCCGGGGCAAATTTTGGCACAATGTATAAGACAGAACTTACAGCGAACTTGTCCTGAAGTGAAATGAGCTGCCTGTAGATGTGCTGCATTCCCTGTCAATGGAAATGTTTATAAGGAGCCCAGAAGATGGCTGTAGCAGGAATGTCTTATAGGACATTGAAGTTTCTTTTTTCTTTTTCTTTTCTTTCTTTTTTTTGACAGGGTCTCATTCTGTTGCTGGGACTAGAGTGCAGTAGAGTCATCACAGCTCACTGCAACCTCAACTCCTGGGCTCAAGAGATCCTCCTGCCTCAGCCTCTCAAGTAGCTGGGACTACAGGAGCGTACCACCATGCCTGGAAAGATTTCTTTTAACTCTAAGATTCTCTTATTCTATAAGATGCAAATGAGTAAGTAACTGCCATGAACTGCCAGTAACTCATGAAGAGCAAGCAAGTTTAAAAGCAAATGAATAGCACCATGATAAAGGTTAATCTAAAATAAATGATCAGTGTCTGAATGATTAAATTCAAAACTTAAAAAAATTCTGAAGTGTGTTTAATTTAAATACCAGCTTTCCTCTGGATAGTTCTTGATATTGGGTCTATTTCCCTCTCAAGACAAAGTTAGTTTTAGGTATGCTAAATGTTAATTACGTAACTTAATTATTCAACTGGATAATTATTATTATTTCTAAAATATTAGTTGAAATATAATTTCTTCTAGATATTTCTTTTAAACTAAAAATACAAAATAGACTTTCTTAAAAGGAATCAAAAGTAAGCCTTCAACCATTTCTAAATCAGAGGTTGAGGGTAATATTTTGAGGTGACTTGGAAAACTAAATCAATACTTTAGAATGAGTTTATTTACCATGCCTAGCTGCAAGTCAGGCGAAGTCACTTAAGCAATTATGTCTATCTACCTACAAATTAAAGGTAAGGACACCATCAATGATGTAGAATACACTAAAATGCATTGTAACCCAAGATACTTACATATATCACACTATTTTTCATAGTCACAATGCCTTGGGATAATCAGCTTTCTTTTTAGACCAGGGATCTTGAAATTTATTATTTTAAGATATTTAAGTTACATAGCTGTTAGAAGCATATTTCTTTGGAACTCTTCAGTGCTTTCCCTTATTTTATAATAAACACAGTTCTGAACATATAAATAAACGGTTGCCCGAAGACTTCAGTAGATGTGCTTTATTATTTACAATGAATCCTACCCATGTGAAAACTCAAATTTAAAACTAAAACACAGAATCAGTATAATAAATTAAAAATATAATGATTACAAACTAAACATGCTCAGTGCTATTAAGTTATACTATTATGCCATATTTTAAATGCAAATAAGTTGAAGTAACTCTGAGAAGGAAATGAAGTTCCATAAATCTAAAGTGTAATTCTTTTTGTATAACTTCAAAAAAACTCATGACTGGTTCTCAAGTAAACAAACAACATAAGTCATAAACTCTTGTTACCAAGTCCCTTAAGCCTTTTTCAAATGCGTCACAGGATATTCAACCCCTTCAGTTCTTTTTAATCTTCATCCCCAAGGTATTGTCCATATGGTACACAGTCAATATGCTGGAACAAAAATACATATTATACAAACCATATCACCTAATACTTATTTCCTACTTTATTACTGTAAATTTCACACATTTAAATTTCAACATTTATCATCAGTAAAAGTCTATGTAAGTGGCTTAGACCAGATCCACCCTCTTAATAGGGAACTATATTAAGAAAAATTAATTTCTTCCTCCCTGAGTGTCTGATAAATCCTGTGTGGGTAGGTGACTGTAGACCTTTTAGCATGAGTCTAAGCCAAGTCTGCATGTATACATAATTTTGACAATTTTATTCCAGGATTCAGAATATTCAAAATTAGTTTAATCTAATTCATTGACTCCAGTCTTATCTTACAACCTTTTAATATATGCTTTTCTAAAATCTATGAACTGAAAGAAAATCGAAGAGAATACTTTTTAATATTAAATAAATATTTAGGCAAAAACTAAGTCAAAACATGGTGAGATCATCTGACCCATTCTTCCTGTGATCAGGCCAAGACTGTGATCCCACGAGTAATTAAAAAAAAAAATCACAATCTGTCACAAGGTATGACGATAAACATTTCACAAACATTAGGTGATAATTTCAATTTGTATTCAGAATCCCAAGTCACCACCAACTAAATGCATACCATAGCCTCTTCATGGACACTAACATTTCAGGAGTGACTTTTTCTCCCAGGGACGAAATTTTTACTTTGACAGGGGAAAGAGAACTTTGAGAGGGGAAAGAATATGACACAAATTTAGAGAGTCTAAGCTACCGTCAGAAGGGTCTCCCTCGTACACAAGTGCCCGGCTCCGTGGCCCCCGGAAGATAAGGCGCCAACCAAAGGGTTCTTCCCTCGCTTTTTTACCCACCTTCCCTCGCAGCTATATCAGACGTTTATACCTTTTACCGTTTCTCCCACCATAAATATTTCCGCATCGTCCTTCCCTTCCCTCCCTCTATATCCCTGCCTGCCTGTGTAAGATGCAGCGGATGGGGTCACAGACATGGCCAGGAGTGGTCGCCTCTCCTCCTCTTTCTAAGCTCTGACAATGAATCAAGGGAGACCCCAGCACCTGCTGCCCCGGCAACCAGGACCAAGCTGCCATGGCAACAGCGCGTCCGCCCGTCCTCCATCCGGGTCTCCGGGCTTCTCTCGCCCCGAGAGGCCGCGATAAACCAGCGCAGGCGCACACGACACCCTAAGAACACTTACCGGGTCCTGGCTCTCCTCCCTGTGCCTGCAAAGGTCCTGTCCTGTCGGGTTGCGGTTTCCGAGGAGACGACCAGGAAATCCACGCATCACTACCTGTTAATAATTAGGGACAGACGAAGAAGGATCACTATCTTGGTTGCGAGTTTTCCCACGTGTGGCCATCTCTCGCCAGATATGGAATTTTATAGGACAACTTCTAAAAGTATATTTCTGTATGTTACTTTCTTCACCGTTAACGTCAAAAAGTAGTTTCAATTTTTATTAGTAGGTGATCAAATTGCTAATTAGTTAGCTTTTTGACCCTCGGCAGTTTTTTCCGAATCAAAACCAAAACCTTTCCCAAGAGAGTTGTCAAAATAAGGTTTTTGCTTCAGCTGTCAAGCATGTCAAAATGGTCAACTAGAATGTTCTCAATGTCTTTATGTATAAAGGGAAAGCAAGATGAATTTTAGATTGTGGTGACAGGTGACAAGATTTTAGAAACTATCCATTCCCAACCAGTCATAAATAAGAACTGAGAGAAGTGAAAATATTTCCTCAATACAATCCAGTGTTCAGATTATTTTCAAATTGTTTAATAGAATTTCTGTCACTTGGTATGATGGCGAGCACCTTTTCTCCAAAGACGGTAATGTAAAATTGAATTTTTAGGTATTCTCAGATTATAAACTAAGTTAAAAAATTAATGTTAAAATAAATTACAATGTTGAGTGCACTTCCTTGCTATAGTGCAGAATTTATGGCTGTAATTACCTAATGTTTCCACTGCTTCAGGACTCAGTTGTAGGCCAAACACTTGAAACAAGACCCCAAAAAAATTGACTGTTGAAGGTTCAAGGAATTTTAGTCAAATCTCCATTAATGAATGTAGAATTACTACCAAAGCTAGAAGTAGTAGATTTCAGAACTCCTAGGTTAATATTTTGTTCTCTGACCACTCCCCAAATTTGTGAATGTTTTCAAATATTAATGCATATAGCAGCATCATTAATAGCCAAAAAGTAGGGAAAAAACCTATGATGAATGGATAAATAAATGTGATATATCTATACAATAGAATATTATTCTATAATGAAAAGAAATGTACTGGATGAGGATTCTGGGATGATGATAGAGTAGGAAGCACCAGGAATCTATCTCCCCACCTAGAAAATGATTACACTGGCAGAATCTGTCTCATATAACTATTTTGGAACTCTGCAGCCTATTAAAGGTTTGCAACTTCCAGGGGCAGGCTTGGACAGTAGACTGCAGTTAATTTTGGTCAATTTCAGCTCTTATAGACCAATGGAATAGAACAGAGAGATTAGAAATAAATTTTCACAGATATGGTCAAATGATTTTCTACAAGGGTTCTATGAAATTCAATAGGAAAGGACATCCTCTTTTCTACAAATGGTACTGGGAAAACCAGATACCCACATGCGAAAGAATGAAGTTAGACCCTTATCTAACACCATATACAAAAATAAACTTAAAATGGATCAAAGAACTGCATGTAAGAACTAAAACTATAAAACTCTTAGAAGAAAGCAAAGCAAAAGCTTTACCACCTTGGATTTGGCAATGATTTCTTGGATGTGACACCAAAAGGGGAGGTAAAAAAAGCAAAGTAGACAAATTGGACTTCACAAAAATTAAATACTTTTGTGCATCAAAGGACACTATCAACAGAGTGAAATAGCAACCTATGAAATGGGAGAAAATATTTGCAAATCATATATCTAATAAGGGATTAATATCCAGAAAAAAAATAGAGACCTCCTACAAGTCAGCAACTATAAAAAACAAACAACTCAATATGAAAATGGACAAAGGACTTGAATAGACATTTCTCCAGGGATACGTGAATTGCTAAGAAACACATGAAAAGATGCTCAACATCACTAATTATTGGGGATATGCAAGTCAAAACCACAAGGAGATACCCCTCACGTTCATTAAAATGGCTACTGTCAAAAAAACAAAAATCAAAATAACAAATGTTGGCAAAGATACGGAGAAACTGGAACCCTTGTGCACTCTTAGTGGGAATGTAAGATGGTACAACTGCTATGAAAAACAGTATGGCAGTTCCTCAAAAAATTAAGAATAGAATTACCATAAGACCCAGCAATTCCACTTTTGGGTATATACCCAGAAGAATTCAAAGTAGGATCTTGAAGAGATATTTGCACATTTATGTTCATAGTGGCATTATTCACAATAGCTAAAATGTAGAAGCAACCCAAGTGTCCATTGAAAGATGAATGGATAAGCAAAATGTAGTATATAAATACACAATGGAATATTATTCATCCTTTAAAAGTAAGGAAATTCTGACATATGCTACAATATGAATGAACCTTGAAGACATTACACTAAGTAAAATAACACAGTCATAAAAAGAAATACTGTATAATTTCATTTATATGAGGCACCTAGAATAGTCAAAATCACAGGGAAAGAACAGAATGGTGATTTCCAGGGTCTATAGTAGCAGGGGAAATGTGGAATTATTGTTTAATGGGTATAGAGTTTCAATTTTGCAAAATGAAAAGAGTTTGGGAGATGGATGGTAATGATGGTTACATAATAATATGAATGTGTTTAATATCACAAAACTCTGTACACTTAAAAATGGTTAAGATGATAAGTTGTATGATAGGTATATTTTACCACAATAAAAAAGTTTTAAGTGAAAAAAAGGAATGAAGTAATGATAGATGCTACAACATTGATGAACAGTGAAAACATAAATATTAAGTGAAAGAAGCCAAACACAAAAGACCACGTATTGTATAATTCCATTTATATGAAATGTCCAGAATAGGCAAATCTATAGAGACAGAAAATAGATTAGTGGTTTCCTAGGGCTATGGCAGGAGAGTTGTTGGGGGGTAATGGGTAGATGATACTAAAAGGTCAATTATATGGAATATGAATTATATGTCAACAATAAAGATGTTATAAAAAATATTCATGGAATAGTGGGCAAACCATAACTGGAGAGTTGAAATATAAGAAAAATATGTTTTTCAAGGTTGATTAAATGTGTGTCTTCTGAATCCAGATGCAAAGAATGAATACCTCCCCAAAATCACTCTCAAGTAATAGGCATTACTAAATACACACACACACACACACACACACACACACACGATCATACCTCTCCCTGACTTTCCAATGCTATTAGAATAAAGTTCAAATCCTTTACCTTATTTCCAAGGTCCTATATTTGTATCATCCCATCAATCACTATTCTATCAAAGGACTTAAGTCCTCTTCTTAACTGTAGTCAAACCCTAGGTTTTATTAGGACGTGAATGAGTTCACAGGTACTATAGTTGACATTTATAATTTGTTTAAAAGTCATAAATATGCAACATAGTGTGGGTGATTACGAATCACTGTAATTCTAAAAATATCTTTTAGTTATAATAAAAATATTTAAACACTTTTATGATAACTTGTCAAATTGTCTATGAACAAAATCTGCTTTTTCAGACATTGATAAAGTTTTCTCTTCAAGAACACTTGTTTTATTCAAAAAATACTTCAGATGCGTTATGTGAGTGATTTGAACAAATCCTATTAGATTTTTATCGACTAGTTATGGGCTATATTCATTGTCTTTTGTGAATCATTAGCTTTGTTTAAAATGATGGACTATTTTGAGACTTTTATGGGTACATTTCTGTTTTGATGGGGGGAAAAACAACTTTAAAACTGTCCCAAACAGTAATAGCTTATCAAAAATATGTTTTGTTTTAGTGTAAATTACTGCTACTGTATTTGTTTATTGAAAGCATATATACTTAATATTCAGTGCAGTTTTCAATGAAAAGTAATAAAAATGTTTAAGTCCTGAAATTCAGGCACATCTCAGCAATGCAAAAATTATCTACCTGAGATGTTAAAAGGCAACTGAAATTTCAGTTAACCAATCTCCAACTCTCATTACTCCTGAATTCAAACATAAACAATAGTTGTTTTCTATCTACCTATTCCATAACCAGACTCAAGAATATTGTACTGACACCTCATGTTAAAAATTTTAATTTTAAAATTTGTTTCATTTATAAAATTAGTATAAATTTTGCTGTTATGATAATCATAAACCACAAAGTTAAATTAACTGTAGTTGCATTATTAATAAATGGGGTGGTATGGAGTGACATATAAGTAGAAATCTTATAGGCTAAACATTTGGAATCATAACTCTTCTTATGCCCATCTTTATCTGGCCTAATGTGGCAGCAAACCAAATATGTTTTGATAAAGAGAGAGAAAGGTGTTACAATAGTTGCCACTCTCTCCTTTTCTTCTCTCTTTTTTTTTTTTAAACAGAGTCTGATTCTGTTGCCCTGGCTAGAGTGCCGTGGCGTCAGCCTGGCTCACAGCAACCTCAGAGTCCTGGGCTCAAGCAATCCTTCTGCCTCAGAGATCCCAAGTAGCTGGGACTACAGGCACAAGCCACCATGCCCAGCTAATTTTTTCTATATATTTTTAGTTGGCCAATTAATTTATTTCTATTTTTAGTAGAGACAGGGTCTCACTACGGCTCAGGCTGGTTTTGAACTCCTGACTTTGAGCGATCCACCCACCTCAGCCTCCCAGAGTGCTTCTTCTCTTCTTTTGAGGAGGCAGGGAAATACAGAGCAGAACCAATCAATTCTGTTCCAGACTCTACCCTATTCCCTGGCACTAGGCTAAATAACTCCAGGTAGCAAGTATAAATGAATGATTTCACAAAGAATCACACAATATACAAGCTAATGCAATAAAAAAAGATGACATGAAAACATAGGGAGAAAAATTGTCAATAGGATTTGCTAATAGGGTGAGGAGTGAGTGCAAAGAGAAGAGTCTTGTGCAAATGAAAGAATGAAATGGCCATTTACTGAGTTCCAGGAAAAACAGAGTGTGTGATTAGGAATCAAGAAATTGTTTTGGGTTATATTATGATGAATTAGGCAATGAAGTAAAGATGGTACTAGGCAGTTGGATACGTAAGTCTAGAATTCAGAGAAGAGATTAGATACATAAATTTGGGAATGATGAGTGAATAGATGGTTCATAAAGCCATGGGACAGGGTGGAGACATACTGGAAGGAAATATAGATGAGAAGAAAAAAAGACAGAGAGAGATTGGAGAACTGAGCCTCAAGGTGTTCCAACATATAACTGCCAGGAAGAGAGGAAAGAGCCCCAGGAGCAATCAGTGATTGTTTATACAGAGAACGAACCCAGAGAGAGTCATGTTCCACAAGTCAAAGGAAGGCTATGTTTCAAGAAGGGATGCTCAGGTATGTTGAATACAGTGAGATTCAGGAATCACTGTTTTAACAGTAGTTTCCGTTGAATGATGGGGATTCTAAACCAAATGGGAGGAGAAAAAGTAGAGATAGCATTATCGACAGCTCTTTTCAAGTTACAGAGAAATGGGGCAGTAGGTAGGAGGGCATAGGAGTTCAAGCAGAGGAGGATTTATCATGAAACTAGTGAAGTTTAAGTTTCAGGGCTTCTCATCTGCACAGGCCCCTTCTATGGCCCCAGGAGGGGTCCTAACAATGTATTTATATGAAAATAAGTTTTTGTAAAATTTCCAAAAATAAAACATTTTAACGGCAATAAACCATTGTCTACTTTCATTCCAACTTCCCTCCATCAAGCATTCCCTCTTTTTGGTTGGCTGTAGACACTTCTGGAATTTGACTAAATGAGACTCAAACTAGGAATACATATAATTTGGGCTTATGTTTTAATTTTAAACAAAAAAAATCTTTTCAAGTATAATAAAAGGAATAATCATATTGAATTGAGGATTATTTTCCTTTTTCTCTATTCCTTAAATTCTGAAGAACTGGAGTGAGAGAAAATAAAATTACCTACTCAAGTCTATAATACTACAAAGAGAAAAGTACCAAGAATTGTAAATTTCTGGTATTAATTTATGAATTAATTCAGTTATTCTTGGCTTTAAACTGTGTGTTTTAAATTTCATTTTTTGAATATTCAATGTGAAGCAAAATAAATTTGAGAAAGAACTATAAAGTTCTTATATAGTTTATTATAAACTAATAAAAAAGAAAGAAATGCTGAGATAGGAAGGTGAATCAGCAAAATATGTACCATTTTACAGTCGATACCTAATATATCCCAAAACCTCCTTATTAAACATGGTAAAACAATTAGCAAAGAGGTTATATTTCCACTAGAATCCTTTAGACATTTTTGAAATAAGTAGACAGCCATAATTTGGTTAATATTAATTTGAAGCAGTAGCAAACCAGTATCTCTGTAAAATATTGTATTGTACGAACACTACAATTTAATCACATCTTACATTAAAGAGTAGTAAATGTGAAACTTCTCTTTATTTCCAGAGATCATCTAAATGATTTTTTATAAGCTGATAGATTGTCATACAACCCCCTCCTAGTCAAATATATGGCCATTCTGTCTTTCCCAGAAGAATGTAAGTGACAGCCTCCCAGAATCTGCCTCTCTCGAGGGAAGGCCGTATTTTTGTTGTTTATTCTGCTTCACAATACAGCAAGGAGCTCCGTGACTACGGACATGGATCAGAACCTCTAATCTTGGAAATATTGCCCCCCAGCTTGCTCTCCTTTTCATTTTTGCTCTTTGCCCTCAACTCTCCTAACCCACTCTCTACATTTCTTACTTTTCATTTTCCAAACACAATGTTTTTTTTTTCTTTTTTGGCACTAACAATAGACATTTAAAAGAACATAAAGTGAATGCCCCGCCCTACAAGTGGTTATCAGTGAGAAAATGTGTTCCTGGGATCACAATTGCAATAACAGCTTCACAAGAATAAGACATCTGCATAGCTGATGAATCTCAGTTAAACAAATTTTAAGATAACCTCCACTTTGCAGTGGCAGGCTTCTTTTTTCAAAGTGACACCAGGCTCCACATCTGTGACACATGTGGATTCTCAATAGCCTTACTCAACATGTTGCTTTCACTGTGCCCTTCTTTAGGACTCAATAGATGCATTCTGGAAACAAACCCAGAGCTGACTTTTTCTATTTTCTAAATGTCTTTTCTTTGTTACACAGGAGGAATGGATATTCTTTGTCTCCATTACCCCACACAATGAAAATATCCCCATGCACTTGTCCTCTTTAAATAAAGTTCTTTGTAGAAAATTCCTCACAAATTTGCCAACTCTAAAAAGATATTACAAAAAGACATAATATCTTAATATTTTGATGTTTGTTCATATATTTTTCAGACCTGCTCCATTAATTGAGGTTTATATTTAGAGGTTAATCAGACATTAGGAAGAAATTAAAATCTTACAGTAAAGGGAGGCACCTATTAGATTGCTCCTACTCAGCAGAAATGTTTTCTTCAGGGTCTCAACCATAAATGCCTGAATTCTGTGCAGGGAAAGCAGAAGTATAATAGAAATACTAATCAAAATCCACAGGAATTTCACACTGCTTTACTCTTAAAAAATGTCATATTTGATATATACAAAAGAATATATATACAATATGCATGGTATAATAAAACTCGTATCAGATTAAATACATTACCAATGTTCATGATCTACCTATCCTATCCCTTATGTTACCAAAAAAGGTAACCACTATCACAAATTTTAAGTACATAATTATGTTCTTTTAAAGAAAAAGTTTTATCAGTTATCAGTTTTATCAGTTATGTGTGTTATCCTTAACCCAATATATTGTTTGATTTACATACTTGATTTCGAGCTTTATTTATATATATATATATATTTTTTTTTTTTTTTTGAGACAGAGTCTCACTCTGTTGCCCGGGCTAGAGTGAGTGCCGTGGCGTCAGCCTAGCTCACAGCAACCTCAAACTCCTGGGATCAAGCGATCCTCCTGCCTCAGCCTCCCGAGTAGCTGGGACTACAGGCATGCGCCACCATGCCCGGCTCATTTTTTCTATATATTTTTAGTTGGCCAATTAATTGCTTTCTATTTATAGTAGAGATGGGGTCTCGCTCTTGCTCAGGCTGGTTTCGAACTCCTGAGCTCGAGCAATTCGCCCGCCTCGGCCTCCCAGAGAGCTAGGATTACAGGCTTGAGCCACCGCCCGGCCCGAGCTTTATTTTTAAAATGGCATAATACAGCACGGGTAGGCCAGCTACTTGTTTTTTCTAACCCAACAGTATCATTACCTTACACAAAATTTACAAACGTTGTTGCATGTAATTGTAGTCATTTATTTTTGCCACTGTGTAACATAACATTATCAAGATATACCAAGATTTTTCTACTTATTCTCTTGTAAATGAGTTATTTGATGGCTTGTATGTTTTTAAATTGTTACATTTTAATTTTTTGCTTTCATAATTGATATTTTATTCAATCAGCATGCAGCCATTATGGATAATTTGAAACAAGTTTTAATTTAGGTTTTCTAAATAATTATTACATTCTTTTCTAAATAGTTATTCCATGATCTTCCAGCTTAAAATTAGAGGCAAATTGTCCTTAAGAAAAGATATCAAGCACTAATAACTTCAAATATTGATAAACTGTTAGGTTTAATGTCCCACTAATTCGCAATTTAGTATCATACACACTACAAACTCCCAAATTCCCAATCTTTAACAGACTAGTAACAATTCTGATAGGGACAGCCAAGATGAGGGAGGTTTTTTTTTAGGAGTAATTCTATTTTTTTTAAAAAGCAACATGGAGATATATATTAGGTAATTTAAAATAATTAAGACATATTAAATTAATGACATATATTAAATGAATGACTGTGACTCCAAATTGCCATTTAGTTAAATTCATATTATAGCATATGGAAACTGCTCTCCCCAGCAGCCAACAGAAGGGTAAGTTAACAGAGTTGGCATCCAAGACCGTAAAAGTCTCCCTTAAGTTTACATCGCAACATTTTTTTGTTGTACAAAAGATAAAAACCAGAACATTATTTTCTTAGAAGTATTTATAGATGTGCAACTGTAAGTGAAAATGATGTACTCTGTAATAAAACCAGTTTTACTATAGGCTAATTGTTATAAACAACAGTTAAGTTTCTATGGCATTCAGTATTTGTTTCACTTAAAGTCACAGTTTCCAACAGCCTACCCATGATGTTAAATGAGGACATACTGTCCTAGGTAATTTCTTCAATTTTATTCTCCACTTAACTAATTTTCTCTTCAGCTATATTTAATCTGTTTAACCTAGACATTGAGTTTTTAAAAAATGTTTTAATTGTGAAATTTAATGAATATATAAAAAGAATATAATACATATACAGTAGTATGTATTGTAATACATAATATAATGAAGAATTATATAGCAAAAACACAAGTATAATATTCCAAGTCAACAACACAAGTATCACAGAAATGTGTGTGCCCCTTCTTAAGCATACCTCTCCTCATCTTTCTATTAGTAAAGACTTGTTAGACTTTTTATGATAATCACTTGTTTTATATCTTACCACCTACGTATAGTTTTAAACAATATAGCTTAGTTTGTTTGAATAAATGGAATTTTATGGCACATTCCTTTGTGTCTTAGTTTTTTTGTGTCTTTGTGTTTTATGTTAAGATTGAAATTGTTGCTCATAGTGTCTTGTGGCTACCATATTAGAAAATGCAGCTCTATGGTATATATCTAGAAGTGGAACTGCTGGTCACAGGATATGCATTTCTTCAACTTTACAGGATAATGACAAAATTTTATTCAAAAGAGTTGTACCAATTTACATTTCTGCCAGCAATTTCTGAGAGATTATCCACTGGATTTTAACTTCAACATTTCTATTTTTTTAAATGCTTACCAGTTTAGTATAAACGATACAAATTAATAATGAGATAAAAAGGTACAAAGAGGGTAGGTCCAGAAAGGTCATGAGTATAGGAGCTTCTGTCCCCATGGAGTTGCTATGGGCCACTTTCCTGGCACATGCATGAGTATGTTCACCGATTTGGAAGCTCTTCGACATTTCTATTTTTAAATTCTAAAATAGCTCTTTACTTCTTTTTCAAGTCAATCTTGTCATTTTTGTTAGTCTCTTGATACTTGCTCATTTTTGTGATTTCTTTATACTTTTTAATTTTTTATTTATTTTTCTTTTTTGTGTGCTGAAACCCGGGAACACATTTTTGTGATTTCATCTTCTATATCTAAAATTTTATACATATTTATTTTATACTCTGTACCTATGTCTGAAATTATTAGGACTCTTAATTTGTTGTTTGTTGTTTCTGCTGACTCTTACATATGGTTGCTTGTTTCTTTACGTCTTTGGTGATTTTTTTTAAGTAATGTCTTTACTTTTTAATAATTTATTAATTTCTTATAGTAAATATTTTACATATTTATTTGATCTGAGAGTGATCTGCCACCAAGTGTCCTATTAACTACTTATGCCCTATTGTGGTTTCTTGGGGGTTTGTGGGAAGATAAAAATCATCCAAATGGGACTAAAGTTGGTAAATATTAAGAGTAACAATTATTCCTTATGCTTCATTTTCCCACATTTCCTACTATGAACACATGCTTTTAAAACAATGACACAATGTTAAAATAACTATGGAAGCAGAATATTTGCCAAACACAAATAAACTCAATTAGTAAAATTTTATGTACATTATGAAATAGGATTTTAGGTCACTTCCTAGGAGATAGTTATTGAAGATTAAGGTGTCCCCTTCTTGGTGGTTTCCTATTCCACACTATGAATAACTCTATCAGTGCAGAGGTTTGAAAGGAAATAAATGCATTTCTCTAGAGGAATTTTAAAATATTGCTTCTGCTAGAAAGTGTGAGTTTTCTACTCATGTGGGACCACCTTAGCTCCCATCCCAAATCCCTTGGCTTAAAGCTGGAATCTTTTCTCCATTAGACATAGCCATATCTTTTTACTAAAATGCATATGGAGCTATGACTTTGGGTAAGCATAAAATGGCTTATATCTAAGGAAAGGATCCCAAAAAACAGAGAAAATAGCAAAGTAGGGCGTAGAGGATCAAAAAATTATAACTGGGAGTTAATTACAAGAGTTAGAGATAAAAACAGACCTAAATTTAAACTTGTATTAACAACTTGGATAATTTCCCACTCTGGCCTCTTAATTAGTCAATCATAAGACACAGGCAAGAATTTCTAGGTAGCTGTTTCCGTCCAAGCGCTCCATCTATTAGTTAGCACTGATCTAGAGCTCAAGGTCCATTTTCGTCAACACTCCCAGAACATCACAAGTAGGTCCTCCATCGTTTTTGGCATCCTGTGGGGAATAAGGGTCACGTCATGCAGTTTGGTATTAGAAGAAAAACAAAAGAAGAGGGGCAAGGGAAGGCAGGAGAAGATGGAAATACATCAAACAGATGAGCAAATTTAGGGGTTTTAGATATTTAAGTATTAAATAGTTTTTAACATTTCATCCTTTGGGGCTGGGACTCTTCCTATGACTTTTCCGGAGGGTAAGATTATCCTTTGGAAAGGGTTGTTGCCCCCTTTGATTCACTTATTTTAAAGGAAGACAATTCGGTAGTAAGAAACAATTTCAGTGGGTGATTTGTTGCGGTCCACACCTATGGGCGAAGACGTTTAAAATGTCATGGACAGAAGCCGACGCCCTTCCCAATACCTGACGTCCGTCCACTGAGGCTTCCCTTCATGCTGGGTTTTGGTGCAGGTTTTGGAGGAGGGGTTTCAGCACGCAGCCTGGGCTTTATAAACACACTCCCCAAAGCCCAAAGCCCCTCGGCGCTGGCCCGGCTTGAGACGGGCTTCCCCAGAGAAGCGCGGCGGAAACCCGCACAGGGCGGAGCGGGGAGCCACAGCTCACCCACGCGTGGGAGCCCGCGGCGGCGAGCCTGCAATGCGCAGACGCGGCGCGGGCGGGCACGCGCGCTACCGCGAGCCGGCGGACTTGCGTCTGGCTTGCTGCAGCCACCCCAGGAGGCTTTGGCTCTCCGCAGGTTTGTCTCACCCCAGCCCTACAACTTGCACCCTGAGGCTCCTCACTCCTCTGCCACTTACCCAGCCCCTCAGCACATCCATCCGACAGTTGCTTTTGCCTTGCCTGGCATTCTTCCTCTCTCAAGCTTTGTTTCATGAACTAGGTCTACTTTTGTCCCCTCTCCTCACTGCGGTTAAGACCTTACAGACCTGCTAGGGAAACAGGGGCCGAAGGGACCTGCGATTTTCTGAGTAGGGTGGGAAGAAGAATCCCGGTTCTTCTGTTGCACAGGTGTGTAATCTTGGACAGGTTATTTAAATTTTATAAGCCACCTTTTGAAATACATGCACACGTTCTAGAATATTAATTTAGCAACCTCAAATCAGTCCTTTGTTTCTATTTCCACTGCCTTAAGTCATAAAAGCCTTCCTCACCCATACCGAAAATTGCAATGGCAATTCAATTAGCAATTTTAGGTAGTATCTCCCCATAAAATTAATCCTATCTATTGCTGCCAAATTAAGTTTCTTAAAGATAAGCTTTATCATTACTTCCCATCCCCATCCCCAATAAATAAACTTATGACCCCAAGCTGTCTTTCTGGACAGTATCTCACCCTATTCTAGTTATTAATATATTCCTAGCTAAGTGTACTTTCACCCCCCAACCAACACACGTGGTGGCATTCGTACCTCCACTTATGGCCCTTTTTCTACTATAGGGTTCCCCTTTCCAAATTTGTTAAAATCCTACCTATCCTGCATGGCCAACTTAAATGCCACCTCCTTCAGGAAGTCACTCCTCATTTTCCCAAGGTCCTTGCTCCCCTCCAGACCCAAGCCTTTTAATTATTATTGTACTTGACACATTATCTTGTATTGCAGTTGTGTACCTATGTTATTCTATTTATCTTTTTCAATTACACATTTTAAATTCCCTGAGGGGAGGCACTATGACTTTTTTATCTTTGTATGCCCAGAAGTGCTTTCCAAAATATGAACCAAAAATAAGGGATAGGAGATTTTAAAAGCCTGTGATCATTTTCATTGACACATTCAAAAAGTTTCTTTTGAAAGCACAATTTTGAAATTGATAGCTATAGAATTAATTGTAAACGGAGAGTAAAGGGGAAGAGAACTCATTTCTCAGTCCCCTACTTGGTGCCTGCAATGTCATACGTGCTTTCAACATATGTTCTTTCATTTCTTCACAACAATCCTGTGAGGTGATATCATCTCATTTTCTAAGAAACTGAGGCTCAATAGAGTGACTTCCCTAATATATCACAGCTTTGATTGGCAAACCTAACATTTTGAACTCCTTTCTGTAAGCATTATTGAAAAAAGTAGAGGAATTTATACTACTACGAGATCCTTTTAAAGAATCAAAAGAGATAATGTTCACAAACATCTTTCCTGAAATAATAACCTCTAAACAAATGTAAGGCATTAATTATGGGGGAATATGATGTAAGTGAAACAAATAGATATCATCCCATTTCTTTCAAACACAATAATGCCTTGAATAAAGTGTCCATTGGTCTAGAGATCATTGATAGGCATGTTAATTTTAATGTTTACATTGATGTACTTTTGAAAAATGGTAATTTAGCTATTGTATCGGCTGGTGGCTATGTTGCAAAAATCACATACCCTTTATATAATTCAAGATGCACATGGCACTAGAATGTGTTTGGCAACAAAAAGAAAAACTAAGACACAGTCCCTGCTCAGAAGGCTTATAATCTGAAAGGTAATAAAACACGTCATATAACTATAGGGACATAAAACTTTGTTTAAAAAATTATTTACATAAAAATTTTCCAAATCTTTGGTGATAATCAATGTCTTAATTAAGTAGGTTTTGAAATGGGATATTAAAGGAATGGTACTCATTTAGATACTGTAAGAAAAGATTGATTTGGTTTCTGGGATATAATGAATAAAAGATTCTCAACTTAAGGCAAGAAGATGCTTTCCTAGGTATCAGAATATTTTGGTGTGGAACAAAGAGATCATGAAGTTTCAAAACAAGATGGTACTGTCTGCTCTTGATTTGATTTAATTTCCCTTATTTTAAAAATTCAGTTATCAAAGGGACTGTGGGGGAAGAATGCTTTAAAAAGATATATGAGAGATGCCTAGATGAAGACCAATAAAAATAAACAGTGTAATGTGGTGCTAGAAAAAAATTGGGAAAACAACAGAAATAAGGGAAAGAGTTAAAGGTAAAGATCACAAAGCAATGGAAGAATTAACAGGATGATTAAAGGTTAATTAGGCAGGTTAGACGAGAGAAGACTTAATATGAAATTTGTCTTAGGAGAAATTATTAAGATTTAAAGATGTTCAAAAGCTTCTATTGAAATACAAGATAAATTTAAAATAATTTTGATTAAAATGGGAAAATATATTTATTTATTAAAAATAATTTTATAATGTATACAGAATTGAATAAAAAGCATAACAAATTATTTTCACTTCTTTGCAAAACTGCATACAGTACAACTTGCACATTGGGTTCAGCATTCTACAGATATGGCCACACACCAAAATGTGAACATATTCTTGTCTTAAATAAGTAAAGGCTCATGCTGTGTGTACTGCCAACTTTGAATTAAATTCCAGGGAAATATTGCTTTGGTAAGGTGAACAATTTGTACCACAGTCCATTTTATTTTTTAAAAGAAGATTAAATAAAATCCCTCAAACACCACTTTTCTCCTTGTTGCTGAATAAACAACTCCCTACATAGGAAAAACAAAACAAAGGGAAAAAAAGACAAAATATAAAATTGGAGGTTGCTACTTTTATGACATCACTTCCCTTTCCCTTCCTGAACTAGTGTTCTTTCCTTTCCCTTAATTATAAAGGAAGGTGAATGGAAAATGACCCATTCTTATCCTTATTCATTTGCTTCTAGGATTCCTGCTTAAACCAACTGAGTCAATTTTGCAATCTTGTTATTATTTTTAACACTGTTTATCTGTGTAATTCTAAAAAGTTAACACCACAGTTAAAAGCACCTATCTAGATTCTTTTCAAGATAAGGCAACAAAGTCAGCTTTAAATTAGTTTTCATGTCTCACATATACTAGCAGCCCCCTGGTAGCTTGATTTCAGAATTAAATGCATACAGAATAGTAGTTTTTCAAGTAACTTGGTAATGTAATCACTAGCAATTCTTATTTTAAACAAATATTCAAGATGATCTACCCTTAGGAACAATGGCAGATGTAAGGTACAAAATACAGGAATCAAATCTATCCTAGTTCCTGTCCCATTGAAATAATTAAAAAGAGGCTCAGTTTATGAAAAAGGCCTTGGAATAATCCAACTCCTATTGACATCTTTACCTGGATAAGACAGGAAAATAATATAAAAGCTATAAATAGGGATGAAGTTATTTAAAAAAAGACTTTTTCATTTTATTTTGGAAATAAAAGGGAATGCAAATACAAAATGGGCTAAACATATCTTTAGCCCATTTATGAACTTTCATCATGGAATAGTCCTTCATACTGAAGAATTAAAGACAAGCAAACCTACCTTAAGTTTTCTGATTAGATCTCTTCATTAAGATTATTAGCAGGCTTCAAAACTTGCCTTCTTTTTTAACTAAATGAGCTTCTCTGGGAAGCATATGAATAATGCAAAAATGTACTTCTGAAGAAAATCTACATAAATACATAATTGTCAAGATGGAAACCAAGAACATTCATACCATGAATTTTAAAAAATAACTTAAAATAGAAATGACACATACTCTTTATAGGACAGAACACAATCTGAGCAAATATTGCCAGTGATAGGAACAACTTTCATCTGTAGAAACACAAATACACATGAATAACAGGAATAAGAATTAAGTTGAATAGAGGCAGGTGCTGTTAGAACACATTTTCATCATGACTTGTAACGTCTTATTTCGTCTATGAAGTCCTGGTCCCACCAGGCCAAGAATCTGGCTAAGCTGGTACAGACATACGTGACCTATAAAACATCAAACTCACTTGCTAATCAAGTATACAACACCATGTGCTGCTTGATTGCTCTTGATTAGTTGGTTTTTAAAATCAAGTTCACTTTTGAATCAGAAAAAAAAGTCATCCTTAAATTAGCTCTCATAAATAGTCCATGAAATAAACTTTACTTCTGGCTCCTCCGAACAGTATGATGTTACTGCAGGAACACACAATATTTTAATCGAATGGCTGCTTTGAAGCCATGAAATGCACATTCATAAATACTTTTAAAAAATTAAATACATCCAGGCAGCTGCTGTGCAGAGTTCTTGCTATAAGAAGAAGCCCTTCAGCCCTGTATTATGCAGTGGTTACTTGAGAACTTGATTCTGTATCCTCCTGCTTTCTGTATTTCTTCATAATACTGATGATACCATTAGCCAGGAAAACCACAGCGATGAGTGCAAAATAACTGGCGTATATCAGGAACTAAAAAGGGGAAAAGAAGTAATTTAGAGAATTATCAATTGGAAGATGAGCTATTTTATTACATATATGTGAACATACTCTATGATTAAAGATATATTCAGAGTTTCTCAATGAAATTTGAAAAAACCTGCATGCTTATACTATGTGCTAGGCACTGAAGACACAAACAAGCAGCACAGCATGTTGGTACTGAAGCTTGACTGCCTGAGTGTGCATCCTGACTTTATCCCTTATGAGCTGGTGACCTTGACCTAGATACTTAATCTCTGAGCTCTGACTTGATTAACAAAATGGAATTCATAATAGTTCCTACTTTACGAGGTTGTTGGGAGGAGTCAATGAGATCATGAATGTAAATGCTTATTGTTAACACTATTGTTTTTATTGTTGTTAATGTTATTATTACAACTGAGTCATGGTCTCTACACTCAAGCTGACAGGTGAGTATGATTAACAGGCCAAGTTCTGAAGATCAAGAACTTCTATTCTTCCCCAGAAGAGGGCAGTAGGTGGTCAGCCATATTCCATTACAAGACCACTTTTTATAGGGCATTTCCTAAGCCAATTTTTTAATGTGACTATACATTTTTTAACATCATTATCTTCTTCTTAATATACTAAATACTTATAAACCTGATTCAAAGGTACAATAAGAGTGTGGCCTTAAATCTCAGAGCCAGCTTCTTTCAAACTTAGCTACATTTCTATAGGAAGTCTGTTAATTAATCATGGCAGTTAGGGTTTTAGCACAGCCCACAAAATCCTATTATTCTACATGTTTAAATCCAACTTTCCATTTCAAATGCCAGCCATAATTCCCTCAACTGTAATGGTCCTGGGGTCTCTTCCTGATCAAACAGGCAGGATGTCAGCCACTTAGTTTCTCTCCCACTTTCCACCCCAAAGGAAGCTTTGGGGTTAGATGTTGGTTTAAATCCTAGCTCTACCACACTATTGTGGATTGTATGACCTTAAACAAGTCACTTAACATCTCTCAGACTCATTTTCTTGATGTCTAATCCTGACAACAACCCTGAAAATTCTATATAAAGTACTTGGCACATAGAAGGCACTCAATGCACATTACCTATTATTATTATTTCTCTTTTAGATCTCTTCAGTAAAGACAAAGTTAATTACTGCTAATGTGTTGCGGTTTTGTATACTAAGAAAACGAATACAGAAGTAATGAAATATTACTTAGTATAGTTAGTATGTATGGAGGGACTAATGGGGAAGAAATCATTTGGGCTGGGTTTGGGGTAGGATAGGCACTTCATGATTCAGTCACCCATTTCACCGAAGTAGAGAGCAAGACATGCCTACAAACAGACAATGCATGAAGGCATATATAATTATAAAGGTCCTAAATGAAAAAAAGTATTCACATTGTCTTTGAGTGTTTGTGTAGGTGCTTTCTCAATAGGTCATATGTTACAAATCATAATGCTATTCCTCAACAGCAAGTCATTACCTTGGTATTTGGGTTAGGGGTGTTTTAAATAAAAAAGGGAGGAGACTTAGCTGTGAGATGAAGCAGGGCTTCTCAAACATGGGATATAGTATTCCAGGAACAGAATTAAGAATGGAGGGAAATAATAGATGAGAAAGCACAGGGCTTGGCCTGGAAGGAATCTCAGCTGAAATAGCCCCACCAGCCTGGTTAGTTACACTCAGGAATGCTCTAGGACCTCATCAAAAAGATGATGATCCCAATATTGTCCAGGCAGAAAAGAACTAAGGATGAGGGGAAAGGTAGTGACCAAAGGACAGAGGGAATACTTTTACTTTATATCTGTCCTTACTGTTTGAATTTGTTTTCATTCATGCTCCACTTCTTTCACCCTGATCAAGTCATACTACCTTTAGTGTCAAAAGAGACATCTTACCTGAGTGGTAATTTCTAAGCCAAGGCCACTGGCATCTACCACAATTAGAGTGAGCAGAGTCTGCAATGCCAGGGCAATGAAGGTATTTACACCAAACACTAGGGCATAGCGTTCCATGCTGAGGTTTGCAGCAATTTGAAAACTTAAAAAAAATAAAAGAAGAATGAATAGACAAGAATTACTTCTTGGGTAGTTACATTTTTACTTTAAAATTTTTACTTTAAATGTGAAGGCAGCCCCTTCTTTCTACTGTCAATTTCCTTCCCAAACAAGTGAAAAACATTTTGCTGCTAAATGATGTAAATCTCAATGCAAACATCTGAAAACAGTAGGAACATACAAACAAGGGAATAAATAAATCTTGCTTAAATGCTTCTTCAAGGGAAAAACTGATAACATACATATAATTCAATGCCTTCTCCTATTTTCCTCTTAAAACTAGAAAATTTAATTTCTTGGTTTGTAAAGCAACCAAAAAAATTATTCTGTTACAGTTTTTCCCTTATGCTTCTTTGAGCCAAAATACATACGTTGCTATTGTGATGAGTAACATGTAGATGATTCTGAAGACAACATAGGATGCATAGCACACCCAAATGTTATCCACTGTGTCCATGATATATACTGCAGCAGCAATCAAGAGAGAACAGAGAGATAATGTCATCTCTCCCCAAGTTGACCAGGGTATTTTAATATAACCAACCACAAACACGGCAATAGCACCTACAAAACAAAAAGAAAAGTAATCTAGTTATTTTGCTAAACAAATACTACTTCAATAAATTAAAGATTTAGCTTAGGTTATTAAATTTTAAAATTCTCAAACTTATAAATAGGATAGCTCAAGGAGGGCTTTGAAACTCAGGCAGAGAATTTTGGACTTGATGGAATAAATAAAATGGAGGTACTAAGATATGAGGGACTGAATTAGGGCAATGAAATGGAAAAGGAGGACACAGACCCAGGAATACTGTTAAGGAAAAAACTACTGCAGCTGAAGCAGAGGCAAGAGTAAAAAAGAACCACTGATTCTAGTCTGGCAAGATGGCAGGTTGAGTCATCTCTCCTTCAAAACAAGGAGCAGTCTAGAACATGGCAAAAGAGTTTCTCTGCCTTTTGGTAAAACAATGACAATGATAATGATAGCTAAAATACATGGAATGTTTTCTGAGTGCCAGGTGCAATTAGTAAGTGTTTACAGAAATCATATATTAATAAAACCTTCCAACAACCTTATGAGGTTGGTCAATGAATTAGAAATGGACAATGGAACATAATGGTCAAGGACACAGTCTCTGAAGCCACCCTGCCTGAGTTCAAATCTCGTTTTTAGTACTTACCATCTATATATGACCTTGAGCAAGTTATTAACCTACTTTCCCCAAGTTTCCATTGTAAAATGGGGATAATAATCATACCTATCTCAGGAATTTTATGAGGGCTGAGTTAATATAAAGTCCTAAGAATAGCACCTAGCACATATTAAAACTCAACAGATATTAGCTATTATTGTGATAATCCATTGCTTATTGCTACACAAAATTTCACATCAAGTGACAAAACCACCCAGTAAATAAAGATAATGGACACTAGGATAAGCAAAGAAAACAATTTTGAAATTATTATATTAGGTTTCCCCAAAGCACATAAAGAATTCAAGCATGTTAATCATAGTCCTTCACCACTTGAGTACTTCTAAGTTGTCCTGCTGAATTACAAAATTAGAACTCAAAATAAGTAATTTATTCTTTGGGGCTATTTCAAATTTGGAAGAAGAGAATAAATCTGATTATAGTTAGCTTAACTACCAGAAGAATCTCCCCTCCCACCACCCTCTACCCTCCTGCATTGCTTACCCAGTAAGGTTGAAACGGCCTCCACACCACCATTATAGATAGCAGCATCGCGAGAAGGCATCACTTTCTCCCAAAGGCCCTGTGTGTAGTTCACGACTTGAAAATAGCCACAGGTGGAGAGGGCCCACCACACAGACCAGCAGAGCAGAGGGCGAGAGGAATAGCACATCAAGAAATCATTCCATAGTACCCTCAACACAAGGAGACGGTCTGGCTTGGGTTCCTACACAGCAAAAGGCAACAAAGTTCAAACATCATGAAAGCAATAGTACAAAAAGCAATTGTACAGACTCAATTTTCTATTTAATGGGCTTTTTTCTTTTTCCTTGTGAAAACCAACTGCTTATTTAATAACTAACTAAATAAATCATAAACTTATTAACAATTACATTTATCCCCTCTGGGGAAAAATATGTTCTCATACAATTTTTGCTTTAAATGCTTGAAAGCATCAGCACAGCTGTATATAATCAACTCAGCAAAGACTGCAGTTTACCAAATGAAGGCAGAAAAATGAAAAGAGATTGCAGACTTCAGCCAATAAGAGACAACATTCCACATCTCCCACACAGTGGCAAGCCACATTAGGAATAAGCAACAGATTAGTAACCCTATTAAATCACTATTCAATTAAAACTCCATCAGTGGCTCCCATCCTTATAACTGACAGATTCATTGTCAGTAATTGTTAAAATACAAATCTTAGAAAGAAATAGACAAAAATGTTAGCAGCAGTTCTCTCTAGGTAGTGATTAGTGATTTTAATTTTCTTTCTTAAGCTTTTTATATTACCCAATATTTAAACAATGATAAATATTAGTATTATAATAAAGTAACAAATAAAGCTGCTGTGTTTTTAATTGAGTGAAACAAAAGATTACTGAGCTATGTACCATCACAAGAAATGATTATGAGATTCTGGACATTCTGAGAGATAGCTCCAATTTTATCAAAGGACTAATTAATCAAAAGTTGCTATAAATCTTGAGCCTTGCTCAGATCATGGGAAATTTTACTTCTGTGGTTAATGTGGAAAGGCAAATAAGACACATGTAAAGATGAATATTACGTAATATTGAGTAAAAAAACAAAGTTACAGAACTATATGTAGATTATAATATCATTTACTATAAAATGTACATATGCATATATGAAAAGAGATATTTGGAAAGAAGTTCACTAAAATATTAATAGCGTAACCTCTGGGTGATAGCAGTTCAGGAGATTTTTTTACTTCTTTTTATATAGTTTTCTATAATGTTTAATTAAAAATAAATATGAATAGTTTTTTATAAAATTAATACAGCTATTTTCCTTTTTCCTCTTAAAATGATATGTTTATTAGCTACAGGCAGTGATAGTGACTACTGAAATTAAGTAAAAGCCACTTTCTCCCTAAAATGCTAGAAAGTCTCACTACTGGATAAAGAATTGGACAGTGTTTTATAGCTCATCTCCCTTCTCATATCAACCCAAAATAACCATTGTGGTTCCTTCTCTGTCCAGAGAAGGATATCTTTCTGGAATTCAGGGAAGAGTGTTGAGGTTAACCAAGATGATAGATAACTCAGAGAAAGGCTTACACTTGGGGGAAAAAAACAGGCCAATGAAAATATTTCTACTTGATAAATCTGCATATGCTCATCACTTAGGAGTGAAAATAAAATACTGCTGGTATCAGATTGATTTCCTGATATTCTATATGAGAGCAAACCTTGTGAATTTAAACGAATCAGAACAAGACAACTGTTAATCATATCAAATGGATATGCATTTGCTGAGAGTAAGTGAACGGTATCAAGTATATTTTCTGAATTCTTTATGTGAGATCCATTAATTTTAGTGGACTACATCAGAATTTTACTGTTTAGCCTCAGTTGCCTAAGGAATAAAACTTAGAAAACATCTGTGACATCTAAAAATTAAGGATATTGGAAGAGTTGTAAGAAATAAAAAGTATATTCCTGGAAGAATGAAACTACTAAAAGAATTGACAAATGTCTAATGGAAACCCTACCATAAATTGATGCCTATATATTAAGAAACTCTTAGTGTCCTCATCTGGAAAATGGAAATGATTAATAATACCTATCCACATAGGACTATTAAGAGTTAAACTAGATAATGCATGTATTTACTATAAAGTTATTAACGTTATTGTTATTGCATAGTTAAAAAGTCATGATAAACATAAAATCACACCCAGTTTAATAAACTTAATGATTTAAGATAGATATATGTAATAATGAAATCTGCCACACAAAAGTTAAGAACTTGTCAATGGATTATCTGGTCATTCTAAAAGAATAAACAAGGCAGCTGCTATTTATAAAAATCAGCACCTCTGGCTGTAAACTACTGGCTTTCTTCTATGCTGCTCTCTAGGCTTCAAATGCTGAGTTCATATGAATTATACTTTCTAAAGAAGCATTTGAAATATTACCTTTTACATTTTTTGTTAAATTACATCTCTCAGATTTATTTCCATTACATGAAAACTCTGAGCTGCTTGTAGTTGGCATGCAAGGTCTATCTAAATAAGTGAGCGTCACTGTGTCCCAAGGAGCTTTTAGAGTTTCACATGGGATGAAGAACAGGTGCAAGTGGGTAAGAGTCTTAGACCCACACTGCATTCCTGTTTCGACCAGAAAAGCTCAATTTTTACTTGTTTATCACAATAGGCATCTAGTTTCAGATTTCATTTGAAGAAAGGGTTTTAATGCTGTTTTATATTAAATAATTTTTTAAAAGCTTAAACAATTACTTCCTTCTATCAAGGACGGGGAGTATCTATTGTTGTGGTTTTGGGTTAGAAATTTTGACTGTGCCACTTCCTACGTGCATTTGAGCAAGTTACTTAAATAAGCTTCAGTTTACTCATCTGTAAAATGGGGAAATACCTATATCATAGTGTTTTAATAAGAATTAAATAATATAATGAATCTAAGATGCTTAGCACAGTATCTAGAAACAAGTCAAAATAAATGAGAGGTGTGATAACAATGATGATGAAGACCAGGAATAATTAATTCAAAGAGAAAAGGAAAGATTATTCTATTTATAACCTCACAAATAAATGACTATAGCAAAGATACAAAGCTGCTGTTTATTATTTATGTCTAATGATAACAGTAATAACAGCAATTATCATTTATTGAGTACCTACTATGTTTATTAATCTGAAAGCTTTATATTGTCTTGTTTAATACTCACAATAACCCTGTAAGGTAGACATGTGTATAATAAGGAAACTCAGACTCACAGAATTAAGTAACCTGCTCAGGAAGGAATGGGGTTTGGACTTACTTCTCTTTTTCAAAATCCACTATACCCTGCTGCTAGAAATGACATTATTAAATACAAAAGTGGAAGCACTAATTTTGCTGGTATTTATAGAACTCAGACATGCATACACACAAAAATAATAATTGTAAAAGATGTCAATCTGCAGAAAAAAGCATGGCCATATTAAGAGAATCGTTTATTAGGTATAAATTACATGTCAGGCCCTGTGCTAAAGAAGTGGTTTAATATGCATTTTTTTTTTT
>VBSM01000662.1:6541445-6599884 GCA_008086735.1 Cheirogaleus medius
CGCCTTGGCCTCCCAGAGTGCTAGGATTACAGGCGTGAGCCACCACCCCCGGCCAGTGGTATCTATTTTAAAATTAATGCTTTTCCTAAAATCTAAGGAAAAAAAAATCCTTTGAGAGGAGAGAGAGAGAGGAAATTCTTTTTCCCCCTCTCCTTTTGTCTTTAGACTTAGTTAACAATACCTCTATTTAATTCAACTTGGCCCTTCTGAAGACTTCTGGAGGAAATAAAAACTTCAATACACATGTCACTGAGTGTGACTTGGCAGTTGCTTTAAAAATCATGTAACATTTTTTATTTAACTGTCCAGTGCTGGAAGCAAGCACTTAGGAAAATTAATAAATTGTTCTATTTATTTTACTTATTTAAAAAAATCTAGGCTTCTTCACAGGGTGAGCAGAGCCATACTGTGGACAATAGAATCAGCCATGTTTCCAAGGTCCTTGGAAAAGACATTCCTTCCCCAGAAAACTAGATTTCTCTTCAAACCCTGGCCTCCTCCTCATCTAAGTTGCAATAACTGAAGTATGCTTATGTTTTTGTTACACAATCTGCAAATATTTACTGGGCCAGGCACCCCTGCTTTATATTTATGCCCCCTGGACCATATTCCACTCACCCTGGAAAGCTTTCTCTGATAAGACAAGGCACATGATCATGATAGCACAACACACAGCAACCCTCCACCCAGGGCACGTGACAAAGCAGATCAGCTTTCAAATACCCACACTGGGAGCATTTTTTTTTTCTACCTGTGTTTCACTATCCAACAAGGTACACAAACTGTCAGGATCACATGGAAGTTCACGTGAAACTTTGTTAGCTGTTCACGAGCAGTACCATTTCTACCTCAGTGCCTACACCTCAGATTCAGTGGTTGTTTTGGGTCTCCAGAATCATACATTCTCTTATCAGTGCAGTAATTTTCTTTTTGTAAAATCATTCTGTTCACAAGAGGTGGCCCTTTCCACTTTATTATTGTTTTAAACCAGTATTAAAATTCAAATAGATAATGAATAACTGTTACAGTCTCTTATGTAGTGATCCATAAGACTGACAAACAGATGATCTGAGGGTAGGTAAAAGTCAGTGATGCTTCCTAGGGGTGAAACAATTTCAGACACTGAAATGAAACCCCCAAATCAGAATTCAATAATGACTCTCAATTTCCTCTCAAGTGCCCTTGAAAATGAAGGTACTGCAACAACAAACTGGACTATGCAACAAACCTGCAGATGTGCAAATGACTGTTAGTGCCACCTCTTGCTCTGACCTGTTATGCAGTTGCTACTCAGAAGTGACTGACTACTAACCACTAGAGGAAGAGAAAGGTTAAAATGGGAGGAGTATTTTATAGTAACTGGGGTAGAGAGGCAGGGTGGAAGGAAAAGGCATAGGAAAAAAAGAGAAGCTAACAAGTGCCCACTCAGCTGATTGTAGGGAAAAGAAGACCAGACCTCAGCTTTTACCCTTTGCTGTGTTCCAGGAAGAGGGTGCCGAATCTGCTTTATTTTGGTCTTGTGGTAGCACTTCGGGTTTAATTTTTTTCAGTTTATATAATGTCTTCCACAATAAGCACCTGCTGGTTTTGAACATGCACTTTAAGAGTTAAACACATTTCTTAAGAACACTATGCCTTTCTGAAGTACTTTACTTACAAGTCTTCATCTAGGGAAAAATCAATCAGCAAGTTCTTGATCATGGACTATGTGCTCTCAATTACCCTGAACATCCCAGAGGGTACAGAACCTTCAAAGATCTCACTAGGTAGTTGAGAGGCAAAACTAACATATCTGAAGCAACAATTCACAATTTAAACTATAATTAAGTGCCAATTATGTGATACCATTTGCCTTTGTCCCAGGAGATGGGGCTTAAGGAGAGGAGCAGGATATCCTTGGGCACAACCTCACCCAATTAAAAATCAAGAGAAATTAAGGCGATGGATTCTTGTTGTCCTGTACTGTCCTTACTTGACTGAGCACATCCATCCTGTCAGAGGTAAAGAAAGTAGGGGAAACATAGAGGAAAGATCCTTTGAGAAAACAGTGGCTGCCTACTTTCAGTCAACGACTACTACTAAACCTCTACCATGTTCAAAGTACGGCTTGCTGTTTTGACTTCTCTATCAAAATATTACCCCCTCCTCCCAGCAGGAATTGCTGGGCCAGTCTGGGCAGAGTCAGGCTAAGCCACATTACAGCATCATCAGCATATTGCCTGAAGCACAGGTGCACAGGGGTTCCGGACCCGCGTTCCGAGCCCTTCACCGAAGACGCGCCCTATAAACCCAAAGAAACAGGAAACTATGAATTAATACCTCAAAGAGCACGAAGCCGTCCTCCAACTGGAAAAAATCAAAAATCTCTGCCCAGAATGGCTCTCGTGGCTCGAGCGCTGCCCTCACTCACCCCTTCCTTAGCTGCTACGCCCTCCCCACACACTCCAGCCACCGCCGGCCGCCCCCGCCAGCCCGCGCCGGCCGTCCACGCGTACCTCCCTCTCGGTCAGGTTCTTGTCGGGCCCCAGCAGGTAGGGGGTCAGGAAGGGCTCGGACGGCCTGAGGCTGGCGAAGAAGCCGTAGGCGCAGAGCAGCGCGGTGGGTAAGAACCAGCACTCGCGAGGGACCCGAGCGGTGCGCAGGAGCATGGTGGCCGCCGCCGCCGCCGCCCGCCGGGACACCGGGCCGGACACATCCATCCGGGGCGCGAGGGGCGGGGACCAGGCCCGGCCCCTTCCTTCTTCTCCGCCAACTGGAGTGAGGTTCAGGGAACTGCCCCAGCGCTGGCACCAGTAACCGTGGGTGGCGCCTTCTCCAGTCAGGGCCAGGCCGTTCTGGGCTCGTCGCCGCCTCCGCCCTCAGCGCCCACCGCCCTACCCCTGCGGCGGACGTCCCGCGCACAGCAGCCCGCCCCGTGGCCGAAAGGAGACTCTCCCTAAGGCCCACCTCCGTCGCCGCCTCCAGGCTGGCAGCCAATCACAGCGGACGCCGGGAGCTTGCCATCTCTCCCATAGGTTGATGGCTCACACGAGGCGAATGGGGGCGGTGCGCCAGACCGCTGACGTCCTCTGGCTCAGACGCCGAGGGAGCCTAGGACTCCAGCCGGGCGGCACTGGCTCGTCGCGGGGGCGCGCGCTAGTCAGGCGGTGAGTGTTCGTTCCACACCCGCGGCCGGCTCGGTCACCCTCTGTGGTACCGCTCACCTGTCGGGAATGCTCCCTGTGGGCCTAGTCCTCCACCAAAAGGAACGCGCTGTTCCATCCAGCCACCCTTTTTCATTCTAATCACCGTCCCTCGGATTTCCACTCAGGTCCTCCGGAGAGACTTGGTGACCGAGGCCAAGCAAAGGTTTAACCTTGGGGCGGGGAAATGCTAAATCTTTACTCCAGCAGCTTTCATGTTTTAGATTGTGTTCATCTGCTATAGAAAGACACCAGAATTTAAGCGCTCGGGGCGTTTGCCAAGACACTGAAGCGAAGAAAGTAGATACTATGAGAATAATGAACAAGCTTTTCACTTAACAGAAGAACCATAATGGAGTCCCAATTAAAGGGTTTAAGCTTTATTTTGTCACTTTTTGAAAGCAGAATACAAAGAAAACAAACACCTACGGTATAGTTTATGGTTAAAAGGAAAGTGGAAATCCCGAGTCACTAAAGCAATCACAAAACATGATAGAGCTCTTCATTTAAAAACAACACAAAAGAGGTCTTGGCATAGTTTTCAAGGGCAAAGCATGACAAGAATCCCCAGTGCTTGTTTTCATCTCCCCTGTGTGCCTTTTCCTGCCTGACTCACAGCCTGACTCCATCCTAATCCTTCACTTCAGGCAAACCTGCAGCATTTAAATCAATTTTCCCTGTGCTGTATCTGTAGAGTAATAGATCCTGCCAGAGCTTATACAAACATTTTGAACTCTCTATTTTGCTTTTATGTATATTATGATCACTCTAGCTCAATTTTCCTCCTGTGGTAGCAAATGACACTTTTTGCAAGCATAAGCAACAAAAATGAGCCTACCAGGTGAAAGAAGAAACTAGTAAAGGAAAGATTTGTTTCTAAGACACACAAGTGAATGTGCCAAAATATGTGAGTTGATTAATCTGTGAAGAAATACAATTGGTAGTATTTACATTTCTCACTGAGTGGGAAAGTGTGGTCCAAGAAGCCCCGGGGCTTTCAGAGATTCTTTTAGGTTGGGTCGAGGAGAAAGGGAAACAGATGCTTTGTCTAGGGGGTCTCCATTGAGAAATAGATGGCACTAGGAGATGCTTTGTCTACTAGGAAGAACAAATTGATCAGGGAAGGCTTCTGAGAAAGAACAGATGACATGTCAAGGGACTTCTAAGAAGTGAACAGATGTTTGGTCTACAATAGGGGGTCTTCAAAGACTGACTAACCAGAAAGAGGTAGAAAGGCCACAAAGTGGAGATATTAACAAGGCCACAAAAGAGCGTCTTTGGAGCAAATAAGATGACAATATCCTCAAGTGCCCTACTGTCATTAACATAGTAAAAATCACACCCACCAGTGTCATGACAGTTTACAAATAATCATGGCAACCTCCGGAAATTGGCTTACAAGGTTAAAAATGGGGAGGGTTCCTAGTTCCAGGAATTCTCCACCTCTTTCCAAGAAAAATCATGAATATTCTGCTTCCCACTTAACATAAAATTAGAAATCAGCATAAAAGGAAAAATCTTGTTAAACTCAGGGTCTCCACTAGCAGGGTTGACCCACTCCTTCTCTAGAATATGCTATGCTGTAGTAACTTTTGTCACTTTACTTGCTTACATTTGCTTGGTCTGCTCATTTGCTCCATCGACTCTATACCAGTAACCATTCTTCCATGCTGGAAACCAAAAACCAGGGGACACAGACTTGACATGTGGTCCCACACCTGACAATTCCACCAGGTCAAAGCTATTTGTATAATCATGCTAAGACTTTTCCACTCCAGAGGCTATATAGCATGTGATGACATTATCACTCTATTGGCTAAGTGAATGTGTGCTTGTATATTCTTGTGTTTAAAAAACTTTCCTGGTTTAATTTATATGAAATATGGCAAATTTCAATAGGTATAACCCACAAAACCCAAAGGTCTTTAGGTTCTCAGTAACAAGGGTCCTAAGACCAAAAAGTTTGGGAACTTCTAATCTACATAATACAAGTATCTAGTCCCCTAAACTCCAACCATAGTATTCCCTTCTTATCATGAGTACAGAGAGAACACCAGTGGTCCTCTTGACAAATGTTTTGCATTTACATTCAGTGCTTTAGTTGAAGAGAAGAAAAAGAAAGGAAGCCAGGAGAGGCCTCAGAAAGAGAGGCCTCAGAAAGAGAGGCCTCAGAAAGAGAGGCCTCAGAAAGAGAGCCCACTTATTAAGAGCAGCTTTCCATCCCTTCTCTGAGGTTCCGAGACCTGAACTGTGTTAATTTGTAAATCACTGGTTCTGGAACTTTTTCTCACTATAAATCACAGAGGCACCTCAAATCTGCTTTGCAATGAGGCTGGGTATAAACGAATAATAATTGTTCTTGAATTGGGTAGAAAATGTTTCCTTATTATTTTTCTCAAATAGGTTGTGATAGGCATAATTCTAATTTTTCTCTTGCTGGTAGCGGAAGAATAAATCAGAGCTATTTGAAGGATAAGAAGGGTTTGACGTGCTGCGCTGGAGGAGGCTGTGTGCCAAGGAATGTGGGTAGCCTATAGCAACTGAGACTGCCTCCTGGCTGACAGCCAGCAAAGAATCAGGATCTCAGTCCTACAATCACAAGGAACTAAATCCTACTAAAAATCTAAAATTTCTTAGCAGTGAATTCTTCCTTAGAACCTCCAGAGAAGAGCCTAGCCCAGGCAACATCTTAATTTCAACCTGTGAAACCCTAAGCAGAGAACCCACTCAAGCCCACCTGGACATACAGAACTGTGAGCCAAGCTGCTGTAATATTTTAAAGCTGCTAAATTTGTGGTCATTTGTTGTGCAGCAATAGGAACTAACACAAAGGTAAATAGAATATATTTGTGAAAATTGAAGTAGTATTCACATAACAAAATTAGCCACTAACCATATTTAAGTATACAACTCAGTGGCATTAGTACATTCACAATATTGTAAACTGTTCCAAGACATTTGCATCACCCTACAAAGGAAACCCATACCCATTAAACAGTCATTCCCTGTTTCTTCCTCCCCCTGGTCCCTGACAAACACTAATGTGCTTTTCTCTCTATGCAATTACCTATTCTGGAAGTTTCAAACAATATGTGACCTTTCATGTTTGCCTTCTTTCACTTAACATGATGTTTTTAAGGTTCATCCACATTGTAGTATATATCAGTATTTCATTCCTTTTATGGCTGAGTAATATGTGTATATACTACATTTTATTTATCCATTCATCAGGTGATGGATATTTGGATTGTTTTCACTTTTTGACTATTGTGAAGAGTGCTACTATGAACATTTGTGTGCAGGTGTTTGAATACCTGTTTTCAACTCTTTGGAGTATATACCTAGGAGTAGAATTGCTATATCAGTTGGTAATTCTATGTTTAACTATTTGATGTACTATTTTCCACAGAGGCCCTACCATTCTACTTTCCCACAAGCAATGTACAAAGATTCCAGTTTTTTCACATCCTTGCCAACAGTTACCTTCCTTTTTTTAGTAGCCATCCTAGTGGGTGTGAAGTGGTATCTCATTGTGGTTTTGATTTGCATTTCCCTAATGCCTGATGATGTTCAGCATCTTTTCATGTATTTGTTGGCCATTTGTATATCTTCTTTGGAGAAATGTCCATTCAAGTCCTTTGTCCTTTTTTAAATGCTTTTTTTATTGTTGAGTTATAGGAGTTTTTAAATATATTCTGGATACTAGACCTTTGTGAGGTGATTTGCACATATATTTTCTCCCATTCTGTAGGGGTAAACAGAATATTGAGGGGCACTTTTCTTTATTCATATAAAAAAACATACAGGGGTATGCATTTTGCAAAAAGTAAGATTATACTGTATTATACAATTATAAACTTTTCTGGCTTTTTTTTTCTCTCTAAGGAATAATTCATGGAGAACATTCCATATAATAAGGTATAGGTCTAATTCTTTCTAATGCCCACATAATATTTCATTGTGTGAGTATACTATTTAGCCCCTACTTATGGTCATTCATTCTTTTTCTTGTTTTCAGCCACTGCCAACAATGCTGCAGTTAACACCCTCATACAATGTATATTTATGTATTTTTAATTTCATTTTAATAGGATTTATTCCCAGGAATGGGATTTCTAGGTTAAAGAGTATATGTATTTTTAATTGTCATAGGTTTTACTTGGTTATTTTACATAAAACCTATAATAGCCTACATGTTTACTAGCAACATATGAGAATATTCCTTTTGCACTGCATCCCTGATTACAGGTGTAATCAGGCTTGTACATTTTTGCTTGTCTAATAGGTGTAAATCGGTGATTCTCAATCTGTAATGATTTTTTCCCACAGGGGACATTTGGCAATGTCTCAAGACATTTTTGATTGTCATGACTGGGAGGAGGGCTTTAGCTTCTACTGGGCAGAGCCAGGAATTCTGTTAAATATACTGCAATATTCAAGGCAGCCCCCACAACAAAGAGTTATCCAGCCCAGAATGCCACTAGTGAGGAAAATGAAAAACCGTAGTATAAAGATACCTCATTGTATCTTCAATTTGAAAATTTTTATGGGTGAGTTTGGGCATCTTTCCACATGTCTGCCAGCTCCTTGGATTTACTCTTCTGTAAATAGCCTATTCATAACCTCTGTCCATTTTTCTTTTGGCTGTTTATCCCTCTCATTAATTTATAAAAGCTGTTTATATTTTATAAACCCTTTATTTTTCCTCTTCATTGAAAATATTATTTTTCAAATATACTTGTTATTGACTTCAACAGTGTCATTGCCAAAACAGTAAAATCTTATTGTAGACCGTAAAACAAGGTCTGAAAAAATGGTCAGATATACTATGTCCTTGAACGGAAAAATAGCATCATACAACTTTCCTTTTCCTTAAAGTCAATCTATGATTGAATGCAATTCCAATTAGATGAGTCAAGCATTTTTAATCTATAGAGTAGTGCAGGCTGGAAAGGAGCATTGGTTCTACCCATTGTGTGGTATGTAGAATTTTAGAGCAAAAGGAAGATTTAAGATCAGCTTGTCCATTGTGTTACTTTCCAGAGGAAGACCAATTACAAAGAAGTTAAGGGACATGTGATATGATAAAATTGGAAACATGCTTCTTGGCCCAATTTAAACTTTGTTCTACAGTAAAAATGATAGAATTCATTAAAAATAGTTATAATCACAGACTTAATTTTAGAAAGAACATTGAAGTTGAGGCCAAGAAATGTAAATCAATTTACCAGGATGCAGCAAACTCAAAAGTATTTGGTTGTGCAGACTAGCAGAGTCCAGTACTGTTCCTCCATGCCATGCAACCTTTTATGTTCTCTCCTAGTTGATATTTCTTTACTTTCAATATAGTGTATCACAAAGCAGTTCTCCTGGAAAACAGTATTGAAATCCCTTTCAAATGTATTAACTAGAACTCGGATTCTTACTTCATTTCTATAAATATGGTAGGTACAAATACACATTTTCCTCACTTTGTAGATAAGAACACTGAGAGACAAAGAATCTCAGTCCTTCAAGGTCACATTTATTCCCTCAACATGAATTTGAGAGCCTGTTGTCTAAGGCACTGCACTCGGTGCTATATGGAAACAAAAATAAGACAGTCTCCAACCCCAGGGAGCTCATATGATAAATCAGTAGTGAGTTGTACCACTCCTGGCTATACCCCTAAAATGCCCCTAAACTGATGACTTACTTCACAAGCAGAAGCAAGCTGTGTCCTGACAATAATCACAGACTAAATGAGTATGCTGTGCTATTCCATAAAATGTCAATTCAGCTCACAAGTGATTCTCCTTTCTGTTTCTTAAATGCTTGACCCAGAATTGTGGATGTGGTCATCAAGGCATCGCCCCACAGCTGAGTTATGTCATGGAGGAGCCCATCTAAAGGACTGCCTACTCATCAGATGTCTCAGCCAGTGTGGGCTGGGAATGTGATACCATGCAGGCGAGGCATTGCCACACCCACAGGGCCCTTTGGGAAAGTGCTCTGTGGCATCGTCCCTCCCTCTGACTATGCTTGTCTTCTGCCATTCTTTGATATCTAAGTTGGAAAGCTGTCATCACTTGCTGTCAAAAATTTCATACTCTGTGAAAAGTTCATGCAGTCTATGAGAATAAAGTAATTGTTAACTATAATTCAGATATTATTAAACCACTACCTTCATCTTCTGACTTGCATTTATTTGATTGTAGTTTTCTTGCCTCTAGTCTCTTCCTAGCTGGAACCAGTCTCCATACCACAGTTAGAATAGTTAGAATGGTTAGATCTCCTTTGAATACTTAGATCTCCCTTGAATCTAATATTTCTCTTGTCCTGATCTGTTATTAAGAATCTTTGGTGCTTACTAAATGAAATAAAACCTTCTTATTTCTGACTTTTGCTAACCCCTCCAATCTCATTCTCCACTAATCTCACCTAATGCTCCCCAATTTCTCAAAATGTCATTCAGTTGTCATACCTCCTCCACCTCTACCACCCTAGTCCAAGCCATCATCATGTCTCCTCTGAGCTACTACACTAGCTTCTAACTCATTTTGCTGACCCCAGCCTTCCCCAACTATAGCCTATTTGCATAGCAGCCAGAGTGATCTTCCTAAAACCTAAATCAGATCATGCCACTCTTCTGCTCAGATCCCTCCAATGGCTTCCCATAAAATTTGGAATTAAATCCTAGGTTTTTTACTAGAGTCTGGAAGGCCCTACCTGATCGACTCATTCTACCTCAGCATATCTCTGATCTCATTCCCTATGACATTTCACTTTTCTACTCTGGGCCAGTGACACTGGCTTCCTTGTTGCTCCTTGTATGTACCAAGCACACTCCCACCTCAGGACCTTTGCATTTGCTGTGCCCTCCGCCCACAACACTTTTCCTAGATATCTGTATGATGCCTTCCCTCACTACTTTTAGGTTGCTGCCTAATTATCCCAGACATCCCCATCCTGGTCACTTTCTGTCCTACCCTGTTTTATTCATCTTAGCACTCATCCCTGCTTGCTATATTATATATTTATTTATTTTGCATATTTCCTAGAACACTAGAATGAACACTAGAATAAGAACTCCATAAAAGCAGTGGCTTTGTTTTTGTTTACTGCTCTAGAACAGTGCTTAGAAACACACTGAATACATATTTGTTGAATGAATGACTGAAATGTCAGTTCCTCTCTGCACACTCCCCTGACACCTCTTGGACAATTGTTCTATCCTCTCTTGCCTTAGAACTATGTATATACCTTTATTATAGCTATCACATTTTATTATAACTATTGTCTCTTCCCTCTCTTCCCCCTCATCAGTCCATAAAATCCTCAAAAGCAGATGTTTTACTCATCTTCCTATCCTTTCTGGCACCTGGAACAAATTTGGTGAAAATGAGTAGAATGAATAATGGTGGAAGAAGGAGAACAATACAGCCACACTGGAGATTGTAGGATGAACATGTGTGAGCCCTTCATTAATCCCATCTTCAGGAGGCTATGTCAGTACTAAATGCTGGCGTTTATTTCAATATAGATGCTCAAGGCAAAAACAATCTCCTTGCAGTCTACCATTTCCCAAAGTTTTCTTCCTAAGGATCTTTTTCCTGAGCCTCCAAAAACTACTTGGGTGGTGATTCCACCTGAAGCTTTAAAAATGAGCTAATCTGTAACAGTTCTGACACAAAGGCCATATCACAAACACTGATAACTTATGGAATTCAATAAGAAAATGAAATTGAGGCTGGGCGTGGCTCATGCCTGTAATCCTAGCACTCTAGGAGACCAAGGCAGGAGGATTGCTTGAGCTCAGGAGATGAGACTAGCCTGTGCAAGAATGAGACCCCATCTCTAATAAAAGCAGAAAAATTAGCCAGGCGTTGTGGTGTGCACCTGTACTCCCAGCTACTCAGGAGGTTGAGGCAGGAGGATCGCTTGAGCCCAGGAATTTGAAGCTACAGTGAGCTATGATGATGCCACTTCACTCTACCCAGGGCAACAGAGTAGACTCTGTCTCAAAAAAAAAAAAAAAAAAAGAAATTGATATATTGATATTCTTTTCTTAGAAACAACACAGATCTTTAACACCTCACCCACCTGGATGGCATGAATTTATGGACCTCATATGTACTTTAAAAGATCAACATCAAAAGAAGATTTTAATTAATTGCTACAGACTGTATGTTTGCAGGATCCAGAGTAAGAGAACAAGAAAATGCAACTAAAAAATTAAAATGACCAAAATATTGGCTTATACTCTATTTAAAATGCATATTGCATTCTTCACTGATCTTATAGTTATCACTTTCTTAAGTCACTAAGCTAAAAGCCAAATTTATACTACTTATCACTATGTGAATATACATATGCATTAAATATACAAGATTGAAAGTAAAATAATTAAATAAAAAGAAAAAAGAAAAAAAAAGCCAATCTAGGGAGAAAATGTATTGCAGTCAAAAAGAGCTCTTAAGTTTTTGCTCAGGATTTTCTACAAATAGGCTATGTGACTTTGGATAACTGGCTGCACATTGTATCTTAGGTTTCCCCTAAACTGAGATGGGTTAGAGATGGGTATTGGGACTAGATGATCTCTGAAAGCCTTTCCAAACTGAAGTTCTCAGACTCTATTGATTCAGCTGGGAGATTGTACCTAAGTGGGAGGAGCAGATTAAGTACTGGAAAAGGAATGTGTTCTCTCTCAACACCAATGACCTTGAATGGTGAGGGTACGATGGCAAAGTCTTGACACCTGGCAGTGCCTGATCCCAGGCCTCAAATGTCATTTGTACTCCTGTTCCTATAGACACAGCTATTTTCCTCAAACTTGTAGCAGCTGGGCTGCCGCCGAGATGGAAGAAGGAAGGGTTTGGATACTCCTGGAACTGGGTTTGAGAGGTATATGTAGCTGAGAAGTGCTTAGTGAGGAGACTACAAACTTGCCAGCATTGTGGTGATTGTCTTAGCTCTGCTGTTTTGTTTTGTTTTGTTTTTTCCTTAGAACTAGAATGAATGTGGCACAAGGTTCAGGGTGTGACCTTTGGGAGCTCCCAGGGAGGTTCTGGAGATTGCCAGAGGCACCCTGGGAGCAAACAGTCACCTGTGAGATGAGCCCGGGAAGCCGGTCTGTGACTCAGCTGAAGCAGCCTCTTCATGTTTCCGTATCAGACAGAATGGGTTTTTTATGAGACTAGCACTGACTGCACTATGTAGCCAAGCCGGGTGGTGAAGTAATTTATTTTCTGATATACTTTATCTTTCCTAAAGAATATACCAGAACTTTTGGGGGAAATATGTTAAGTCCTGTTTTATAAAAGTATGTGACCTCTATGGTAACGTCCAAAATCATCATTCACAATCACATGTGAATGAGTCATAACTTAAGAAATCCTGAATGAAATGAAATAAGGGTGTGTTGATTTCTCTTATCAAATATTCATTTGTGGCAACAGAATTGGCCCAAGGAACATACCTCAAGTGCATTGAAATTCTGGAAACACAGAGACAGGCCTTATCTATTAAAATGTTTCTGATATGTCACTCTCCTCCCGCCCTCTTAACAATGTATAAACACATTCAAACACACAATCACACACTTATTTTCTCTCCTCTCATTTAGTTATGTATACTCTGTGTGGTTTGGTAAAGTGTTTTAAAATACTGTTCAATGGATAATTAAAGGTTCAAAACATTTTATGGAAAATCATCCCACATAGAAGAGATTAGTAAGGAAATTCTCTTCCCAGGTTCTAATCGAAATGCAGTCCTAATTCAGGGCCCCCTCTCCAGGTTCTCATAACTGCAAACTACCATTATGCTGTTCGGCTTTCATCTCTGTCTCAGTTCTGATTCTGAGAGTAAGGCTTCTTGGCTGGAATCCTTACTAACAGTGACAAGACATTTTCAGTTCTCGGTGAGGCATTCAGGTATTACGGGACGTGATTACTCAAGCCATGTGCTTGTTATGTCCCACCTGGTAAATGATTTCTGGCCATTTTATACATGACTTCCTCTCCCACTAATTAGGGATTTTTGTGATCAGGAACTGACTGTGGTCTTTGTGTTTCTCTGTGTCTCCTCTGGTATTTTAAGTATAAGAATTTTCCAATAAGTGTTTAGTGGACACATTTCCCAGTCCTTGTGAGTTTTACTTTCAACCTTCATTAATACTTTTTTGTAGCTCATGGTATGTGTATTATAGCATCACATTTAGCTATAGATGAAGAATTCCATGCTCATAGTTTGCCCAGTTCTTCTGTGGTGATGTAAAAATCTTTAGATGAAATCAACTTTAGAGTCTGTCATGAACCACAAGGTGAAAAAGATCTATCTCTGTATTAGAGTATGAATATCCTTTAAAGAGAGGTCTTTATTCATGCCTTTTGCCTATAACCCATACCGTTGTGCATTTCTAACCTCACCTTCTCTAGCTCTCCACCAGCGTCCAGGGCAGAAGCTCTTCTTACTTTGAAATATAAGAGAAGATATATGGATCCAGGATCTTGTGTCTCCTGGTCCACCAAGAATTCTGGGCTTCAGTTCCTTATTCTTGCAAGGGACACCTTAATGTGCCTCTAGCAGTGAGGAAAGAAACTGCACACAAGATAGAGAAATACGAGACTTCTGAGCAGCTGATTATTCTTATATCTTACCTCTCCACTCCTACTCTATCTAAAATCTCATCACCTGGCTTAGCATATGAAGATGATGAGATGCATCAGGCAGACCTGGGTTTAGGACCCAGCCACTACTACAACTTTTGGCAACTTTGGACAAGGTACCCTTCCCTTCTAAGGCTCAGTTTTCACGTACATAAGTGGAGATAATACCTACTTCTTACGGTAGTTGGGAGGACTAAATAAGATTATTATAAGACGTTAGATGCTCTGCACAGTGCCTGTTACAAAATTAATCTTAAAAAAATGAGACATTATCATCTAAGTACAATAGTGTGTCAGCTTCTAAGTAATTAGGAGAGATCCTAGCACAAAGTAGGAACCCTTTAATTGCTTGTGCAGGCAGTGAATGCAGGTTATATTTTCAGAGACTGGATTATATTTATGAGTAGAGGGAAAAAGGACAGAAGAGACTCAGGGTTTAAAACAATTTTTAAACAACTTTATTGAGGTATGACTTTCATCCAATAAAAATCACCCATTTTAAGTGTATAGTTAAATAAGTTTAGACAAATATGTATAATCATATAACTACTACTGTGAGATGCAGGGATTTTTGAAAAATGTCTCTGAGGTATGGAAGCTGCTGGGATCTGAAACTGACTGGCAAGGTTTGTCCTTGACTAAGAAAGAGAGATTCTCTCTCCCTACCCCATGAAAGGAGGTAAGGTAGATGGAAATAATAGGCACTAGGTAGGGGCAGGGAATAATGCTGAAAGCATTCTCTAATGTTATCTATTTTTCCTATATGGTAGGAGGCAAGGTGCATACTGAGAAGAAGATAAACAAGGATGAGTCAGGTTCTACCATAAAATACAAAAGTTTAAATAGCATATGTGGGGAGTGACTGACAAGAGCTATGTATAGTGATTGCCCAGCTAACTAAGGCTGCCTGTATGTTACAGCCTGCATGTGGGCACGGAGATTGCAGGGGCCAGACTGATCCAAGGTTGGAGATTTCTCAGCAGGTGGGGATGAGGGGCAGAAGGTCAGAGGCAAGAGTTTTCCCTAGGGTTTATGAGTAGTATGGATGGACTCATACTCAGTGGGTGTGTGCTGGCTTAGAGGATGAGTGGAAGCCACGAGGGGCACAGAGGCATGACAATGGAGGGGTTGGGAGAACTGGATGCCCCAGTGAGATGGGTGGGGTAGAAGTTCAAGAGAGCTGAGATGCATGGGTTTGGGTTTAATATTACACAGGGGGACCTGTTCTGAGGGATGATGAGGTTCAAGTTATGCTCACAAAAATTGGCTGTTCAAGTAGAGTAGAATGCAAAGTTCATCTGTTAACAATTGATAGAAAAGACAAGAAAGGATCATTTCGACAATGCTGGGCTTTTAAAAAGCATTGCCAGTGATTCAATGGGGAGGGTTTTCACCCATGGTCTTCAGGGGACAGCTGTTGTATTGTACACTGTCCAATTCACTAGTAAATTCTGTTGGCTTTACCTTCAACATATGTCCATATCCTACCACTTACCACTCTATTGCTACCACCATTGATATAGATATCTGCAGTTACATCTGAATTGGTCTTCCTACAAATAGCCTTGTTTCCCTATAGTCTAGTCTCAGTATAGTAGCCAGAAAGATATTTTTAAAGTTCAATACTCTCCAGTAACTTCCTATCTCATTCAAAAAAAAGCCCAAGGGGCTTTCTAGACCTAAATATCCCCCCACCTCACATCTTTTCCCACCTCTGCCCACCCAATTTATTCTTTTCTCTCATCTTCTCCTTGCTTGGTTGGCTTCAGCCTCATGGTTCTCCTTGCTCTTCCTGGATCACTGTCTGCATGATTTTATAGCAGGATATTTGCACTCACTATTCTTTCTGCCTGCTAAGTTTTCTCCCATGAGTCTGTGTTATTTATGTCCTTACCTCCTCTGGTCTTTGCTCACACATCACCTTCTTACTAGGGCCTTCCCTGACTGTCCTATTTAATATCAACTTCGTCCCTTCCACAAATGCCACGTTCCCTCTTCTGATTTATTTTTGCCTTAGGACTTCTTATCAGACATCCTATATGTTTTTCTTACTGTTTATTGTCTCTTTCCTTCAACTTTTGGGTAAACTTCATTAGAGTAGACATTTTTTCTGTTTTGTTCTCTTCAGTACATGGAATGATGCCTCGTACTTAATAGGTAATCGATAAATGAATTACTGAAGAAAGATTTGTTCCTGACTATAAGGTGAAATTTTAATTGAATGCAGGCCTAAATAAAGAGAAAAAGTAGAAGGCTATGTGATTAAAAGGCCATTTTCTCTGGAAAAAGAGAAAATGAAAAAAGAAGGAAGAGAGGAAAAACTTAAAGGCTATTGTTTACTAATAGATCCTTAATAGTGCAAAGACTGACACAGATCAAAGGTCAGAGATAGATTCAGTATGGTACTGATACTGTAGGGGGAAAAGGTCAGAGATACAAAATAAAGGAGTAGGATAGGGATTTAAGAAATCAACTGGGCCAAGTGCAGTGGGTCATGCCTGTAATCGTAGCACCCTGGGAGGCTGAGGTGGGAGGATTGCTTGAGCTCAGGAGTTCAAGACCAGCCTGAGCAAGAGCTGTAGCCTGGCTTGTGGTACATGCCTGTAGTCCCATCTACTCAGGAGGCTGAGACAGGAGGATTGCTTGAGCTCAGGAGTTTGAGGTTGCTGTGAGGACACCACTCTTCTCTACTGGGGCAATAGAGCGAGAATCTGTCTCAAAAAAAAAAAAAAAAAAAAAAAAAAAAAAAAGAACAAAAAAGAAAAAAAGAAGCTTGTACTTCAAGTACATATTCTAGAAAAGCCTGTAATCTAATTTAATATCTCTCCACATTCATATAAATTTAGATTATAAGGAACTGCAGAACATCATTAGAAAGGGTGTTTTTAAAATCATGGCATTAAATTTAAGTGGGTCAGTTCTTTAAAGGGGGCTAAACACAAGATTACAAGATGTGTTTTGGTAAAATAGGTAATGAAAATGATTACTTTGAAAGAAGTTTTCTTAATATAAAAAAGGGGGAAAAGTTGTGTCTGTGATTATTGAAAACGTACAGTGAGAAAACTGTTAGGGGGAGTGGGCATGTTGGGGAGGATGATGGGGGAAGGTAGTTAAATATAAACCCACTTTTATTTGTGAACGGATTTAATCTTGATAAATGGTACCTTTTAAAATAAATATCTTGTTATGACCTTTAAAGCTCATAACAACATATTTATGTTTCAAAATCTAGGTGCAGATGATTTTAAATCTGGGAGAAACTGTTTAGAGTCCATTGTACTGTGTGTTAATATGACAACAAACCACAAAATATTAAAAAGCTACTTATTAAGGAGAAAATAATATGTAATTACTCAAACCAGGCCTTAATAACTAGAAATTTGTAAATAAATTTGTTCTTTGGGAGCTCTGTCAGGCAGTATTCGTCACAGTAACTAAAACTGCCTTTTCTATTAATGCTTAATAACAAATATTTGTTTTACTGACTTGAAAGACTCTAAACATGCTATATTTATTTTTAAGAAATATGATTAGAAATGGTTAATCTGTACTCAATGAAGTATAAATAAAAATCAGGTTATATCTATATGTATAATGTTTGAATGTTGATATCTTCACCATAAGAATGGTTTTCTTTTCCAAAATAGCAGGAAAGAAATTAGATTATTGGAAATTTTCTCAATTTACATTTTTTACTCATTAATCACTCTGAAACATTTGGCTTCCACTGCTGTTTGCTTGTAATAGAATCTGGTGCAAGAACATAACTTTGCAAATATGTGGTTGTTACACGTTGCAGAGTGTACAATCTTGAGCTCATTGCCATAGAATAGCTATCAAAATCATGAATTAGAGAAACAATATTTATGATATGAGCCATTGCCTGAAGGAAAACTAATTTTAGAGACTAAAATTCTCAAAGGCAAAATCTACCTTTGGCTTAAGCCAGACCAGCAGAGAGCCATGCACTTGGGCCCCACAGCACTGGCCTTTGAAGACTTGGTTTTACTGAACTGTGCTTTGGTGAGGAAGCTTCAGCCACTCTTCAGGGCTGCATAGGAAATAGCCCTATAAAATCTGTTCTTGTTAGAGATATTCTGCACTTTACATGGTGGCCTCTTTCTATAGACCTTCAGGAGAAATTTATTTTTCATTTCAGTCTCAATAAAAAATGTGCTTCTTTTGAACATTTTTTGGGGACATTATTGTATAACCTATAAGGTTTTTCTTTTTGCATTGGCTATTAAACTTCTGCTAAACCCAAGTTCACCCATAGCAAGGTCAAGAGCTTTATGGTATGCATTTTCATGTTGGCCTTTTTCTACTTCCTGTTTAGGTTTCTATCTCTAGTTTTCTCTCCTGCTTCTAACATATGTTGTCAGGTAGTATGTTATGTTTTCTTTTAAGCATCCTTAATTCTTAGGGTGACAAAATGAGAAATAAATATATTCATTCATACATACATAAAATTATGTTGTATTTAGTCATTTGGGTTTTATTTTGTGCTTTCCAATCACTTTGCCACCTGAAGGAACATGAGAACTTTGAATTTAGAATATTAGCGTCCAGGAGGGCAGAGAGGATTCTTTACAATACCTGGTAAATATCAAACCACACTATCCTCACCAGCCAGTAATTTTTAGTGATCTATTTGGTACATTGCAGAAAAGTACAGTCTTCATAATGCATAATATGATCCAGCATGCTGACCATTCTTTCTATAATAATTTAGTTTCTGGCACAATTTATTTACCTCTCCCTGTTTAAACTCCTTTTGCAACCAATCTATTATTCTTGAAGAGATCTGTTTAAATTTTCTCAAGTTGTGGATAATCTACAATAATTTCTGAATCCCATAGTAGGCCTGTGGGCTCAGGATGTAAACTAATGTTAATAGTCCCTGCCTCTAAGAAAAACGTAATTAGGTCAGTTAAATCCACTGAAAAAGGTCCATGCAAGCTGTTCAATTCTTTGTTTAGCCTAGATAATTAAGCCTTGACCTCTACGTGAGAGTCCTCAGAACTCTGGCTAAGCACAGTTGAACCAGACACGCCACCTACTGGGAAAAGCAACCTGGAGAAAATAGGGCAACAATGAAAAGCAGAGTGGATGGTGGTTGATGGTTGCACAACAGTGAGAATGTACGTAATGCCACTGAACTGTACATTTAAAAATGGTTAAAATGATAAATTTTATGTTATGTACATTTGATCACAATTTTTAAAAATAACGACTAGCATTAAAAAGTGTTAGAGACAAAAAAGAAATAATACTGTGTTATATTCATATTTATATTTATATTTTTGCTAATGTTAATAATAGATACCTATGTAGTTCTTACTAGGTGCCAGGTACTATTCTAAGCATTTTACTTAGAAATATAGCCTTTGTTAATGTTTCCCTCAGACTACTCGCAAAATTAAAGTTTTATTTACATTTTTATATGTCATGTCTGTAAACAAAGTTGCCACATTTCAGACTTTCAGAAAGCCTTTTAGTCAGCAAGGAGGAACTTCGATACAAGGTAGTTGAAATAAATAAAATGATAAAGCTATTATCAAATTTCATGATGCTAAAAAGCAGGTGAGGGTATGAAATTATCTGTACATCATTCCTGAGACATTGGGAAGCTGCCCCTCAGTGTAAAACATGAAAGTGCAGCTGAACTGGAGGTGGTTTAAATGTGAACTAGTGGTAAAACAAAACAAAACCATCACATAAGCACTTTGAAGTCTTGCCATTGTCCAAACATCCCCTGTAATTGTCTCATCTCTCTGTTAGTCAATTTCCCACATACAAAATATTCTTACACCTCTTCTCTGTGCTCCAGTGCTATTCTCCTGTCACCCCAAGCAACTCAGAACCCTGTCCCATGTGGGTGTCTTCCATAACATTTCCAAAGGCAACCCACTTATAATCTGATCACCACCATCTATCATTCACAGTTTGTAGATTAGAGACATGTTTTGTATCTGTGTGTGTCCCTTACCCCTACCTGAGATTGTTGGATCCATCCAGGGTAGCTGCTGCTGTTATTTCTTTTGACTTGGCAAACACACTGGATCTGTGGACAGGTTGGAGGAGATAGAGGGAGGGGCATGGGTGAGTCATTATCAGACTGTACAGAGAGAGAAGGGAGAAGGCGTAGGTACATCAGGGAAAACTTACAGGAGTCTGAGCATAAAGCGCTTACACTTCCCTGGTTTTCATTGACCCTTATCCCAGTCCTCTCCTTTGGGATCCTGTACAGATTTCCTTCATATATGTCCACCATCCTATTCAAATCATCTAGGTCAAATCTTCTGCTCCAAAAGCTTTCACAGTCTGACTCCATCCCATATGGGCTATTCCTGTCTTTTTACTACGCTGGGTGTAATCTGTTAGACTTACTAGGCTCATAGTCTCTGTTTGCTTATTATGTTTGTCTTCTCTATTCAACTAGATGATATATTTGAAGGGTCAGAGAAATGTCTTTGATTTCCTTTATATACTCCCCCTATAATACCTATCATAGTGCTTTTTTGTGTAGCTAGAATGAGCTTAATACTTTTTAAAAAACAAATGAAACTGATGGTACATCTAGGGAGGATAATATTAAGTTTTCTTTACATCTACCAAATGTAAAATACATGCATGTGTTTTGGTGGGGACAGTTTATATAAACCAGAGATATCAAAATCTTAAAGCTCTGTAGTCTCTCCCAACACAGTAAATATCTGAAAGCCTTTTTGTTATCTGGACAGTAACCATGTAAATGTCACTCCACACACAGTCATTTTATTTATGTCCCACGGCATTCCCTATCTCTAGGCTATGAGAACATAATAACTTGGGAGAATTAGGCATTCAGAATTTTCCGTAAGATACCTCTCTATTAGGAAAAAAAAACAAGAAAAATGGTAACATGGAATTTTCAGATATGTTTAAGTGTGTGTTAGGTCCACTGCATTAGGGCATGTGCCAGTTGTGGAAGCAAAATCCACTGCCCTGTGAATTGCTCCTTCTTGGTCTATCCAGAGAAGTAAATAGCGAAACATTCGTGGCTCTTGGGAAGATCCAAGATATTTGGCTAATGGTTTTTGCCTGAGTTTGCCATCGTGGTCCTGAACCCAAAATATGGTGATTATTCAAAATTATTCTAAAAACTGGCATGAAATTTGTTATTTTTTTTAACAACTTGAAAAAGAGCCTGGAGAGATGATTTCATATTTCTTTTCACCCTTTCACATTTGTGACATGTTCTCAGCTACATTTTTCCAACTTTGAATTAGGATGACTGCTAATGTTTAGGATTTTATCTGTTGGTTTCTCCTTCCAAGTCATAATTGCTTTCCATGGCAACCAGTTATGATATAACGAACATTGGACTATGTTATGTCACTGGAGGATATACTATGAAGCCAAGTTGTGATTTCATATAAGTGACTTAAAAGAGAGAAATAAAAAGTAGAAATGCTTTTTATTTCAAAATAAGAGAAGTTTTAATATTTCTACATAGCATCAGATATAGCCCAAACATCTCATTGATCCCCAAAAAAGTATTTTTCAGATCACTTAATAGACATCAATTAATATTCATGTCTACCTGTCCGGGGTAGGATAAATTATAAGCATTATAATTTCTATTTTATGAAAGAGAAACCAGACTGAAAGAGAGGCTGGGAGTATGATCATCTGATTTCTGGTTTTATTTCTGACACTAACAAGCCCTAGCCTTGGGTAAGTTGTTTAATCATGAGGGCCTTATTTTTCTCATATATAGGATAATGAAGTTGGATCTTATGCTCCACTCCCATCTGTTCCCCTGCCTATTATTCCACATGGTTTTCTTACCTATATTATACCTCAGTTAGATTCTAGATCAAGAGAGATCCTGTCCAATTCTGCAATAGAGAGACCCAGGACTAGCTGTATAATTTGGGGGACTCATTACAAAACCTTGGAAGAAATCTTGGATTCCTTGTTAAAGATTATTAAGTATTTCAAGATGGTGACAGCAGAGCATTACACTAAGCATGGGAATGAACAGATCACACATCTATGAGGCTGGCCCTGGAGAGAACAAAGGAATGTTTCCTTTATCTTCAGACACTCTTTTGTTTTTAACAGAATGAAAATCTTAGAAATGTTGGTGGAACAATGACATGAGCCATGAAAAGGAAGAAATAATGGGAATATAAATATTAGAAAGCCAATGTTTTGTGGATATTTGAAATTCTCATATATATTCACAGGGCTCACCCTACCTATAGGTACAATAGGTAACTGTGGTAGTTAGTTTTTAAAGATGTTCCCATTGAACTATGCCTCCTGGTATGCATGCCCTAGGTAGTTCCCTTCTACATTGAATCTAGGCTGGCCTGTACCTTGTATTAACCAACAGAATGCAGCAGAAGTGAAGCTGTACCAGTTGTGGGCCTAGCCTTTAAAAGTACTGGCAGCTGCTTCTTCCTACCTCTTGAACACTTGCTTTTGGGAGGCTGAACAACGATATACAAAGTCACCCTGTTGGAGACATCAAGTGGATAGACCATGTAGAAAAGCCATACAGTGAAAGAGGACCAGCTGTCTCAGCATTCAGTTATGCCTCCAGATGACTCTGGATGTGGCCATTGTCTGACTGTAACCTCATGAGAGACCCTAAATGAAGCCAGCAATAAAAACCACTCAGCTGAACCAAGATAACCCATAGAACCATAAAAGATAATAAATTTATTGATGTGTCTGAAAGTTATTTTTAAAATGTATGTTTTAGCTGAAAAATAAAAATTATATATATTTATAGTATATATGTTTTGATATGTGTACTTATTGTGGGATGATTAAATCAAGACAATTAACATACACTTCACCTCACATAACAATTTTTGTGGTTTTAGACACTCGGTGTGGTTTATTTCACAAATATAGATAACATCAACAGTGACTGTCTTTCCCATGTGACTTCAAGGATGCCAGTTCCACAATGTCTGTAGGACCACTGGATGCCAACTTCCCAGGGAAGAGAGTGAGGAAAGGGCAAGTTGCTGGGGGAAGAGAGAGGAGGAGGTTGAGGTCTTGGAGAGAAAGGCACTGAAAGAAAACTTCAACTGCTTACCATTTTGGCCAGGGGCCTGTTCTAGCAGGAATAGCTGCATTTGGACCAAAAGTTCCAATGTTCTGTTTTACGGGTATTAGCTTTCCCTTAGGTGAACTGCGTGCTATGTAGTGCCCGCTAGAATGAAGCCAATGTTACATGTTCAGTTCTCCCTTGGTTATTTTGGTTCTGTTCCACATCTAGTGACCACTAACCTTGAACATCAATTTGTGCAATCAGTCCCAAGGGGGACCAGGATAGATTCATAGCTTCAATGGGACTACTGAAAATGTGCTTGCCTGTTTCTTTACTCATGAAGAGTCAGAAGAATCATTGTCATCAAGGAAAGATAGGGCATTTTAGGCACTTATTTCATATGGTAAGATTGTTTTTCTCTCCACTGTCAAGAAAAACCATTTAAAAGTATTGTCTTTGTTTCTTTTGCTCTTAAATCATACTTCTTTTAAAGAAAAATGTAAGAATAAAAGTTAATCAGGCCTGTAAATGGTTTCCAAAAGTATCTATTTTATTAATGTACATAGGATTTAAAAGATCTATAATGAAGCATGTTATGACTTTATATAGCATTTTTAATCATTGTGAAAGATAAGCCATTTTCTTGTTGGTTCTTGATATTTTCCCATCTATATTCAAATTAATGCAGAAATATAGCCACCATCTCATTTAATGGTGGCAAGGAGTTGTATTATAGAAGTTTCTTATAAAATTTTATTCTCTAATAGAAAAAAGTAGAAATAGTAGAAAATTGTTAACATTTAAAATAGTCACAAAATACATTGCCCACTCTAAATGGTTTGATGTCTTAAAGATTCTTTCCTGTGCTTATGAATATTCAATTCTAGTAAACATCACAGCCAAAGAGTTCCAGGCGAAGTGCAATACTCTGATTCCATGTTTTAGGAATGATGCGAATAAACCTAGAAATGATTGGAGGGTTGAAAATGTTCTTCACGTGTCCTTTGGTATTACTATTTCCTTCAAAAATCTGGAAGCAAAATAATGAGAAAAATATTTAATGACAGTGTAAGTGTGTATGAAAATCTTAGATAATTTTTTATCCTTTTAGCTCAAACAGAGGGCATCAAAGAGCACATACAACACTATCACAGAGATGGTCCTCAGTTATGAAATGACATGTCAGGTAGACCCTTTTATGGATTTCATCCCACCAGTGATCTGAACCAAGTTAGAGAAAAATAAATAAATCTGACATGATGCTGTGGAGCAGCTGCCAAGCTATCTCTGCACTTAGTCCCTTTGTAGCTATGTGACTTTGAAGAAATTACTTATATTCTCTGATTCTCCAGTTCCTCACTGCCAAAATGAGGACAACAAAATTTTACCTCACAGAAATTTTAAAGATGTATGTAAACATATGACAAGGTAGTGGCCACCAAGAAATGGTTAACTATTACTGACATTTAAAACCTGGCCATGCATATTTATTTATTTATTTAGGCATATACATTATATTCTTAACTTTTTTATGGGGTTTTTTCTCCATTCTCAGCAAGTTCCCCAAGATTTACACACAGCAGAAGCAAAATCACTATTTATTTATGACAATGACCCTTACCCTGCTGTGAAGACAAGCTGATATGTGAGAAATAAACAAACCAAAACAGACAACCCAGGAGTTTAAAAAGGTGAGAGTCGGGTTCAAATGTATTAATGGAGATAAGTGCTGAGCATTTGATGAGAATTTAGTAAATATCAGTTTCCTTCTGTGTTGCCTCTCCTACTGGCTTTAGCACAATTCTCATTCCTAAAATACTAGGCACATCGCCTTAGCTTTGCCTCTGGTAGTATTTTTAACCACATCACTAGGAAGTAGAATTATTTAGGAATGTAAAAATTTTGCAGAATTTTGCAGAAAATCTAGTCTCCTCATCAGTAAAGATACTAATTGTTTTCTGTTTAATAACAATATGACACAGAAAGATTTATGGCCTTGGATTTGATCAGTTCACAAATAACAAGTATATATAAGGCAATGCCAATATGGTATTATTTCATATAACCTCTTCTGGATCCCTTCACTATCTTTTTCAATTAAAGCTAATTAAGCTTTGCAACATCCCCTAGTGTTTTATCCTATTTCATGGGTGGCTCTGTCAAAGCAGAAAGGTGATGTGCATGGTCCTTGTCCCAAGACCAGGCACCCGAAGAACTAGGATTTAGAAGACCTAAAGAGGTGGTACAGGTCAATACCTATTTGTCAAATGAAAGGTATTGTTTTTTCATCATAGCACAGTTTTCAAATTGCTTTCTCTTTGCCAAGATGCCACTCTACCTTGTCCACCATGGAGGATTTCTGCCTGTAAGGTTTCCATTCCACTCCCTGGTCACTGTAGTGGATGGTGTAGCTCTTCACATACATTTCAGAGGACAGAGACTTGCAGCCCTGTGTTATCATTGCAGTTATCTTTTTTATTTTGAGTAGGTCAATTTGTAACCACTGTTTGTTGTTGTTTGCCTATGAAAATGACAAAAACACATGGATAAGAAGAATATTAAAACCTTTGCTTTTTTTTTTTTCAGAACAAGATACTCAGAAATGCACAGAGCTCAAAAGGATTTTGTTTGTCTCATTCCTTAGGATTCACTGTCTCCTAGAAACTTTCTTGGTTTTTTGCCACAGCATGTGCATAAATTTCTGTTGCAGTATTTCATACACCACACACAATTATTTGTTGTTTGTATCCCTTATTGAGTGAGGGCAGAGGTTTACTTATTTTTACTTCCTGGTATTCACCACAACCACAATACAGGGCACATAGATGGTGTTCAATAAATACTTGTTGAATGAATGAATAAATTTATTTGGAAAAATTATTGAAGTACTAAATTATCTATAAATATTATTCTCTTAAGCAAGTTTGTTTAAATGCTATGATGATAATACTGCAGGGTTATCTGGGAAGATTTGGATAGCATTCTCTCTCTATTTAACTTATTTTAGAAAAGCTCAACTTCTCTTTTCTATCCCCTGCTAATGTCAAATAGCAGAAATAGTCCAATTTCTTCTTTTCTGATATTTCAAATAAGTGTGATATTTGATAGACCTGTTAAAGCCATAGTAGGGGCTTGATGCACAGAACTTATCCTGTCTCTGGCCTAACAAAATGCCTAATCACATGTTTGGTGATATGTACTTGGAGAAAGAAGACCAGAAAGACTACCTGAGTTTTGGAGTAATCTAAGATAAATTCTTACCTTTGGGAGATTTATCATGTCCCATAGTTTCATTCACTTCTATATGAAATGAGTAGTTTCTCAATATCACCCATATGTGCATGAGTGTATGTGTATATATGCATACACATATGTATATATTCACATATGTATTTTAAAAGCAAATTAATTGAATTAAAATGGTTGTATTAGAAAATTTAAGTCTGTAATATCCTCTAGTGACATGTGGCTGGTATCTCAGTATGTCTTCGAATCAAGGTTGCACCAGTGATACAGGATATACAAGGGATGTCCGGAAAGTATCCAGCCATTGTTAATATAAGGAGGACAGTTATGTGGCTGGATACTTTCCGGACAGCCCTTGTAGGTAGCTAAAGGATTTTTGTAGGCATAAAAGAGGTAGAGAGGTAGAGATGCTTTGGTTTTAAAGAGACGGACATAGTATGTGTGCCTGTATGTGTCTGGCTTCAATTTTCAGCCTCTCTGAAGAGACCCTATAAAGATATTTTATACAAATGGAAGGCTAAATGAAACAAATATTTCTAACTCAGAATATCAAATTTAAAATGACAGCACTAAACATTCATCTTTGGGGCCTTTATTACATTACAAAGACTAAGAGCAAATTATATGGAGAGCAAATATTTTTAAAGATTATAAAATAAAGGGTGTGGTGACAAGGTTAAACCATGAACAGGTCTAAAGAGCATCTAAAAAAATGGGATGTTATAAAGTGTATAAAAATAATGTAATATAACATTATTATTATTATTATCATTTTTATTATTTTAACTAGGTGTCAGTTTTCTCCTCTGCAAAATTACAAAATGAGGTGTTCGGGCTGCTTCAAATGGAAGAAGGAGCCATTGGCCTGTTTACTGGGAGAACGAGATTCCAGTTCTGATTCTGTTACCAGACTAAGCTAAAATTACTTAATCTCCTGTGTATTTAGACTTAAAAGGAAATGTCTGCACCAGATGGATTGCTACTTGGTACTCTAACATTCTGTGATTCTGTGATGGGCCAGAATGAGTTTTGAGGCACGGACATTCATTCTCAAAACTATCTGTGTGGGGTCCAAGCTTTTCTTTTTACTCCATTAGCACCACAATTCTTTTTTCCTTTTTGGTGGCCTACTTTAAAGATAGGTCCTGGAATTCTATAGAAAGTCAGGGAATTAGAGTGTAGGTATTTAAAGGAAGGAGACAGTATGGAATTTAGATTTAGTTGACTGAAGGGATCATACCCATGCCATTCTGATTTCTCAAGTTAGTTGAAGAATGAAACAAAAACAAGTCAACTGTTAACAGTTACCCTAAAATTAAGTCATCTGAAATACTTAATGGGCTAATATAAGGGCCAGTATAACACTTTGGAAGATGTTTAACTTAGATCACTGATTTATAACCCTGGATCATCTTACTTTGCCTCCAATTATTTCAAGGAATGTCACAAAGCTCTTTAGAAAAGGGAATAAAAAAGTTTAAACAGCACTCTTAAGAAAATGAAATATTGCTATATTGTGAAGAAAAAATAAGAGGTGATGTTGCAAATCTAAATCGTTTGCTTATCACTAACGTAAAGTGGCTAAATCAGGAATTCGCAAACTATGGCCCATGGGCCAAATCTGGGCCACTGCCTGTTTTTTGCAAATAAAGTTTTATTGGAACACAACTGTGTTTGTCCATTTACATATTGTTTATAGCTGCCTTCCTGGACAGTGGCTGAGTTGAGTAGTTATGACAGGGAATGTATGTCCCACAAAGCCTAAAATATTTACTATCTGGCTCTTTGCAGAAAAATTTCACCCACTCCTGGTTTAAATCAAGGCTAGACCAAGAATCACAGAGATAATAACTGTTGTGAGCCAAAGTTAGAGCTAAAGTTATCAAGTTTACAGATATCCTAGACTCTTGGACCTAGGATTTTAATCTGCAGAAACACAAGATGATATTCCTGCTCCCTAGACAACCCCCACACCCCTACCATGTTCCTTGTAGTGAGGGCCTTTGTTTTCTTCTGGAGAGCTGAGAGAATTCCATGCATAGAGTATATTTTACCTTGGCTTGCCAGGCATTCACACGTCCCTGGGCATTAAGACGGGCACGGGAGGGTTCCCAGTAATCTCCCCACCAAGATTTTTTAAAGGAGGAAGCTGTGATTTGCTTGTTTTCTATCTTTCCACTTTCCATACCCAGTGGTGTGGAGCATCCTGTCAAGAGAAAAGTAATGTAATTAATTATGCACCACCAATATTCACTGCATAGCATTTGTACTACAGAGAATACAAGAAACAATACAACAAAAATAACGATCACAACAATGAACATTTACTGAATCCAAGTGCTAAATACTTTTCAGATTTTATATGTATTATTTAATGCCCATATCTCCATTTTACAAATGAGAAAACAAAATATAACAAGAAGCAATAACTTGCCTAAAGTAACAAATCCAGAAGAATCAGAAACTGAATTTGAGCCCAGAGTCTGACATCAAATACTGCATTGTAAACATTTACACTCACTTCCCTCCTTCAGAGAGTCATGGAACCTTCTGTCTTGCTTTGAGGTAGACAATAATCCTAAACTAGCCATATATAAAAAATATACTCTGTTTCTTCTTCTTCTTCAAAAAAGCTAAAAAGAAGATATAATGGACCCTTGGTAGTCACCATTTAATATTTTCCTTTTCAACCCTTGGAAGGTAATTCACATTATACACTCTTTGGAATTTTGCCAACGTGTAAGTTGAGCATTATAGGCAGCAATACTGACCTGTGACTGTAAGAAACAGAGCTAGGGAGTAAGCCTGTCTGACTGCCCATCACCTCTGTGACACTTTGTCCTTGCTAGTAAAGCATGCACAAATTTTCTTAAAGTGATGCATTACTTTTTCCATGAAAAAAGCCCTAAAAAGAACACCTATCGCTAATGCTAATTATAAAAGTATCAAGAAAGTGAAATAAGAAGAAAATAATGTTTCCTGCATAGAAAATAGATGTTTTCAATAAATTAAGAGTTGAATGTCACATTTTAGTGTAGCTTACCTATGATTTGAACACATCTATCATACCATATACCACAGGGAAACAAAAAAATCCCAGTGACTTATGGAACTGTTTTCAAGGCATGCTCCTGCCTATATAAGATTTGTGTTTTATATGGGAGATGTTATGTACTACTGTTAGCTGCACATTGGCAAAATGCCCATATCCATATCTCTCATGAATGCCAAGGGTATGTATGTTTTCATATCTGCTTTGATAAGAAACTGATTCCAAGGTTCAGCTACTTTCTCCACTGTGAGTCATGGCTTCTTCCCTCCACCCTGAGATGAGGTGCTCTAGCTCCCCAACAGGTGTACCTATTTATTGATCTCCCTACCTCCTCGGCCCTTGAGAAGCCAGGTGGGGCCTGGATCAGCCAAGCCCCACCTGGCTTGAGGTGAGCCCCATCACCTCACCTTTTTAACCTGAGAATGCTATTTTCTATGTGTGCTTTAAAGTGAAACATATTGAAAATCACTGATTTAAGAGTCCAAGAAGAATAGTTGATAAGACTCTTAAACATCTTTATTATATATGGCAGAATTTTATTATGACCATTTATGACTACCTGGATTTATGTATACCACAGGTCACATTACAGCCCCTGAAAAATTGCAGCTTACATAGAAAAGACTTGAGTAGCTACGTAGAGTACTAAAGAGAGTATAGAGTACAGTCATGGTTTAGAAAGTGGGAAGCAGACTCAGATTTCAAAAACACTCATTGAACACCAAATATATGCCAGTAATGTTGCTAGATACTTTTTTTTTATTTCAGCATATTATGAGGGTACAAATATTACGGTTATGTGTATTGCCCATGCCCCCCTCCCCCCTTGAGGCAGAGCTTCAAGCGTGACCATCCCCCAAACGTTGCACATCTCACTCATTATGTTTGTATATACCCATCCCCTCCTCCCCCCTCCCACCCGCCCAACACCCGATAAGTGTTATTCCTATATTAGATACTTTTATTACACTATATCTGAGTGACCTGGAGGATTTTGGAAGAGTCAAGCCTAGGTTGAATCTCAGGTAGTTCTTACTGAAAATGGGCTGATGGAGGTAATTCCAAATTAGAGCCTTCCCTTGGAGGATTATGGTGGTGTGTCCATATTATCCAAACACTGCTCAGTAAGGTGGTACCTGTCCTCTGGCTGGTAGAGCCAGTCTCAGTCTAGATCACACTTAGAGTTTATCTGAATGGAACCTGTGTTTTACAAAGGTTTTTCTAGGAGCCAAAGTCATTGAAAAGAACTAAAAATTCTACTCATTCTCCCACACCTCCCAAATCTTAATTCTGAGTGGCAGTGAGAAAATAACACGTCTTTGTTCCTTACCATTCACCTCACACCCTTGAAGTTCCAATCGAAGGGTAGGTCTGTTATAGGATCTAGTTGGAGAGATCCTGATATATCTAGCCACAATAGGTGGGTCAAACTGATTTTCTTTTATTGAAGATGCATCTGAATTGCCATCAAAATACTAGAAGAAAAGAAGAAAGCTTAGTTATGTAACAATTCTCAATAAAGTGATTTTATAGTAAAATTTTAATCTAGAGTTTAATATTGTGATATTAAGTTTTCCTAGGGCCTGAACCAAATCAATTTGGTCTGAAACTATAGTTGGGGATATTTTTAAGAAGATGGTGTAGGTGTAGTTTGTCCTATTTCTCCTGCTAAGTACATCTAAAAACCCTGGGCATTATACCTTAAGAGAAACATAAGAAGACTCTGAAAGGAGGAGAGAAGAAGGCAGACTGACTAGGGTTCTTAGAAGGAACAACACAGTAGTATGTTCCCTGGGTGTTTCTTTCTCTTTTTTTTTTTTTTTTGCCTCATATATCTCAGACTTAGAGATAAAGAAGGAAGCAACCTGGAAAGACCAATGGGTACAGACAAAAAAAGCCCCAACAAAAGCCTGCTTTCTGTAGCCAAAGGACCAGGTAAGCGCAGCCTTAGCAAGACAGAAAACTTTGAGACAATAACTTCCCTACTTCAGCCAAACGTCACCCAAACCTGTTGGCCCTCCTCCACCCACATCAGCAGAGGCTGAGTGGGGAGCCTAGGCTTCTATGTTCATGAGACTAAAGGGGCACCCCAACACCCTCATTGGGGTTGTGTCAGAAAATGCCACACAGGGACCCAGGACTCTCATCCCCTCTAGTCCTTAATGAAGCTCCTTCCCCTGCAGTACCGGTGGAGACCACATGAGGAACTCCCATCCCCCACCCATTAGCAAAGAGGAGCAATTGCCTCTAAGGTGTCAAGGGAGTGGGGAATCTGGACTTTGTCACCTGGCAGTAACCAGGCTGTGCCCTGTCCCTTTCCCTGCCAGAGCAAGGGCAGGAAAAGCCAGCTAACACAGAATATAAGGACAGACATCAGTAAGATTGAAAACAGAAAAAACAATAGACAACAAAAAATCAATGAAAGAGCTGGGTCTGTGAGAAGATAAAAAAATCGACAAATCTCCAGCAAGACTGACAAAGAGGGGGGTGCAAATTACAATATCAGAGATGGAACAGGCAACATCCCTGCACACATCAAAAGGATAATAAAGCAATACTACACACAACTCCACACACAAACCTAACAACTTAGAGGAAATGGACTGATTTATTGAAATATACAAAATATTCCAACTCACCCAATATGAAATAGATAATTTGGATAGTCCTGTAACCATTTAAAAAAATTGAATTTGTAATTGAAAAACTTCCCCGAAAGAAATCTCCAGGCCCAAATGGCTTCACTGGCAATTTCTACCAAATGTTTGAAGGGTTAATACCAATTCTAGACATTCTCTTCCAGAATGTAGAATAGAATAGCATGTTTACCGACTTATTTTATGAAGCTAGCATTACTGTGGTATCAAAAACAGAAAAAGACAGTCCAAAAGAATAAAACTACATACCAGTATCTCTCATGAATATAAATGCAAAAAACTTTAAGCTATGGACTCAACTGTAATCTGTGTTCTCACTCCAAATACTGACTAGTAAGAACCATGATTGAAGATTTTCATGATTTGTTCTAAGATATATTATAAATTTATTATAAATAACTAAATTATAGTGTAGAGAAATAGTAAAATACTAAATGATTTGCATAAAATAAAAATTGAAACAGATTCAATGGCAGATAGATCCCTTGCACTTAGATAGCTTTCTTTCGGGGGAGGGAGTTCAGGGAAGATGGGGAGAGTTAGGCCTCCTGGCTGAGCCAAAGGAAGGTCCAGCAGGGGAATGTCATTCCTCAGGCATGGTCCCCCCAAAAGTCTGAGAATCACACTGCCTCAGGGCATTACTGGCATTAACACTACTATTTCCTTCAGGTACATTGATATAAAGAACAAAATAGAATGTAATAGTGAAATCAAAGCTCTTGGTAACCCGTTTGTAGCACGAACTCTTTGAGGCATAAGACCAGATACTCTACTCTGCTATACACCATCTGCCAATCTGAGAAGTCTGAGTATTTTGTTTGATGATAAAGTGATTTTTTTCAAATGTTGGAGGGTTTTGAAGTTTCAGTAATCTCGCTTATGTCTTTAATTTGTGATGCATAGACCCATCATATACCACTTTTCTCCATAAAACTCTTAGAAAGCCATTCGCATTTCTAACACCCAAGGAGGTTTTTAGTGTTTTTAAAGATGGTCATTAGATATAGTCATAATAACCCTAGGTTGAGTCCTGAGATTCAGATAGAAACATGCACACAAACCATCACATTCTTTGTGCTATTCCCTTTGAATATCTGCCAGTTGGTGTGGTCAGAACTGTAGGCCACGTTGAACTCTGTGGTATAGAGGGACTTCAGGTAGTGTTTGGCACCTTGGGTCTGGATCCCTGTGATTACAACTTCCTTTTGCATGTCCACCTGCAATATAACAGAGCCAGTAAACACAACGGTCCTTGTCAATGAGTCACATACTGTCCTAATGAATTATACAATTAACTTTCTTTAGAACTAAAGAACCAGCACCTAAGATCTTAGCAAACTGATAAAGTGACTAAATGCAGTCCATATTTGAACACAGAGTACCTGGACTTAAATCCCAGTGCAAGCACTAACTAGCTGGGTGTTACTTTGGGAAGGTGATTAGCATCTCTATGCCTCAGTTTTTTTCATCTATAAAAGGATATATTACTAGAACCAATCTCAGAGGGATGATTTTGAGGATGTAAAGTATGTAAAATAGTGCCTAGCACCTAGCAATTGCTTTTTCCCTTAACAATGTTACAAGAACAACATGAAGAAATTACCAAATCTCTGTCATTTTTATTACAATAGCAGCAAATATTATTAGGCTATTAAGATATACCTGGATCCAAGGATTAGAGCCAAATTCTGTTGCATGTTTTTCTACACTCCAAGCATTATATGATCCAATGTTGTTTAATCTTGCTAGTTTAGGCTCCCAATAACCTAAATAGAAAGGAAGAAAAATAATTATTCTGAATTTTAAAAAACCCAAACAATTAGCAATTTTTCAAATGAGTGTGATCAAGGGGAAGACCAGATCCTTGGAGAAACTGTGTTGCAGTTAGGAGACCAGGCAGTTGACATGGGCCTCAGCTACTGAGCCAGTCCTTGATGAGCTCTTGGCTTCAGATCTGTGTTTGGTCAGCTGTCAGCCACCACCCACCCCCTTTCTTGCACATGAGAGGTGTTTGCCTTTTCTCAGTCATGTTGATGTGTCTGCTGTGAATATGCCTACCTCATAGGAAGACATGGAAGAGGATCATGAGACTCCCATGTCTCATGATCCTCTTACCATGACCTCCTGATCTTGGGAAAGGCTTTGAGGCAGAATGAGGAAACTTAGGAGGAGCTCCTGACACATAGTGGGTGATCAACAAGGTTTCTTGAATAGACGAATGGTTGACACAGGCAAAGGGCCATATTAATGGGAACTATATTTGCCCGGCTGTTAAGACCCTGTAAATCTGGCTGGAATATTATATGTGCAATAAAATCCACAAAAGATGAATGGGGAGAGTTTTAGAAATGGGCACATGGTCATAAAAGTAAGCTATCTCCTTCCTGCCAAATCCCTGTAGAGAGGTGCACTGCCTATGTAGAGATACCAATAAACCTTAGCTCTTGGCTTTCCCTAGACGAATCACTTTTGGGAACATAATACACCGGAGTGGGTGGTGGTGATAAGAGTATGCGAACAAGCTTTTAGCTCCTGCCATAGTGTTCCTTCCTCTACCACATGATCACCTCAAATGGAATTGCTTCACTATATTGTGGTAGAGAAATGCCTGTAGAGAAGAACTGACCCATAGGCATGGTTGTCATGTATAGTTTCACAGGTTATATACTGCACAATTGTAGGGGATGCCATTCATAGGATATGGTACTATAACTTACCCAGATACTCAGAAGCTTTGATCTGTGTATCAGATATGATACCAGTGCTTAATCCCATTGGCATCTTACATTCTATGAAAAACAGAAAAATGAATAATTTTTGCTTATAAAATACATATAACAAAGTAAAAGCTCCATGGCTAGAGATTATATCTCTGATGGGTCAATAATTAGATATTTTTCTCTACCTTGTACAACACTGACTTAAACATGTCATATCATAAAATTGTAAATGTTCTAGCAAGACCAGTGCTTTAATAGAAATAATGACATCCTAGAGGAAAGCAACTGAAATCCTGAAATACAATTGGTTTTTACAATGATTTCCATCTGCTTTTGTCTTAAGCTATTTCACAATGTTAAATAAGTACTATCCCTCATGAGACTGTGTTCTCAAAAGTTTACCTGGAAGTTACAAAGTTATTTACATCTTGATCAAGGAAGGGATACCAGCCTCTGTGCTACCTGGATGTTGGGCACAGTGCTTGATACTCAATAGGTGCTTAGTAAAGACTTAAAGAATGGATAGATGAGCTGAGCATGGTGGCTCACACCTGTAATCTCAGCACTTTGGGAGGCTGAGGTGGGAGGATCACTTGAGGCCAGAAGTTCAAGACCAGCCTGGGAACATAGCGAGATCCTGTCTCTACAAAAAATAAAAAAGTTAGCCAAACATGGTGGCTCATGCCTGCAGTCGCAGCTACTTAGGAGGCTGAGGCAGGAGGATCTCTTGAGCCCAGGAGTTTGAGGTTACAGTGACCTATGATTGGACCACTGCACTCCAGCCTGGGTAGCAGATAGAGACCCCATCTCTTTAAAAAGAAAAAAAAAAGAGTAATAGTTGGAAATGTTGTTTCTTGAATACTTAAATACTGAAATGCCAAGTTTAGTGACTCTCTCAGTCACTGACAAATTCTTGTTACCTTTCCCTTCTCTACCCTAGGAACCTGTACAATTTCTTACATGCACTTTCCCGGGGATTGTAAATCATGAAGCATGTTCTACATTGGTTTCCCAATTAAGAGGAATGTCTTTGATCTGCTTGATGTGTTTTCAGTACAATCAGACCAGGGGCAAGAATAAAAGCAACTATGGCTACAAATTATGCCTTTGTCACATCAGAGTTCTCAGAGTTGAATATTTGTAATCTAAAAATTGGTAATATTCTAGTAATAGGCACTCTCCTGCTTAAAAAAAATCATGTGAATATTGAGTGATACCTTTGTCTATGACAAGAAATGGCGTTTGCATCCCTGCTCTCTGGTTTTCTCCAATCTCTGTGTTTAGAAGCCACCAGCCGGGTTTTGATGGCTTCATTTCAAGAGTTTTAAATGCACCTGAAATAGAGATTTAAGGACATTACACACCCAAAGTGTAACAAGTTAACATTGTGGCTGATAACTCTCCAAGAATCTGAAAATCCCTGTTTCTCATGAGGCTTTACAACAGAATTTAAGAGTTAGTTATCCATTTCTCTTTAGGTAAGACTACAGGTATAACAGATAAAAACAAAACAACAGCAGCAATATACACACAGATTACTAAAAATCAATCACACTAGGATTTAAAAAAACTCACTACCACACCTTGCTAGAAAGAAACTTTCACTTATCTAAATATGTTACAAGTTAACTCATACATAGTACAGCTTCACAATCCTAAGTATCAATATCAAAGTGATCTTGAATGATTCATCATTGGGTCTCTAACCTCTGCTACATGTTTCCTTTCTGTCTCTTCATTTTGCTTTTTTCTCTCTTTTTAATATGAGAAAATCAAGAGAAAACACTCTTCCTCTATGTTTTTGACTTTTCTGTAAAGCTTAAAGATTTGGATAGAGACTTGCATAGACTGTTTCAGAAAGTCACTGAAAACTCTAAAACCTCTGATTGTCCATTCTGGTATGTAATATTACACGCTGCCAGTTAATACTTAAATTCTGTTAACTATAATTTGTGACCGTTTCTAAGATTGTGGGTGAAAATTAATAGATGATGGTCGTCCCCTTCAACACACTGAAAAAAGATCTTCAGTTTTCCTCTCTCCAATGCAGATATTTAGGTTTGGAGATTTAAACGGGAAAAGCCAGTCCCAGCTTCTCAGTTTATCTTGCAGGCTCCTGGGAAGGACAGCCGATCTGCTAATACTTGGTAAAAAGATAAAGAGTAAAGTTGCCCTAATCCCCTCTCTCTCTGATCTTAAATAGCGTGGGTCTCTCTAGATGTATTAGCAAGTCACTGGCATGTGAAAACCAACAAGAACTCTCTCTCCCTTTCTTTTAACCAAACCAGGCCTGTTTGGACTTCTGTGCCTACACCTAAGGCAGGTCCACAGGACGACTTCCCCACCCAAAGTCATGTCAAGGGATGGCCTTCGCTAGATGATCAGGCGGCATTTGTGGAAGGGAGGCTGCTTGTTAAAAAATGAAGACTCCTGGGAATTCTGCCCAAGATCTACATTAAAGTCTCTGAGAACAAAATTTCTGCTTTTGCATCTGCATTTGCACTGGCTTCCTAGGTTTTTATGATGCCCACTGAAGCTTGAGAATCTGGCATCTGGCACTCACATACCTATTACGTAAGCAGGTACATCTACAAACAACTCATTGGCACATAAACATCTTTTCTGATGATCGTAGTTTGTTTAAATCTATCCTTATCATTTTGCACATGAAAAGCTCTAAATACCTTTGTTGTTATTTAGCTTTTATACAAAGCTTTTTGTATCATGTAAAAAAAGTTTTCTTTCCTCTTCAAACAGCCTTATGAATCAGTTCAAGATTATGATTCCTGCGGTCACTTGCTCAAAGATATTATTAGGGTGATAGAGCCAGGAGTAGAATTCAAGAATTTGGAAACCTTAATAAGTTTCTATCTGGCTCCTGACAGAGATAACTTTAGCTGCCTGGGACCTGTGAGATTCATTGTGTCACCTGTTGAGATCTGATCTTTATGACAAATAGTGGCTTGGGAGAACCTGCATACGACATAGCATCTCTATAGAACCAAGTTGGGCCACACATTTATCCTGTGTGGTACTGCAAACAGTGCACACGTTAGGTGATGTTTTTGTACTCTGTATACAGTTTTGGCAAATAGCTTTGTCTAGGCTTTGTGCCAGAACTTTGTGTTCTGATCTTGGAGGAGGAAGATGCACAAGGAGAGAATGAGGGGGAGTTACGAATGCTGAGATTGCCTTCTCCTGGTATTTATTAGCAGTGACCTCTTTCCATCACCCACTATTTACCAGGCAGAAGGGGCCAGACCCCTAACTGGTGCTGTTGATGGCCATTTTCCAGCAAGGTCTGCCCATGGAAGTGAACCACGTGAATGTCTTGGGAGCCGCCCACATTCAGCAGGTGGAACCTCACCCACTCTTGCTCGTACATTCTCAGGCCAGGCAAGTTGTAGATCATCCCATTAATGGCTGAAAGGATAGAGAGATACAACCAATTAAAAACCTGTATACACCAGGTTCGCTGGTAAGGAAACATGAGGCAACCCACTCACTGTCAGTCTTCCTCATTTCTCTGCGTTCTCAGGCCCACCCAGGCATAGAGAGGGCCCTACTAGATGTCATATCAGTGAGAGGCTGAAGCAGAACCACCAGCCCTTCTCAGGTCACTCCCACCAGGCTACAGCAGAGGTGCAGGTGAGCTCCCTTTCTAGGTCATTTATCACTCTTTTCCCCAGATTTTACACTTCTGCTCTATGCTTTATCCATTTATTATTCCCACTGATGGTCTGAGTTTTCCTTTGCTACAAAAAAAATAAGAACTAATATAGGCAGACAGAGCAAACTCCAGGGGTCAGAGTAAGGAAAGAGATGTGCAGCATATCACCCTAAGGTCTCCTACATTCAGAGATTGTTCCAGGCAAAATTAGGATGTGGGAGTTTATCTTTGGTGTACCTACCAACCATAGTGAGTCACATTTATTCTCTTGTTGATATGATAGCTCCTCTGCCCCCTTCCCAGCTTAGATGTCTATGATTCCCAGGTTTTACCACTCTCGCCTTAGTGAAATTTGTGGGCTTTTAAAAAAGGTACCTGATATACTTGATCATTTAAGAAATGTAACACAAAACTTTAATGATAAAGCTTAGTGCTACCAAGCATTTAACTGGAACTAAAGTGAGAGAAGTTTTTTTCATTCCTTCTTAAGTTAAATCCTGCTGTGGAATTTCAGGAACCAGACAAGTGAATTTTTGGAAGGGGGAGAGTTGAGGTCATTTGGGCACCCTTAAAATTATATCAGGTATGGGAACACCTATTTACATACTGATAACACCAGCTTGTAACCCCTCATCTTGGTTTCTGTTTCAGTTTCCAATTTACAGGCCACATCTGGAATGGATTTCTGAGTAGGCATACTTTTCCCAGTGTGACCACCCAAATGCTCTCTTGCCACTATACTGCCACTGCCTGGCTCCCTAGTTTCCTATCTCATTTTGTTCTCACGTGCTTTGGAGCCACTTGGTAGCTACTAAGAGCTAGAACTGTTAGACTCATCCTTATTTTAGAAAAGACACATGGGTGATCATTTCCTCTATATAAACACTGCTCCTTTAGAGATCAAGAAACAGGTTTATTAACTTTTGAAACTGCAGAATAATGTTAATACCTTTTCAATATGTTACCACCTGAGGCACACCGGCTTGTTTTGTTTGCTGGTTTGTTTTGCAGTAGCCACTGTGTGCTACCTTTCACACTCTCTCTACTCTCCTTCACCTGCAGTGTCACCTACCAGGTTATGCCAGCCCTCTGGGATGTTAGGGAGCTGGTTTTAATTGTAGCCCCTGGTTCCTCAGAAGCATCTCATGTCTAATCTTGTGAAGATCTAAGGGCAGGAATCACTGTGACCCAGTGTAATTTAGTTCAGAAATTAGATCAAAGTCAGAGGAAAATACCATGAAACTCATGGGAGTTTTTTACTTCTGAGGATGCGAGTTTCCAAGACCTTTTGGACTTCTTTTCATAGTACCAGCTCTTCTTTTCATCAAAGACCATAAAAAGTAAGACAAATTCTCTCATGTCCACCGGCATGTTGCTCTCCTTATGAAGTGTTCCTTTTTGGCAGATCAGCAGGGGCCCTATCAAGCCCGAGTGGATATCTTTTTCCTGGAAGGCAGGAAGAACAAATTACATGTATTCTTCCTTTCTCAGGATTTTCTTTGCTCTCTGACAATCACTGATTAGATAGAAAAGGAAACTTTCTTAGAAGCTCTGAATTTGAAGGTTATAAGGGAATAGTTTAATAAGCCTGGATATTTATAATTTAATTCTGTTACAGTCATATTCCCTTTCTCTGACTGATATTTTATCCCAATAATGATGATGGTAATATTGATAATATAATGGATACTATTTATTGAGCATCTACTATATTAAATGCTTTGCCTATAGATCTCATTTAATCCTGATAAGTGTTGTATAAGATAAATATAAACTCATTCATTGAACAAATATTTACCAAGTGCTTACTACATGTTATGCACTATTTCTCATTTATAGCTTTGGAAACCAAGGCTGAGAGAGGTCAAGTGATTTTTCTAGGGTCATGCAATAAGTGACAGGGTAGAACTTTGGATCTAAGTCTGGGATCTTTCTACTATGCCTTAAATGAAGAAGTTTTTTTTTTAAAAAATTGACATATAAAATTGTATGTATTTTACTGTATATATTCACACCATATTGAAGTTTATATACATTGTGGAATGATAGACGAAGGAGTCTTGACTTTGCAATTCTTTCATAAAGAAAGAAAATTGCAAATAAATGTCTTCCTCTGTAAATGTAGGGACTCTAACTTGGGGCCAACCATTTAAGGGATCCTCCCTCTTCTCCATTGAATAAATCTCTCTCTCTCTCTCTCTCTCTCTCTCTCTCTCTCATCTGAAGAGCTGCATGGAGAGTCCCTAGTTATGGTAACTGCAGACTGTTGTCCACAACCCTCACACATTCCTCATGAAAAGCAAGACAGATTTTTAACAGGAAATAACCCCAACACTTCCATTTGGTGGGCTCAGGTTAAAGGTCAGGGCAATGACAAACACTGTGGACGGAAGTCCCTACCAGGTCCACAGCTGAGTAGTAGGCCCAAGCCCGACAGGCAGAGCCAGGGCTTTCCGGCCCGGACCGATCAGTGGCGTGCCACACATATGTGTAGCTGCTGTTTGGCGGAATAGCATTGTCTTTCTTAAACCATTCAGGAGAGTCGTCTTCATAAGTCTTTCCCTCTGATGATTTGTCATAGGAAAGTCCATGAGCGTGAAGAGAATATGGTCTGGAAGCTAAATTTTTAAAACGAACCTGGGAAAAGGAATGATCCACAAATATATTCAAGCTTAACAAAAATCTAAACCCCAGAATGTCAGCATTATAGGCCAAAGTGGATGGTTGTGAAATCAGAGCTAAGATATACTGAGTTCTGACAATTGCAAATTAACTTGTGCATGTTATTTTATTTAATTTTTACCACCATCCTGTGAGATCGGGCCCAAGTAGTTTACCTCAGAAACACCACAGCATGTTTGTTCCTAGGCTCAAGGCTGCAAATGAAATGACAGTGATAGGTGCTGGAGATTTGAAGATGAAAGGGGCTTGGTTCTTGCTCAAAAAGCTTTCAAGCTACTGGCGGAGAGAGACATATACATGTAAATCCAGCTACAAATCCAGAGACAACAGGTGCTACACACAAAGTAAGAAAGGGGTGAGATGAGAATGCCCTGGAGGAGCAATTTCATGGAATGTTTAGGAGAGGTTGGAAGAATTGAGGAAAGTTCTTAGGGGAAATGAAATTGGCCCTTATAGAAAGAACAGCAGCTCAGCAGTGGGAGAAAGACATTTCAGGCTCCCAGAAGGGCAGAAACATGCCCGTAAGGAGGGGAGTAAAGGAAGAGTTTGGGGGACGGCAAGGATCTGGGTATGGCTGGGCTGTGGAATGCACAAGGGTGGGTGGAACCTGGTGAGAAATGAAGCTGGAAAAGGACCAGGTGAGGACCAGATGGCGGAGGACCTTCAATGCTGCATGGGGAGAGGAGGAGGGTCAGACCCATGAAGCTCCTCCTTGTCTTCTCTTCTATTAATATAACTTCTAGTGATTAAAGACTCCCTAATCATAAGAGAGAAGATTATTGCCTCCAGTATCTTCATGGAACATTTAGAATAATTAAGATTCTCATATCTCTATGCACCTATTTGCCTTTTTAAAAAGAGCAAATGCTCACTGAAAATTTGGTGGGTGCTTAAAAGGGGTATAATAGAGTATGTGTTTGGATCTAGAATAGTCTACTTTAGATTTAAGTTCTTTCCGTTTTTTTTGTGAGTGAGAGGTTAGAAAGGATGAGGAAATAAACTTAGTTATAAAAGCCAGCTGTAGATCTGAAACTGGACGGACACAGGATTTTGAAAGAAATGACCAGGACTTCGAAAACACTTAGGAAATCTGCTCACTTTTGGAAGGCATGGACACACTTTTACTTCCCTTACTAATTTTCTTTAACTTCACTTTCTTTTAAGAAAACACCAAGAGATACTTCTAAATTGCCATTACTACCCCACTACTACCGCCACCACCACCACTACGATGAAACTCCACTGAAGTGCTCCTGATTATATTAATTTTCTGTGTTAACTTTACATAGTAAAGTTAGCTTTAGATAAAAATAACAGTGTGATTTTCCCAAGATTATACAGTTTTCAGCATTTTAAAAAATCATGAGACCGATTTTCTTTGTCTTGAAAATTGTCAAATTGCTTGGCAAGGAGTCTTTGAAAAGAAATGTAATTATTTGTTAATCCTGGGAAATAAATAAACCACCCCTATTCCTCTTGCCACCTTCATCTTTACAGCCTTCTGGTGCTTGTGAAAATTCCTCTGATGATCTTAACAGTATTCCCTAAAGATGACTTACCTGGATAACATCATCCACTTCGGCTCTAATAACAGGACCAAGAATGCCAAGATGTTCCTCATACTCCCCCTGAGGGTCACGTTTGGTAAAAGTGCTATCAAGGTACTTTCGAAAAACTACTTTCTTGTATATGGTGCCCTCTGGAATATCATCAATGTCTTCATTATCCATTTCACTGAAATGATAACAATAGCATTTGTTTAAAAGAAGAAATGAAAAGAATGTTCAAAAAATTTAGAAAATTGTCTCTGTTTCTAAATACATAGGTTACTAGGTTATTAAGTATGAAATGTCTGATTTCCTTAAGTACTAAGTTTGACAGTTGATATCTCTGACATTTCACTTTGACACTTGTTTTATTTTTATTGTGAGGTTACATCCTCAGTCTTTCAAATGCATGTTTTGGCATGTGATTATCTTTCAAAAATTTCTTAGAGCAATTTTTGTGAAACCATGGATAAGTAAAAAATTCATGTTATTTTCTAATATGAGTTCTGTTGTGGAACCAATGCAGCGCAGACAGCCCCAAATATCAACAAAGTGTTTGGGAAGGCTGTGGCTAAGGAACCACAGTATGTTGATGGTTTGAGAAGTTCCATTCTGGTGATTTTAATCTTGAAAATGAGCCATGTGGGTGACCTGAGACCACAGTGGATACCGATGAGCTGAAAGTGGAAGCAAATCCATCTCGACCTACACATGAATTAGCAGCAAGGTTTGACGTTCCTATTCCAACAATATCGGACCATTTGAAACAAATCTGCAAGGTAAAGAAGCTGGATAGATGGGTTCTGCATGAATTAAATGAGCATTAGAAGAGAAGCTTGCCTTTCTTTGCTGTCATGACATAAAGGCAAACCATTTCTGCACTGTATTGTTATGTGTGATGAAAAATGGATTCTTTTTGACAATAGCAAGCATTCAGCACAATGATTGGATAAAGATGAAGTGCCAAAACACAGTCCAAATCCAAATAGTCATCAAAAAAAGCTACTGGTGTTGGATTGGTGGTCCAGTGCTGGTATTATCCACTATAGCTTCATGAAACCCGGTCAGTCGATTACAGTGGATGTCTACTGCAACCAATTGGATGAAATGATGAGTATGCTTGTGATTAAGCAGCCAAGACTGGTCCATAGAGAACAGGCCAATCCTCTTGTAAGATCACATGCTACAAAAACCAACACTGCACAAATTACAGAAGCTGGACTTGAAAACTCTCTGGCATCCACCATATTCACCAGACCTTGCACCAACCGACTACCACTTTTTCCAGGCTTTGGACCACTTCATGCAAGGAAAAATATTCAATTCTCAATAAGCTGTGGAAAATGCCTTTCGTGAATTTATCGCCACTCACTGTACAGGCTTCTTTGCTGCTGGCATAAACAAGCTACCATTAAGATGGCAAAACTGTGCCGATAGTTTAGGTGCATACTTTGATTAATTGTACAGCTTCTTGTTTGAGATATAATAAACTAAAACTTGTGATTCAAAATCAGACATTTCATATTTAATGACCTAATAGTATCTAGAGAAGGTCTTTAATAAATACTTGATGGATAAATGAATGAATATATAAGAGAACAATAATTCAATCCAGTAAATATCTTTTAACTCCCAGCTCAAATATCATTTCGTACATATGTCTTCCTATGATCCTTTAGACTAGGTCAAGTTTCTCTATATCATTCCTTATATTTCTATAGTAGTAGTACATATAGTAAATACCTATAGTATCTCTATAGTATTTCTATAGTATATATAGTAAATTATATATAATTTATTTGTGAGATTATTAATATCTGACTCTGTTACTAGGTTATAAGTCCTATGAGGTCTTATAGGCTATTGTGCCTAGTTTGTTCATAATACTTTCTTCAGTGCTTGGCATATTATCTGGCACATAGTAAACATTCAATTTGTGTCAAACACATAAATGATTGAACAAATATATTAACATAGCAAATTTTAACATCAAAGGCAGACCATGCAATAGGACAGTGCCAGAGCTTGAGGATATCAGGTGATGTTCGATGGTCAGATGAATTAGAAGGTCACACCTGTGAAGGACACTGGATGGATGAGTGCTTTGTACCCCGAAAGTAGCTACCCTCCTCACATTTGCTTTTGCTAAAGACATTATTCCCAAGCTTCTTAACACTGGACTGGGCAAAGATATTTTTGGATATGACCCCAAAAGCACAGGTAACAAAGGCAAAAGCATACAAATGGGGTTGTGTCAAATTAAAAAGTTTATGCACAGCAAAGGAAACAATTAATAAAGAAGAGACTTATAGAATGGGAGAAAATATTATAAAACCATATATTTGATAAGGGCTTTATATCAAAAATATAAAGAACTCAACTCAGTAGCAAAAAACCAAATAACCCAATTTAAAAAAGGGCAAAGGACTAGAATACACTTTCTCAAAAGAAGACATACAAATGGCCAAAAGGTATATGAAAAAACACTCAACATTACTAATAATCAGAGAAATGCAAATTAAAATCATAATGAGAGATCACCTCATACCTGTTAGAATGGCTATTACAAAAAAGACAAGACATAAGCCATGGAAGGATGTAAAGAAAAGGGAAACCTTGTATACTGTTGTTGGGAATGTAAATTAGTACAGCCATTATAGAAAACAGTATAGAAGTTTCTTAAAACATTAAAATGGAACTACCATATAAGCCAGCAATCTCACTCTTGGGTATATATCCAAAGGAAATGAAATCAGTATGTTGAAGAGATATTGTACTCCCATGTATATTGCAGCATTATTCACGATAGCCAAGATATGAAATCAACATAAGTATCTATCAACAAATGAATGGATAAAGAAAATGTGGTACATATACACAGTGAAATACTATTCAGCCTTGAAAAAAGAAGAAAAAGAACAAATGTCATTTGCAACAAAATGAATAAACTGGGAGGACCTTGTGTTAAATGAGATAAGCCAGGCACAGAAAGGCAAGTATCACATGATCTCATTTATGTGTGAAATCTAAAAACACTGAACTCACAGAAACAGAAAGTAGAATGTGGTCAACAGGGAGTTCAGGGGAGGGAAATTGGGAAGATGTAGGTCAAAAGATACAAAATTTCAGTTAGAAAGGATAGATTCAGGAGATCTATTGGATAATACAGTGATTATAGTTAATAACAATGTATTGTATTCTGGAAAATTGCTAAGAGAGTGGATTTTAAGTTTTCTCACTACAAAACATAAGTATGTGGGGTGATTCATGTTAATTAACTTGATTTAGTCATTTCACAATCTATATATATTAAAACATCATTTATACCATAAAAATATACAAAACAACAATAAAAACTATGGTACAATCATACTATGGAATACTAAACAATAAAGTGAACGGACTATTGATACATGAAATAACCTGGATGAATCTCTAGAGAATTAAGCTGAGTGAAAAAAAATGCTAATCCCCAAAGATTGCATGTTACATGATTCCATTTATGTAATATTCTTAAAATGACAAAATTACAGAAATGGAGGTCACATTAGTGGTTGCTAAGGGATAAGGAAGTGGTATGATGGGGGGGATGGCAGATGTGACTATAAAAAGGCAACAAGAGGGATTTTCCTGGTGATGGAAATGTTTCGTATCTTGACAGTATCAAATATCAATGTACTGGTTGTGATACAGTATTATAGATTTGCACGATGTTACCACTGGGGGAAGCTAGGTAAATGAAACAAGAATCTCTCTGTATTATTTCTCTCAACTATATGCGAATCTGTAATTATCTCGAAGTAATAAAAATTTAAGAATATAGATAAATAAGGCACATCTTTCCCCATGTAGCTCATCAGCTCAGTCTGGGGCCAAAGCATGTCAAATTCTCCCACTGACTCAAATTTCCCAAGCCTATGGAAACAAGCCAAACTCCCCTCCAGCTAACCCATAATATTTATTATATACTATGAGCCATCAACAGAGAACCTCATTCTGCCTTTCTTCCAGTCTTTCTCCCCTACTAACCCCATCTTTCTAGACTCTGAGCACAGCATACAATCTCACAGAGCACATGGGAATGGGCAAAGAAGCTTTGACTGCCATAAAAGTGAGTTGTAGGCTTGGAATGGGACACAAGACTTTGAAGGAACTGGTTCCATGCCTTTCCACTCTGGACAGGCCCTAAATCCTATCTCCTCCGGGCCTTGCTTAGAAATCCTGATAACTAGTTATTCTCACATAGTAGTGGGTGTTACCTTAAAATTGGAAGTCATGGGAGAGTATTTCAAACAGAGTTCTAATTTGGAAATGTCAGGCATCAGATTAATGAACTAATTTGTATAATTCACACCATATGTTGTGTTCATCTACTCTAATTATACTTCGGTTTTTAATTGATTAGTGTAACAGCTTTTGTAAGAAGGGTGGGCTATGTCTAGGCAGTTGATGCATAGTCACCATGCTAGAGCCCTGAGAATCTGTAGTTGACTAAGCTTTGCTCCTCTCCTTCTCTCTCTGTATCTTCATCCTAGAATAAAGACCTCAGCCCAACATGACTGTCCTTTTAAAAAAATTCAAAATATTAAGGGGGTACAAATGTTTTGGTTACATGGATAGCTTTTATAATGCTTTAGTCAGGACTATCTATACATGTGCCCATCACCCAAATACTGTTCACTGTACCTGTGAGGTAGGTTTTTACCCCTCTGCAACATGACTTTCTACTCCTAAGCAAAATTGAATTGAAAATGATCTAAAAAAAAAAAAAGTATATGGATCCCTTAGAAACTCTAATGTAAACAAGCAAATACAAAAGGAGACTTTTACATAACAAACTTGTATTTGATGCCAATTTTGATTAAATCATATTGATTAGTATATAGCTATGGATAGATTGAGTTCTGCATTGAAGCAAGAGGAAGGGGTAGGAACATGTTTAGTAAGAGAAGAGGACATAGGAAAAGGCTTATTTAACTACAGAATAGCAAAGACTTCTTACAGTGACTGTCGTTATATTGTCCGGGTATCATCTACAGTAGAGAAGCTAATCTTGGAATTAACAGAGGAAATAGTATAGGCTAAGTTTCAATAGGAGAATCAAACTATACTTAGCATTATTTGCCCAGAGTTATCTCCCCAGATTGTTGCAGTTACTTTTTCAGCAGTAGTAGAAAAATGAGACTATAAAAGGAAAAAACTAGCCAAACCTTTGTGCAAATTTTGAATAATCCCAGGATATTTCTTCTGCAGCAATATAATAATTTCTTCTGTTGCCAGTGTTGGTGCGGAGGTACCATGCCGCGATGTTGTCAGGATTTCTGGAAGAGTTGATGTCTGTCCTAATATCAGTTTGGTAGGGGTCACTATAGGCCACATAATCAATTTCAACATAGTCTTCATCACTGCCCTGGTCCTCCTGCCTTGGAATAATTTCAATATAATCTCCATCGTCTCTACTGAGGCCTACTACAACCAGTGGATTAAATTCCTTTGATATAAAAGTGTCATTTAGTGTAGGAGATGGCATCTGACCAGGGTCTGAATAAGGAAAAGTCTCACTAAATTCTGGAAGAGGTAATGACTGACTAGACTCAGAAGGGTAGAATGTGTGATCAAGGTCTGGAGGAGGTGACGTCTGACTGAGATTAGGAGGAAGGGTTGTCTGACTGATGTCTGGAGAGAGGGCCACCCGGCCGAGGGCTGAAGAAAGGGGTATCTGATCGAAGTCTGGGGAAACGTTTGTTTCACTGGGGTCTGGAGAAAGGGTCATCTGGCTGAGGTCTGGGGAAAGGGACATTTGACCGAGGTCTGGGGAGGGGGTCGTCTGACTGAGATCTGGGGAAAGTGTTGTGTGGCTGAGGTCTGAAGAAAGGGGCATCTGACTGACATCTAGGGAAAGGCTTGTCTGAGTGAGTTCTGCAGAGTGTGTCATCTGGTCAAGGGCTGGGGAGAGGGACGATTGGCTGAGGTCTGGAGAGATGGTAGCCAGGTCTGGGGAGAGGGACGATTGGCTGAGGTCTGGAGAGATGGTAGCCAGGTCTGGGGAGAGAGATGATTGGCTGAGGTCTGCAGAGATGGCTGTCTTCCAGACTTCATGTTCCAAGTAAGGGGATAGTTGACCGATGTCAGCAGGGAAGGACTGGAGACTTAGATCATAGTTGGGCATCCAGCTGAGCTCTGGAGGAGAGGATCTGTGACTGGGGTCTGTAGTAGAGTACATTTGATCAGGGTCTTGAATAGGGAAAGTTTGATAGTGTTCCTCTGGGGGCACTGTCTGATAAAGATCTGGAGGTGAGCTTGTCTGACTAGTGTCATTTGGGGGATTCTGATTATGGTCAGGAAGTGAGGCCATCAGGTCAAGATTCATAGAGGGCAGTGTCTGATTGAGAGCTGTGGGAAGGGATGTTTCATTGGACTTACTGAGTAACAATGAATGATTCAACGTTTGGTCTGAAAATGTAGCAGAGGCCTCACCTCTTAAAGGGTGAAAGCCCCTGGGAGACAGAGCAACATGGTATCCAAGCTTCTCTCCCTTTTTCTTTTTTCGTGTCCTAATGAGAAATGGGTTTTTCTTCAATCCACTATTTCTTCCATCCTGTCTTACATGTAGATATTTATGTTTAACTCTAGAGAATTTTGGGTGGCTACTCTGATTCCCAGGCTTGTTTATAAGAGGGGTGCTTTCTGAACCCCAAGTACTTGAGACATTCTGGGGGCTGGTCAGTGGCTTATTAAAAGCCATGTCTTCCTCAGTATCTTGGATTATTTCATAATTACCTTTCTCAGAAACCAAATGCCATTTCCCATTCAAAATCTTAGATGGATTCTTTTCTTTTAAGAGTAACAGATCACTAGGGAGGTCCTCCCAGGGCCCCATCCCAGAAGGAGAACCATTGTCTTGGCTGAAATGTCTCCCAATTTTATGTGCTAGTAATTTCATCTGAGAGAACCTGTGCTTTGCTGCTTGGTCTCTTTCTGCCTTGGGTCCCTTATGTTTAGCATGTTCTTGATGTCTGAATCCTCCTGCCCCAAGTGGAAGTAGGCTTATCCCTGTGACATCTGACTGTAGAGGATCCTCACTGGGGTCTTCAGAATATGGACTGGACTGTTCTGCCATGGAAGAGTTGAGAACTGAGTTCTTGTCTAAGCCATTGAAGTGTCCCAGTGGGTGACCAGCTGTGGTGGCTCCTGGGTGAGGAAGGGTTTTCTGAGGTCCTGTGAGGTTATTGACAATGAGACTGCTAACATTACTTGGGGAAGAAGAATTTGAACCAACAGCTGTATCTGTACTTGGGGAAATGAATTCGGAGCTGTTCTCCATAGCTAGGGCAGTAAGATTGAACTTATCTTCCTCCTGATTCAATGATGAATTTCTGAGTGACCTAATTCCTAATTCTGAAGCCAGTGTATACTGGTAATCGTCTTCAGTATCATTCTCATCATCATTACTTTCACCCACTCTCCGTGTAGCCATGGCTGTAGAGGACAGAGGTTCATAAATCTCATATGAGTCTTCATCTTCATCTAGGATACATTTAACATCCCTGAATCTCAGCCTGAGGTTTTTGCTTCTTGGACTAAAATTCATGGTAGTTAACATCCATGTTCCTACAGAAGAGAGACAGAAGAGCCAGTTGAAAGTCTGGGAAAAGATAAAAACATGAGAATCCGCTGTGAAAGAGTAAAATCTGTACAAATGCCAGATGTAATTTATAATGAACTGTAGTCAAGAATACTCGTGTGGTCTGTGGACCACTGCTAGTCTGAGCTATTGATTACTGATTCACAATGACATAAGGAGAGAAACCAAGAATAAAGTATTGAGGAAATTTTTTTTTAAAAAGCAATTTGACATTGCTGTGACTTCTAAGTACATGATAAGTGCATTTACCTCATTTAACAGAATATAGACCAAAAGTATGGTTAGTGGAGATTAGGGAAGAAAAAAAGTCTTTCAGCACAAATAGTTTAAGAGTCACTATTTTAGAATATATTAAGCAAGTGTTGAAGCAAGAATAAAACAGACTTTGAATATTATAAACATCTTGTTAAATGGCACATCTTGTTTGAGAATTGGATTTGGGGGGATAATAATGAGGTCTACCTCCACAAGCAAGAGACATTTAAATATTTCTAAGGAATAAGGAATTCAGGTGGTCCTGGGGCAATTTTGAATCTGTTTGAATGGTATGAATTGCTGGCACACTGAGAGTTCTTGGGAAGTCTCCGATAGTTACCTCTTGTTAAGTGTCTAATGAGTGCTAGGCACTTGGCACATATTATTATACAATTTTAATGGTCAAAGCAACTCTGTAATGTGTTACCATACTGTTTTTTAGATTTCAAATACTAAATAACTTGAGGCTCAGTGAGGCCAAGTAACTTGTGCAAGGTTACACAGTGATTAAGTGGCAAAGCAAGATTTGAACTTAAGTCTGACAAACTCCAAAGCTGTCTCTGAGGCAACCTCTAAGGCAATGTATCTGGTGATTGCTACCCCTAGAGTGGGGTGGCCTTAAAAAACTGAAAAGAGCATTTCGATAAAAGAAATGTTCCTTTGTGGCTGAAATATTTATGTTTCTTCCTCAAAGTTATGCCTTATCTTTCCGTTGTTGTATGTCTTCCTACTTTGCCTAGAGAAACATAAATGGAACCCACATTAAAGGACTGGACCCATTTAAGTCTTTAATTTCCCAATTAGAAATCATGAAAAGCACTGAAAGGAAAGCTTTCATGGGATCAGGGAGATAAACACGGGAGCCGGCATAGTCTGGAGAGCTGGGGCAGATCCTCTAGACCAGAGGTTCAAAGCCAGCTTCCTCTCTAAGTGTCCAGACTCTTACTCACCAACATTATCCATTGTGACAGTCACAGATTCTCCACGCATAGGGAAGAGGGTCAAGGTGTCCTCATGCCTCTTTTCATAGATGAATGAGTGCCCAGTGAAGTGAATGGTCAAAATGTCATCCTGGGTCCCCACACTGCAGAAGTGCCACTGGACAGTGTCATCAAAGCAGAATCCTAGAGTGGGTATGCTCTCAGGCACATAGCCATTGATAGCTGAAAGAGTAAAATATGTTAAAATGCCAGGCCTATGCCAACAGAAGGGCACGTGTCTATACCTACGATAAATGCCCCCGTGTTGATTGGGTAGTGTCAAAGCAGTGATTATCCAGGTCTAATGTCACTAAAGGTCAAACACAGAATTCTCAAATGAGATCTTATTCTCCTAAGTTAGTCAAGTGAGAAATATTGGGAAAAATACAAAGCCTCCCATTTGCATTGATTTATTCATTCATTTGTCAAATATATATCAAATATTTTGTGCTCCACATTCTGCCTGTAAAGATATTCTAATAATTCCACCTGAAGGAAAAGCATAATATAAGAAATTCATCTTCTCGATACATTGGTTATTGGGTAAGAAGTAATATCCCTAAAAATAAAGCCTCTTTAGTACATTGTGTGATTTTCATTGTCCCCTCTTATCATCCATATAATCTACAGTTTTCATTCGAGTTCACAGTTCATATATTTTCATCATCTATAAAAGAGGCACTGCTTTAGGTAATATATTTATTTACTTATTTACTAAGCATGGTAATAAAAGCAAAGGTATAATTTCTATGAGGGCAGGGCGCATGTTTACCTGGGTTACCTATAATCCTAGTACTAGTACAGTGGCTGGGACTTAATAAGTATTTAAGTGGATTCTTAACAAATATTTGTTAAATCACTGAAATAATGTGTTGTTATTTTGTACCTCCTCCTAGATGTTTTCCTAAATGATCTATAGTTACACTGTCCAACATGGTAGCCATTGGCTACAAGAGGCTACTGAGTACTTGAAATGAGGGTGGTCTGGGTTGAGATATGCTATGAATGTAAAATAGACATTGGATTTCAAAGACTTAGTAATAAAGTAAAACTCATTAGTTTTTTAATATTGATTACATCTTGAAATGATAATGTTTAGGATGTATTAAGTAAAACACACTATTAAAATTGATTTTACCCATTTCTCTTTCATTTCTAATGTGGCCACCAGAAAATTGAAAGTTTACATATATAGCTCATATGTAATTTCTATGGGACAACATTGCTCCAGAACTATGATAAATTCACTGCCAAAATAAAATTATATAAAGAAAGCTGAGGAGACCCCTGTTTGGAATTATTTGTGACAGCACCTATCAGTTCTGATAATGTTCAGCTGTCAGTCATCTGAAGCTGTACGAACATACCTTGGAGAAATTGTCCTCCTAGGTATGATCACCTATCAGAGAAGGTGATCAAATGCTGTTCAACTCTTAGAAACAGCTCGGCTGTTGTGGAGAAGTTTGCTTCCAGTTAGCTCAGTGAAATCGTTGTCAGAGTCCCATGGCGGTGGTTTGGGGCACTGATCTTTAGAACAGCAGAGAATGCCTGAACCCTGACTCAGAGAATCCTTCTGTTCTGAACTTCTTCCTGCTCACTTCAGACTTCTTCATGCACTGCCTTTCCAAGAGACTCTTGGGTCCCCATACTCATTTTTCTCTGCTTTGATTTGACAATCCATCTTTGGATTACTTACCTTATTTATGCCCTGACCATATAGAACATTCATCCTGTGCACATGTGCACACACACACACACACACACACACGGCAGGAGAGCAGGCATGCTTCTAAGGATAACAAGCCTCTGATCTCTTGCATAAAAAGGTTGCTACGATGTCACCCAGGGATTTCATCTCTAAGTCTTTAGACCAGAAGTGAGGATAAGAGGTGCTCTTTACTGAGTGGATTCTAACCCATGTCTCTGTCCCTAGGCACAGTCATAGTTCAACCACAGGAGTGAAAAATTTATGGACAAAAACAGTGCTCAAACTTACTGCTCATGATGTTTGATTCATAAAACTTGGGGTCGTCACGTTTCACCTCATCAGGATTTTCACAAAACTTGTTGATATTGTCTTCAATGTACCAGCTTTTGTTCTCATCAAACACAGCAAATACAGCCTGCTGCTCAATGTCTGCTGCCCTCTGGAGGGTGAAAGTGCTGTGTTCAGCGATTAGTGTTCTGGATGACCTGCAACACTGAATTCTCAGAAACCAAAGGGGCACGGTGCTTGGGGTCACCAAAGCCACACAATTCAGGCATGTATGATATATGAATGCCCATTATGTACAAAGCACTTGTCAGAGCTCAATCTACTATTGTAAGAGCAAACAGAGCAGATCAGAAAATTTAGCAACTATAAAATATCCCAATAGAAAAAGTCTCATTTCAGCATAGCAACTGAAGTTCACTTTATCTCTGTAATTGTGCTCCTTTCATCATGAATGATAGACTAAATATGCTCCAAATAGTTGCAAAGTTTAAAACAGATGATGGCAATAGGAAAGCCCTATGCCTTTCTATCTGTTTCATTTCCCAGCTCAATAAATCAGGATTTTCCAAGTGTTCATTTATGATTTTTCCAGGCATATATTTATTTTGTATGCCTTGGGATAAGACCTCTTTTATTATAGCTTAGCATAATTGTTTGGGAATTTTAGGTTAATGATACGAGACTACTATTCTTTAATGGAGATAAACTCAGAAAATCTTTGTTCACATTCTTCTGTATAATTTAATCTCAGCAGAGATGGACCACTATCTGGGCCCACCTTCACTAGAAACTATGTCTCCAAATGTACTTGCTTTCAGAGAATCTCTCCTATTTATCCCTATTGCAGGTCTCTAAAAATCACAAAGATTGGTACAGAGCTTTACACTTTTACCAGGTGGTATCTCACTGAGCCCCCAAAAAAACATTTCAAAATTTTTAGGATGGGTTTTTACCCATTTGATGGAAGGAAGAAATTATGAGAGGCTAAGTGAATTGCTCATCACACAGCTAACACCAACAGCCTGGAATTTTAAATTAAAACAAAATATATTATTATACTGTAGACTCGCCACACTTATGCTAAAGAGGGATACTCGATAGTTATCGTTCTCTAGAAACAAAAGCCTCATTATTTAGCAAAGAGACCTACCTAATATGTTCCAGCCAGAAGAAATTCCCAGAATTTCTGAAAGGTTACTTCAAGTACAAAATACCTGTATGCCTCGCTTGTCCAGAGATCTGCTCTTACAAATTAGAAGTAGTCCTATTAGCCCAGAGGCAATGTCCCTCATGATGTCCACGTCACTGTAGTATGGTCTCGTTAAGCACTGGGCATCATTTTCTGTGGGTTCATCAAACTCTAGGATGTTCCATTTATAAGTATAGGTTTCCCCTGGTTTTACTGCTCTGATCATGGTGTTACTGCCTGAAAGAAAATATGTTCAAAATTGTTTTCACTTGGAAAATTATTTCATTATAATAAATAAATAATTGAGCTCTCAGAACCAATTAATATTGCAAAAGTAATAATTCTTTTTATATTAAACTCTTGGACCCAAGATAGCATGTAGCCGTTAGATATTGCTCCACTAGAGGCCGCTATGACACTAATAAAAGATACCATATTTTGTAACTACTAACATAGACAAGATCCCCGAAGTGAAAAGGGTTTAGCTGTGTTTTTAGGATACCCTTTACATGTATAGTACCTGATTACTCTAATTATACCACTGGGTAAGGAGGACAGTAGAAAAATATGGCAGCGTCTTAGCGCTTACTCGTTCGATTCAGAAGTGAGAGATTCAAACCTGAAGTGGAGGAAGAGTTGACTTCATCTTCATGAGGAGAGAAGGTCACTCCATGAGGGTAAATGCTATAGGGACGGCTGGCCATATTTTTGAATGTGATCTGCAGAGTAACATCAAATTTATTTTAGGATTTAATGTCGATTGTTAAAACTAATATAGGATGCTAGCTTTGCACATTAGCCTTTTGGATGGTGTGTGTGTGTGTGTGTGTGTGCACATATACACAGTGGGAAAATTAGTTCTGTTTATTTGAGTAGCAACATCCCCATATCACCTGAAAGGAACATTTGCCAGGGAGTTTCACTCGCACATTAAGGTGGAGAATGGAAAGAGAAATCTGACCTTAGAGACCAGCTAGGAGAAATGACATTTTCCTCACAGTATCACCCTCCCAAGGTGGTCCCCATGCCCCCTCCATCCTCCTTCAGCTTGGACCACATCTCACTTTGAATCTGCTCCTTCTCATCTCCAGACCATGATCCCCTTCTCCTGCCCACCTGATCTCCCAGGACACTGACTTTAAAGCCATGTTCTTGAGGGGCACACATAAGTCGCCAGATCCTAAATTCCCAATAAGGTATGTTTGTATTTGCTGAGAGTGCCTAAAAGGGATCAAAAGTGGGTGAAGGGAAAGAGGCACAGAGAAAGGCTGCTTTTATCCTTTTGTTATTTTTCAATGACTAGAACAGGCCTGGTCAGGGGCATTATTCACACAGGAGTCCTAGTTAGGTAGACTCTTTAATCTTCAAAAGAGAACCTTAACCTTATCTTCTACTTGATTGATTGTCAAAGAATTTAAATCCTTCTTAATCTGTAGACTATCTGCATTCTGGGAGCTTGCCAAAGATGGTAACCTTGCTTCCATTCTTTGCTGTCCAGCTATTATCTGTCTTGGAGATGTGACATAGTATTTCAGGAGAATTGTCTGAGGACAACTCCATGCTCTTGGTACAGCTAAGTTTACCTTCACGAGAGACCGATGATTGGAGAGCTGCATAGCTACTCCACATTAAAGAATTATTTTTTTTCCATTGTGTTTACTGATATGGTCTCAGCTACAATGAGAAACATTATTTTAAAAAACTGTGCAACTTTTTATCTGTTATACAAGTTACAGGAATTTGTCAAGGATGCCATCCACTGCACACACAGCACCCTCTTTTGAAGGAGCCATGGAAGAAATTCCTCTTAGGTCTCAGTATCTGGGAAAACTGTGCTTCCTCGATGGATGCTGTAAATCTCACCCTGACATATTTCCTTTTTTACTTTGGCTGCTATATAGCTTAGGACAAAATTTGCAGACAGCCTTGTAGGATCGTATGATCTGTATTTTATTACACTTATCTATGGCTTTATTTTCTGTGTTCCCATATTATCCTTCACCCTAATTATTAATACACCAACTATTTGTTTTATTCTTTTATAATTTGATAAACTATCTTAGATACTGAGTAATATTGAGTAGGCTATAAATAAATGCAAATGCTAAATATAAACTAAAAGCTGCATTTGAATTTTAAATTATCTGAACATCTTTTTCTTTTAAAAAATGAACAAATAATGAGGTACTCTATGATCTTTGGCTATTTAATTTCTTCCATGTTCTGTATTTCTGTTACTTACTTTGAGTGTGTCTCTGACCTGGGCTCTGATAATAGGACCCAAAATCCCATCTTCTTTGATATTGGGATTCTCTTCACGTTTGGTGAAGGACTCATCTTCGTATTGTTTGTAAACAACTTTCTTATAATGTTTTCCAATTTGGTTTGAGAAATTATCCAAGTGCAGAGACCTGTATTTTCTTAAAGTAAAATGAAATTTAAAAAAATCAAACTACTTTCTCAAATAGAGACCCCAGTGGGATGAAGAAACCCTTGGGCTTAGAAAGTTCTGCTCTTAGATTAGCTAAAATGCTAGTTCTCTAAAAATTCTTAATGTGGTTTGCAAAGTCCTGATGTTTTCTATCTAGTTGGAAAACTGGAAACCTCTGAGTTATCTCCTGCATCAATGATAAAGTCACAGGCAAGTAGTTAGAAGTAGCTGCTTAGACCTTCCTGTCACTTTCATTGCTATAGCAGACCTTAAATATCTCCGGGGAAAAGTGTACATTGGCTGAAAGGATAGGATATACTAAGAATTTTTCTAAAGTCTTTCCTATCACTTAATCCATGGTACCTTATTGGCTTTCTAAGTATTTCCCAATCTCTGAAAGCACTTTTTAACCCCAGGAAGCTTTCACTATCTTTCTTAGTCACTATTCTGTGCTGTTGGGCTATCCTTCCACCATCTACCCAATCCTGGGTGCTGACTGAAAGCAGCCTCCTTCACCCATCTGCTGTAGCACTAGAATAAATAATTTGGGGACAGCAAGCAACATGAACCACTTTTCTCCTGCCTTCTTTATTGCCCTAGTTTGCAAAAGCAGAAGCTTCATGTTAGAGTAACTATTTTATGAATTTATTCTGCATAGTGAAAAACACTGACTGTTGCCAAAAAGTCTTAGATTCCCATCTCAGCTCTGTTACTAATTATATAATCCTGGTCAAGTCTTTTTTTCCCCTCTTTTTCTTAGTTTAATTTTTTGAATAGGAAATACAGTCACATGATTTTTATTCCAGTGAAAACTCTCACTCACATCTGATATCCCCTCAGCTTGAACTCCCTAACTCTCCCTGAATTTTCTAGGTAGTCACTTACATTAATTTCAAGTATATAATTCTAGAATATCTTTATTCAAATTCGTGCAAATATGTCTTGCAAATAAGCAAATATAAATATTTCATCCCCCACTCCTTTAATAAAATGCAGCTATTTATACACTCTGCTACAACTTGACTTTTTTATTTAATAATCTATCTTGGAGAATCTTTTATATTAATACGTAGAGAGTGTTCACATCATTTTTTGCAGATGTATTATATTCCTGTGTATGAATATACCATAATTTATTAAATTAACTTTCTATTGGTGGACATTTTGGTTTTTTTCCAGTCTTTGCTACTACTAACAGTGTAGCAATAAATACCTTGCACATGCATCATTTCACCTGTGAACAAGTAGGCAGATTCCCAGAGTGAGATTGCTGGGCCAAAGGGTACATGTATTTATAACTTTTATACGTATTGCCAAATTATCCTCCAGAATGCCTTCACCAATTTACTCTTCCACCATAAATGTATGACAGTGCTTATTTCTCACAGCCTTGCCAACAGATGATGTCATCTGGACTTGTGAGTCTGATAGGTAAAAAATAGTATTCCAGTGAAGTTTAATTTGCATTTCTCTCTCTCTTTTTTTTTTT
>VBSM01000662.1:6599984-6614801 GCA_008086735.1 Cheirogaleus medius
CGCCTCGGCCTCCCAGAGTGCTAGGATTACAGACGTGAGCCACCATGCCCGGCCTCATGAGTGAACGTGAATAACTTTTCAAGAGTTTAAGAGCTATTTGAACCTCCAAATTTCTTAATCTTTCTAACCTATTTCCTTATCTATAAAAAAAGGGCAGTATCTAATTTGTAGAGTTGAAGTTAAACTCTTAGAAAGGGTTTAATACAGTGCTTGGCAACGGCAAGCATTCAACAGGTGGTAGCTGTTGTATTATTACTATTATTATTATTAGACTGAATTCCCTTGGTGAGTTTAGGGTTATTCAAGATTAACTTGGATAAAAAGACCTTGAATGGAAACCAATACATGTGTCCCTTTGAGAGCCGTCTGCTCATGACATTTCATCATCGCATATCTAGGAGCTTACGGGACATATCTTGAACCTTTGCACAGTGCCACAAACCCCGACAACTCACTTGTCCATATTTGCTGGTACTATAGGCGCATAGTCCCAAATGACTTCTTCTGCAGCAATGAAGTATTCCCACCTCTTAATGTGGCGCCTTTGCTCACGAGTCATTTTCTTAGGCATTCTGGTTTTCTTTGGGCAGTTTTTAATGTTGATGTAAGCCTGCATCCCAGCTGAGTTAGGATATAAAGACAGCAAAAGAATTTGAGAGAAGTTATGATTGATCAAAATGCATACATTTTAAATCAATTTTGGAAGGTTTACATAATAACAGGGAAAGTAATGCTCAGGTAACTTTTTGATTTGGAACACTTTCAGTGGAGTGCAGAAGGGGTGATGAATAAAAAAGCAGGGAAAAGGCAGGAAGTGTTAGGGAAAAAGCTTGGAAAGATCCCCTTTGTTTCTTCTGGAACAGGACATTTGCTTGGCATTTCCAGCCCCTTAACATTCTGTGACTTAGGTCTTGTTGAATTCTAATTTTTCCTGTCATCTGTTCCTTTATCTGTAAAATAAAGATAACACTAATACTTTCTTAATGAAATTGTTGTTTAGAATTAAATAACAATATATAAATCACTTATCTTCAATAAATATTAGTTTTATTGTTGCTTTATTATTATTAGAACCTCTATCTTCCAGGGATATTGTGACATTTTTATTACTTCAAGTATCATTTTGACTGCTCAATGTGAAAAAAACATGAAATGATCTCATGAAGTATCTCTTCCTCATATGTGTTGCCTATACATTCTTTTGGTAACGAAATGATTTTCTATAGTGAAGTCATTAACTTAGATTTTAGTGTTTGTTTATATGAACCCTCCTCCCAACATTTTAAGGCAAAAATGTGTAGTAAAGCAATTAGTTATTTTGTTTACATGATACCATGTAACAACTTGGGCTTATTATTTTTTTCCCACCTGAATTCACTGATGTTCTTTAAAGCCCACCCCTAAGCTGTTTAGACATTATGTACTATCCATTCAACACACATTCCTTAAGTCCTTCTCTGTGCTGAGCTTTGTGCTTATTTCACTGTAAAGGCTAAACTTTTCATGTTAAGTTACAGAAAGCACTTTCATGCTTTCTGTAACTTGGTGCTTCCGTAAATCTGCAGATGTTTATCTTGTTCTAGCATCTAGGTCTTTTCCTTTGGCTACGTATGACATATCTCCAAGAAAGAATACCTCTGTGTATGCATTTGTTTCCTTCCTCTTTTTGCTTTTCGAGGAAGTTGAGACCTCTTCAGCTTTTGCTTCATTTTAAAAAATCTTTGTCAATTCCTTCACTTCCTCCATCTCCAACCAATGGATTATAAGTCTAAGAGCAGAGTATCTAAACACTGTTGTAGGGAACTTAGGCAGGTATGTCTGGGTGCAGGTGGCTTAAGAGGGCAAAGGAGAAGGAGGGAGATAGTGCTTGGGAAGCAAGGAGCCTTCATCCTGAAGCAAGACTGTCAGAAGAGTTTCTTGCCTTGCAAATGTTTTGGGATGAGAGAAGATATAATCCACTTTCCCTCTGTGCTCACAGTCATATTTGCAGTGGTGGATGTAGCACTGACGAGGGTGATGGCTGAGACCTTATGATGGTTCTGCTCCAGGACCTGGCCATTGAAATGGATGGAGAACATTTCCGGCCCAGAGCTCATTCCAATCAGATGCCAGCTGACATGATCGTGGGCACAAACCATTATATCTGAGAGACAGGGAGAGATAGAGGCCAGAACAAGTATTCAGTCCAGTACTCTGTGATCAAAAATTTACTCACCAAATATATATTGAGAGCCTGCTACATTGGGTCACACCAATCTGGTCTTAATTGGAGGGAGTCACCAGAACCTCCAATAGGGCTGAGCTCAACGGCCTCGTTGTCAAGGTTGGGTGGAGGTCAAAGCTCTGCCTCTGGGACAGAAGATGTGAAGATGATGCGAGGATTTTCTGTTGCTTCTTTACTCACTTTTTGATGGTTTTAATGACAAGTCAATGAAGTACTATGTGTTTTACATACTCTCCTTAAAATGCAGTGGACAAGTCCTCATTATGATGGGCCACTGGGAGCTTTTCATGGATGAAGTAATGATAACAGAGTATAAAAGCTTGGTTTTGCTCCTTTGCTCCCATAACAACAGAGAAAAATGCTCATTTGCTCTATGGGAGACTCCAATCCTGGCTTCTAGTCTTAGGTTTTAAATTTCAGATCCATAATCACAAGATACTATATAATGGGGCAGATAATCAGTCCTGGCTAGGGCTTGTATTTTTTAGGAGGCTATTGTAACAAGGCAGGGATTCCCGGTATCGTTGGTGAGAACAGAAGCTAGAAGGTAGGAGGCTTTGGTGGAAGCATTTATCCACCCCCAAAGAAATGCTCATTGAATTCAGCAATGAACACATCTACATTAGCATTCATCATATTTATTCAATTTATACTGCTCCAAAGGCAGATGATTTAACAAGCATTAACTATTGTCGGTTTCTACTGATGACATTTCCCTACCTTGTCCCTCTTACCCCCAATTATTCTTTTTCAACTATGAATTCATAAACTCTCTGCTCTGATCAAGTTATTAATTTTTATTTTTGTGAATATGGCTTTACTTCTTTTTTGGCTTCAGTACATTTACACAGATTGTTCATTCTGCCAGGAAATAGATGTTAGGATAGATGGTTAGTCAATTTTTGTAAATAAGCCTACTGAGACAACTAATTTCCAAGGGCTACACTAGAGAAGTGAGTGAGGTTTGAACTCAGATCTCCCAAGGTAGAGGGCAGTTAACTAAGGTCCAGGTTTGCAAACTCCTGGTATTAGAACTCAGAATCAATACCCAGAGTCATCTGAGTATGTTTTTAGTAATCCAAGTAGAAGCTGGAGTAAAATGAAATAGAATACAATTTAAAAGAAATACATACGCTTCAACTCTTAATGACATTTGTTTTTGAGTAAGTGAAGCCATTTGTGCCTGTCAGATATTATAGAACAACTTCTACAAAGTTTAATGTATTGAAATATGGTTTGTATATTAATAAAGTGATATTTTCATTTTTCCATTTTTTTCCCTCAGGCTGATGCCATATACCCTGGAACCTTAGTTATAAGTCAGTTCTACCAGAGAGGAGTAATAAATAGAAGTGGTGTGGTCTAGGTGGAAGTCAGTTGTTTTTCCTTTTAATAGTTGCTATGACTTTGCTTTCTCACAAGAGTCTACACGCAAATGGAAAAAGAAAACATCCTACATGCCATTGAATATACTCATTAATCACTTTTGAAATGCTAGCAGTATTTTTATGTGTTGGGGATTACTCCTAATCCCCTGTTCATCTTTACTGCAAGTGTCTTTATTGCACTCTTCCTACCAATCCTTCCAGCTAGGGATTGACCTTGAGCTTCAGTAGAAGGAGGCATGGTCACCATATAGTAGGGACCACAGAGCTAAAGGAGAGAGACTGCGCTGACATCCTGGAGGTCTTTTTGGAGGTGCAGGCCAAGGTGAAACCCACTCAGATCACTACGCCTAAGAAGGCTGCACATTCCTTCTCTTAGCTAGCTTCTAATTTGTCTGTTGTATTTTCTGTTTTGTTTTTTTTTTAAAGATGACAAAATCTTGAGAACTACTATGCTGGATTACATTACCTTTCTGATAAGGAGTTGCAAAACAGTGCATCTGGTCAGCTTCCCTAGTGCTTTGCAGAAAACAACAGGACCACAGGTACTAATGATTCTACTGTTGTTGGATGGTGCTCAGCCCATGTGTTACCTGGCATTGTCCCATTCACATAGCCATTGACAGTGTACATCAGGGATGATGACTGGCTCCAGCTCTTGCTTTCGTCAAACACAGCAAACAGCAGCACAAGTTGCTTCTCAAACATCTTCTGAGTCCCATCCTCACTTAGGGTTCCTGTGAAGGAAAATGCATGTTTTCAACAGCACCCCAGGTGAATACTCTCATCAGCTTTCCTAGATAACAGACAGTTTAGGACAAGCAACCGATCACAATGATATCAATTTGAAGTAGTTCTTATTAAAAATAGCATCTTTATCAAGTAACATGGTTGGAGGCTTATTAAAATTCTGGTGCCATATTGTTTTCTTTGGCACCTTGTAGCCGTGGGGAACGGGGCTTTAAAGGTAAATTTTATCTGGTGCAAAAAGAAACCATTTGATGACTATCAATGCTCTGTAAAAGTATCTTTTTCCTCCAGTCTCAATAGGCCAATATGTAGGTACCTTAGCTGGGTTGGTAAAAGCATCGCACCTCAAGTTTAATGTTGTCATCTTGTTTGTACGTGAAATGGGGCACTAGAGGATTGGTTGGAAGTATCGGGATTAATCCATTCTCATATGAGGAAAAAATTCTGGTGATAGTAAAATGAAAAATGAGCCTTTTATAAGTTTTAAACCTTTTTAGTGCCATCACAGTGTCTTCTACATACTGGGCAATGAAGAAATGCATTTGTATAGTAGATAAATACACTGGGAAGGTATGTGGGTATGGTCTGCGTGATGGTGAGTTCATCATGCTATTTCCCATGACACAGTTCATTGTGGTTGTTTGCTTGTTTTAATGAAAGATGACCTGAATTCTCTTGGGGTAAAATCCAAGCTTCCCTGTAAGAAGAGCGGCCAGTACAATTCCTTATAAATCCAGTCGAGTATGTTTGAAACCTACCACCCAAAGCGTTCAGTTTGTTTATGAGAAAGGAAGCTGGAGTTTCATGTATTTATAGACCAAATTACCAACCCAAACCTCAGATATGTCAGGTATGTTAGCAAAAGTTCTTTCCAAGAGCTCTCCCAGCAGAATATAGGCCAGGGCACTTTCAAAAAGACTTTGTCCTTGAGGTAAATGTTACAGATGGGTCATACAAGCCTGGCATCAGAACATACTCTCAAACAGGAATTTATCTGGGAGAGGCTTCAGGATTGCGATTAAGGAGGAATTAGAAGAAACAAAGGGGGATCCAAACCCTCAAATATCAGGTGTCTTTTCTCTTATTAAGCAATGAGCTGGTCTCTGCACCCCCTTCCTCTGCTTGAGGTACAAGAAGTTGTCAAGATGCTCACAAGCCTCGTCCCATTATAGAACTCCTTACCATTCCAACATCTTTGTTGTTGTTAAGTCTTTTTTTGTTGTTGCTGTTGTTACCTTTTTTACAGATAAGCAGAGGTCCAATGAGCCCAGAGTTGAAGTCTTGTACCAGATTCTCATGGGAATAATAGATATGTGTGAGGCAGGGAGGGTCGTCGTGGGTAGGCCCACTGTCCTCACTAATGATCCACTCATAGGTATACTCTTGGCCTGGAGCTACAGCATCATCCATCTTCTCCACAGGGAATGTGTGGTCAGGGTAAGAAGCACCTGGAGAAGTAAAAGCCATGAAGACATCTGGGCAGTTTCTAAGGACTACTTTTTCACCACCTTTAAATCTGGGGGAAACTAAGATGAGCTCTCTAGAGATGTACATACCTTTCCACAGTGAACCTTTATTATTTGGAAAGATTCACATATATCTACGTCTATGCCCATGTAGTTATAAAGTTGCTGATACCATGGTGACGGGAAGAGTAAGAAATGTTACTTGTAAGTTACAGTTTAGCAAGTTAATTTTCCAGGGTCCTCTCTAGGACTCTGCCCCACATATTAAGAATTCCAGCCACTTTGGCTTCTCTGAAGTCCAAACTCTGCTTTCTCAACTCATAGAGTCTGAGTGGACCATCCTTATGCAATTCCCTGGAAACTCTCTTGACGCACTGAGCTTGGGTACTCACAGGGCCCACCTGGTTTGTTACTCTTCTCTCACAGATCACTCTCTTGACTTGCCTGTTGTTCAATGTCTGAAAATTTTTGTTTCATATATTTTGTCTGCCTGGCTAGTTGTTAAGAAAAAGAGTAAATTTGGTCCCTCATGTTCAGAGGCTAAAGTCTGAGATGCTAAATTTCCATATGAACTATTTTTATATTGCAGCAAAATCAGCTTCCCTTGTTTAACTGTACCTTCCCCACCTCCTTTTTGGAAAATCTATTCCACTCAAAACACTCTGCGTGAGTTTGCATGGCATCAGCATCTGTTTGGGCTCTCCAGGTAGGAGTGGGGAAAAAGGCACATACATTCATCAATGGGGCATTCAGGTGCTGCAGTGATGTGCATTACTGTACTACATGAGGTTCTGAACATGGAAGCCATAAGATGCGAAAGTGGAGTAGGTATATCTAGACTTACTTATTGCACAAAATCCTTAACATGGACCATAAGTTCAGGTATGATTTACCCCTACTTCTCTCTCCAGTCTTAACATGCGTGATTCTTTCCCTTGTTTACTATGTATCAGTCACTCGGGCCCCTGTCAGTTCCCCAGACATACCAAGTTCTATCCTACCTCACGGTCTTCGTGGATATATTCCCCCTGCCTAGAGCACTCTTCCTCCTTTTTTTTACTTTTGATAAATGTGTGCTCATCTTTCAGATGTCATGTGTAATTGTTTATGAGATTATATGATTAATTTCATTTTCTCTTATTAGATTATAATTATTTACATCCTGCATATTTTGGTCACCAGAGTGTGAGCTCCTTAAGGGAAAGTGCTAGATTGTCTTTGTCTGGTATCTCCGGTGCCTTCCACAGTACCTGGAGAAGCATGGAACATGAGCACGGAGACGATGCTCAATGAATATTTATCGCACTCCTAAGATTCAAGGTCCTATGGGCTAAAGCCAAGGTCACCAAGTCATAGCTCTTGGGTGTGTTTTGTTAGGATCGCATGGTATTAAAACAGATTAAATGCCAACATTAAAAATCTGGAGATATCTAAGAATCTGGATTGTTGGTTTCTCTTTAACAAACAAAAACACAAAAAAAACAAAAACCCTGGAGATCTGATAATAATAGGACCAAACTCCTGCATAGAATTTGGCTGGACCTGAGTCTTGGCTGCTCTCTTCTTTTTGATCACCAGTCCCTACTAGACCCACTTTTTCATTGAATTACTTGCCTGGCTACTTTAGGCATCTGAGTTTGTGACCATTGCATTAGGGAAAAGCTTAATATTGGACTCTGTTGTGTCTTTTTTTCCCTCCCCCAAAATGGCTTCACACTGATAAATGACATGTACTATAGGTTGAACTTTCGCTTTGATGATAAAGAGGATTTAATTGTTAAAATTATCAGAAGCTGAGAAATGATAAAAGCTTAAATAACTTCTTGTGAGTTATAACATTATTCTAATCTAAAGAAGGAGGGAAAAAAAAGTTTTTGAGGAAGAGTCTCCACTGATAAACAGGGAGCATTATCTCTGAAAAGTTACAAAAGAGCCTTGGTAGCAAAGCACAGACAGGACTGATAAGGAGAGCTGCCTTCTCAGGTCAATCTTGTGTATGAGCTGAAACTAGCATGGCTAGTTGTTGAGTTGCATGATCCTGAAAATTAAGTGTGCCAGTCCCTATTCAACGTTTCATGCTACAACGGCCTCGTGAAGTTAAAAAATCACGTTTCTAGAGCTTCCACTGATCCAACTATTAAAACATCATAGGGGGTTTCTATAGCAGAAAATGATATTCTTTCCACTGCCTTCACAAGCTCTCAAAAGGACAAAAAGTGATGTTCTTTGCAGAGTAAGAGATAACATTTTGAAGTTCTTCTTCCCTTTCTGTTTCTGGATGAATGCTTGCTCATCTTTCAGATTGCAGAATAAATGTCAGCTTATACCTTCCTTGGTGTCTGACTGTGATGCATGTTTTTTTTAATAGCACTCATCACAGTTTATAATTAAATATTTATGAGATTACATGATTAATGGTATTTTTCCTGCTGGATCGTGGGAGAAAGTACATAAACTTTGTGGGCAGAGTTGTAATGTCTTGGTTATATCACTTGCTAACTGTGTGAACTTGGGAAAGTTTCTCTTTTTTTTTTTGTTTGAAAAACAAATATTTATTTCTCACAGTCTGGAAGCTGGGAAGTCCAAGATCAAGGTGCCAGCAGATCCAGTGTCTGGTGAGGGCCCTCTTCCTGGTTTGCAGATGAACATCTTCTTGTATCCTCACATGTTTCTGTTCTGGCCAAGTATTAGCTTTGAACAAATCACCAGGAATCCAAGAACTCTTAGCTGACTATTATGGACTCCCAATGTCTTTTTGAAGTCAAACTTCTCAATGGAGCCCTAGACTCCTTTCCCAAGGCCTCCCTGACATGTCACACCTGTTTGTTCATTTCACTTTGGCCGCATTGGCTCTTTCTGTTCTTTGAAAAAGTAAGCCCATTTCCACCACCGGGTCTTTGCTTTTGCTGTTCCCTCTGCCAGAAACACTTTCCCTTAAAGTCTTATCGTGGCTGGCTCCTTCCTATCATTCAGATCTCCGGAAAGTCTCTTAATATCTCTTTTGGCCTCTGTTGTATCATTCACAATTTAAGAAATATAATCCCTTTTGTAGAGATAACACTATCCTTTTTGATGGGTTATGAGGACTGGAAAACATACGTGAAATGTCTGGCTCCTAACAAATGCTGTCCCAGCCTGTGGGAATACGCTTTAGCATTTTGGTTAGGTATTTCCTTTCCCAGCCATTTTGCAATTAATACAGCCTCTTTCCTTTATGTTTTACTTTGGTTAAGATGTATCTTAAGTGATCTTGAGTTCTCGCAACACATGTGAGAAAGATTGAAATTGGTGACTGTCTTGGTTTGGGCCACTATAACTAAGCACCCTAGAGTCGGTGACTTGTGAGCAACAGACATTGATCTCTCAGGGTTCTGGAGGCTGCAAGTCTGAAATCAGGGTGCCAGCATGGCTGGGTTTGGTGAGGTTCCTCTTGTAGGTTGCAGATTGCTGTCTTCTTGTATCCTCACATGGTGGAAAAGGGCAAGAGAGCTCTCTGGGGTCCTTTTATAAGGGTGCTAATCCCATCAGGAGGGCTCTACCCTCCTGACCTAAATACTTCTCAAAGTCCTCACCTCCTAATACTATCACATTGGGGGTTAGGATTTCAACGTATGCATTTCGGGAGGACACAAACATCCAGTCCATTGCAGTGATATATCTATTCTAAAGGTGACAAAAACTGGTGATAAGACCAGCAAAATCAAGAAATTTTAGAGCAAGGGGACAATGATACATAGTCCCTACTTTCTAATCAGTCCTTAGTCCCTCAGTTCAGCAGTGATGAACAACATCATCATCACCATCTTCATCCACTAGGTTCCAGGCTCTGTGCTAAGTGCCGTGGTGCAAATTTAAGAAGACACAGCCTGAGCTCCTGAGTGGCTCAGCCTAATCAACCACAGGGCACGTGCTGGTGCCCTAGTTGTGATGGTTTTATTTCTAGATTTCTGCTAGGGTCGCTCAGTGCAGAGGTCACAATTAGAACACAGTGTTCATCTGCAATGAGGACCAAACAACATAAATATCTAAGAATTACCTAAGATGCCATAACTCTTGTGCTAGAGATAGCAGTGTGAATGATTTTCTAATGATAAACTTATTTGTAAACGGTCAGTGTTTCACATCTAGGTTTATTTTAACACCTAGTCTTTTAAAAAAAATTATTGTGTATGTTTACGTACAACATGATGTTTTGATATACATATGGATAGTGAAAGGTTGCTCTAGTCACACAAATTAATGTCCATGTAGTTTACTAAGGTAAATTACTCAGAATTTCATATTCAGCTGTCAATTAAATAAAATTAAAGATAAATTTCAAATAATTAAACAAATGATTTTAATTAAGTTTACTACTAAAAGGTGAATCATGGGCATCTTAAAACAAATAGCGTTCAGGATGATAGAGAACATGGTAAAAAAAAAAACCCCCAAAACAAATAGCAAACAATATAGATTTGCACATGGGGTATATTCTGTAATTATACTAAGTTAGGACTACTAATGAGATAGTTGGGGGATAATTTTAACAATGCTTTTATTCTTCTCACTTCAAAGTATTTTACTTTTAGTTTAAAATAAAACAGGGATGTTGCATCTTTGACTTTGCAACCTACATAATATATGAAATATAAACAGCTATTTAGAGGCAGCATTTATGAAATACATTTTTGGTGAATCTGATTTTGACTTTGTAATCAAAATAAAAAGTTACAAATCTAAACTGAAGAGAGGAGGAAATGGACAGGGACGACTATTGTCCTAGAGCACAAAAAGTCCTTGTTCAGCTTCTTGCTAGAATAAATTCTTTACACAAGAATAGCCCTTCATTTTATATTTGCTCTGTTCTGTTCGCTTCCTGCTCAGTCGATAGTCAACTTTGTAATTTGTTTACTCTTGTCATGAGGTACTGATTATTTGCCAAAAGGCTCTAAGTATTTTTTTTAAATATAAAATGGTATGTACAAACTTCGGGAAAGCAAAATTACATAAAGAGACTTTTGGTTACCCATTAGGATGCTCATTCAGTAAATTTTCCTTTGTTACTTACTTTTGTGAAAAACTCTTTTCCTCTCCATTTAATAAACTTAGGGAATGCTTCAGTGCATTCAAAGATTCAGAACATTCTTTAAGAAGCTACGATTTAGGCAATGGGCAATTAATGTTTTGTAAAGAGCTTGATTCCATTGCACAGGGCCTGCAAGTCTCTTTGGAAGGAGAGCTCACGTGTTTGTGATTTATGAGAATTATTACATTAGCTATTACAGTTTGTTTCAGGTGTTTATCATAGTCTCAAGGAAGTGTCTATATAAGGCCAAAGTATTCAGATGAAAAGTGAAAAATATAATCACCTACATTATGTCAAGCATAGAATGTTTTGGAAAAATCTAGAAGACTAAGTTTTCATATGGAGAATTTGGCAACACTTAGATGCAAGGAACAATCTCTGGTGGAAAACATGTTTTATTCAGAGAGTTGGCTTACTAGCAGATGGCTAAATATTATAGAGCTAATTTTGTGGTAGAGTACATTTAAAATATGAGAATGTAAATCAAATAAAAGAATATTAAATTTATTATGAAACAAGCTTTTTAAAGATAATTGACCAAAAAAGCTTTGAAAATCTTACTGAACAACAACATTTATGCAAAGATGTGGTGTTACAATAAACAGTTCAATACATGCTAGTTACAGTTTCTGAAAATTTAATCTCAAATTGAAACTCTTTTAGTAATAAAACGTTTTAAAATGATTAGGTACAATTGCAGATATTTTATTTCCTGCTTTGAAGTCATATTCTTATTAATTACATTATTAAAGGAAATGTCCTTGTAAACGTTTTTACAAATCATGATTTTCCCATCCTGTCAAAAAAGACTACCCAATCTTGTCTTATGTATTATTGTGGTTTCTCAAGCTTATTATCTCAATCCCCTACCATCCATCTCATAAATATCCACCTCTGAGATAGAGAAATCTGGATTTTCATGTAGCTAGCTCAGCATGGAGTTAGTTTATCCCCGCTCCTGAAAAAGTAGCTCAGACCGTAAAGGGAGGCTATGTGGGAGGTGAGTGTCAGACATGAAAAAGAGGATGTTTTATTTTAACGCAGAGGGTGTGGTAAAATGAACAGAAGACTTGTCTTTTTCCATGAAGGACACTATCTATTTACTGGATTTGCATCTCATTTCTGAGAAAAAAATCTACTTTTCCTTCCAATATATATTTCTTAGATTGATGAGACCAGAGGCAATATTGTACACCCAAAATCAGATCTCCAGTGGAAGGAGTGGGAGGATTTTAAGCAATTGCTCATAAATGATTGCTGGCCGTAGGGGGATATTGGGACAAATAAACAGTAAAGGAAAAGGGATAATGTTGCAAAGTTCATTCACTGTGCAAACAGCCCAGCTTGAGTACAAAGTCTACAACTCTTACTTTTTCCCTTATTTAAAATGGAACCTGCTTGTGACATTTTGACATTTTGGAGTTTCTCTCCTCCTGTTCTATATTGCTAAACTACTGTGCAATCATCTGGAAGCCTCATAAGTAGGTGAGGTGGTTGTTCATTATGTCACTGTATGATTTTAGGAACATAGGAGAAACGCCTGTGCACACTATCTTGCTTTGAGTCTTACCAAATTCGCTTTTGAAGATGTCTGAAATTTCACAATTAATGCTTCATTGTTTTTCCTCAAGCCAAAGATTAAGTGCTAATGCAAATACTCCTGAGGAAGGTAATTCACCAACCTATTATCAGTTACTGATACCTGAGGGGGAATGAGTTTGACAACAATTTACATTGGGAATAATAAATGTAAAAATCACTTTCTAACTAACAAGTTTTCAGATAAATATTAAATTACTTGAACACATTTTGATTGAAGAATCATCTTTACTATCATAGATAATATTTATTGAGTGGTTATGATATGCTAGGCATTGTTCTAAGATTTCATGACAACAAACTTGTATGAGATAGATGTGATTATTATCCCCAGCTTTCAGATGAGAAAAATGAAGCACAGAGAAGTTAAATAACTTTCCACAAGTCACACAGCTAGAAAGTATCCAAGCCAGGATTTGCACCTGTCAGTCTAGTTCTAAAACCTGGACTGTAAACCACTCTCCTAGTCAATTCTCTCTGCAAAGGGAGAATGGCTGGAACATATGGGAGAAGGAAGGATATTTATGAACCATAAGAAGTTTGAAGTTATTTAAAAATGTTATTATACCAACAACTATGACAATATGGATACTTTTTTTATACCAGTGCCTGAGGGAACTCTACCAGGGTTATTATGATCTGATCATCAGCATAATGGGAATAATTAAAACAATACTAATTCATCACCATCATCTTTATGATCATTGCCATCATTGTCACCATTATTATCAACATTATTTATTGAGAGCTTATCAGGAACCATGTTTAGTACACTACATAAATGATATCATTTAATCCTCCAGCAATCTCATGGGTGGGCATAACCATTTCCATTTTATAGATGAGAAAACTGAGGCTCTGAGATGCTAAGGTCATAGAACCAGAAATGATAAAGCTAAAATTTGAACCTAAGTCTGCTTTCAAAACTTATGTCCTTAATCACGATGCCCAAAATTCCAATATTACTTCTAGGTCTACCCCTGCAAACACCACTTATTGAGTGTCATCCATGTGCCAGGTTAGCCTATGTCAGGCTAGTCCTATGTCACTATGACAATGGTTCATGGGCCAAATCCAGCCAGCTGCCTGTTTTTATAAATGAAGTTTTACTGGGACATGGCCATACTTGTTCATTTACATAGTGTCTATGGTTGCTTTAGTATTAGAAGGCACAGTTGAGTAGTTGCAACAGATATTCTATGGCCTGCAAAGCCAAAAATATTTACTATCTGGCTCTTTACAGATAAGTTTACTGGCTCTTGCCTTAAACCATCTTGCAATGTGTGTATTATTATTCTCATTTTAAGATGAATGTATTGGAATTGAGGGAGATTAGGTAACTTGCCCACCCAACTATTAAGGAACAAGAACCTAGTAAAAAATAGATTTCTACAGGACTCCAGAACCTTTTTGATTTCTTCTCTTGAAACTTATAGCAGCAACAATTTTTATAATTAGCAGCTGCAATAAAGGAGTTTTCTCTAACAACACATGGTTAGCAATATGGTTTTAAATGTTTGACACTGGTATTAAAGAGTTGTGCATTTTCTCTTATTAGAGGGATATTAAGTTCCTCTTACCTTCTGAGAATTTACTGTACTTAATTCCTTGAGGATGGATGCTTAAGGGCTTGTCTGCCTTATTCTTAAAGTGAATTTTCATGACATCTCCAACTTCAGCATATAAAGTGGGCCCAAGAAGTCCTGTGAAAACAAGGATTTAAAGTGTTTCTGTTTCAGAATCACCAAAGGCAGAACTGCTAAGCAAGAAAAACATACAGACAACATCAAAAGTGATTGTTGCTATTCTGGCCCAGAGGTCGACCTGTTTATCTTCAATCTAGAGGTTTTCCCAGTTATTAACTCTATTATTCGTAGTCAGATAAAAACAGGATAGTAGAAACATTTGGCCTGGACCCAAAGAAGTCAAGTGAATAGGAAAAATAGTTCTATGCCCAACCTGCTCTGACCCATTCTCTTTCCTTAGAGACGACTTTCTTTGGTTAAGAAGAGAAAGACAAAGCAAAAACAAAGACCATATGATCCTCTCAATAGATGCAGAAAAAGCATTTGACAAAATTCAACACCCTTTTATGATAAGAACGCTTAACAAAATAGGCATAGATGGGGCTTACCTAAAAATGATACAAGCCATATATGACAAACCCACAGCCAACATCATACTGAATGGGGAAAAATTGAAAGCATTCCCACTTAGAACTGGAACAAGGCAAGATTGACCACTATCTCCACTTCTATTCAACATAGTGCGTGAAGTCCTTGCTACAGCAATCAGACAAGAGAGCAGAATTAAGGGCGTCCAAAT
>VBSM01000662.1:6616383-6673625 GCA_008086735.1 Cheirogaleus medius
AATGAGTACGATGCGCACCATCTGGGGGATGGACACGCTTGAAGCTCTGACTCGAGGGGGGCGGCAAGGGCAATATACATAACTTTAACATTTGTACCCCCATAATATGTTGAAATAAAAAAAAAGAAAAAAGAAAAAAAGAAATTGCCACAGCCACCCCAGCCTTTAGCAATCACCACCCTGATCAGGCAGCACCATCAACATCAAGGCGAAAATCTCCACCAGCAAAAAGATGACAACTTACTGAAGGCTCAGATGAGCGTTAGCATTTTTTAGCAAGTATTTTTAAATTAAGGTATGTACATTGTTTTTTTAGACATAATGCTATTTCATACTTAATAGACTATAGTATAATATAAAACATAACTTCTGTATGTATTGGGAAACCTAAAAATTCATGTGACTTGTTTTATTGTGCTATTCACTTTATTGCAGCAGTGGTCTGAAACTGAACTTGCAATATCTCCAATGTATGACTGTAAGTGTTTTTAAGATACATATTTTATTGAAAAAAGAAAACCAAACAGTGCATATTTCTCTAAAAAAGAGAGAACATAAAATACATACATGTGCATGTATTTGCTTGTGCATGACGAGAATATCTCTGGAAGATAAAGAAGAAACTGTTGACCTTGATTTCCTCCTAGGAGGGCAACTGGGTGCCTGGAAACCAGTGTAGGAAGGAGAAATTTTTGTGTGCACTCTTGTGCCTTGCAAATTTTGTACCTAGTGAACATATCATCTATTCAAAACATAAGTACAATTAAAAAATTTTAAATGCTTCAAAAAAAAAAGAAGAAGAAGAGAAAGACAAGTTTTCAGTGCTAGAGGGCGATGTAAGGGAGTGGCCACCTTAGCTCTCCTTGAGGTGGAAAAGCTCAGAGACCTAAGTGAAGTGAGGGAGGAAAGCGCACAGTGTTCTCCTCCTGAGGTGAGTTAAAAGCCCTGAAGGCAGGAGCAGTCTGGATTTATCCAAGGCACAGTAAGAAAAACAGCATGGGAAGAGAGAGGAGATGAGGTGGGTGGTGAGGGTGCAGAACCTGCGAGGCCCTATGGGTCACGGTGAGAGTTTAGATTTTCTTCTAAGTGAAATGGGAAATCACTGGAGCTTTGGGCAGCAGGGACGTAGTCTGACATGTATTAAAATTTCGTTGTATAATAAAAGAGAAGAGTTCATCTTAGCTGCTGTGCTGAGAATAGTCTGTGTAGTGACAAGAGTGGAAGCAGCGAGATCAGGGGGTATAGGAAAGAGACAGTGGTGTGCGGGGCCAGCGTGTGTAGCAGGAAGGTGGTGAGAGTGGTTGGATTCTGGACATTTTTGTAGGTAAAGCCAACAGGACTTGCTGATGGATTGGATGTGGCTTTTCAGAGAGAGAAGTCAGGATGACACCAAGGTTTTTGATCTAAACAACTGGGTAAATGATGTCATCAGTTACTACCGTGGGTGACATAGTAGGGACAGCAGGTTAGGGGTACAGAAATCAGGAGTGAGATTTCAATGACTACATTTCAGGTGCTGTGCTAGGTTCTGGGGCTACATGGATGAATAAGACACAGTCCCTCTCTGGAAGGATTCACAAGATGGTTTGGAGATAGATGTATGATAGGAGCTACTGCTGAGATATGGGCAAAATACTGCAGGGCAGAGGGATAAAGGATGGATTCTGTTTGGGGAGTTAGGGGAGGGGTTGATAACTGAGTCAGCTTGAGTAATCATGCATATAATTGGACCTCTGTGTCCACGGTTCTGCATCCATGCATTCAACCAACTTCAGATTAAAAACATTTTAAAAAAACCAACCACCACAAAAAATAACAATACAACAATAAAATGATACAAATAAAAATATAGTATAATAGCTATTTATATACCATTTACATTGGATTAGGTATTATAAGTAATCTAGAGATGATTTAAAGTATATGGGAGGATGTGCATAGGTTATATGCAAATACTGTGCCATTTTAAATAAAGGAGTTGAGTATTCTTGCATTTTGGTATCTGTGGGTGGTCCTGGAACCACCCTGGAACCAATCCCCTGTGGATAGCAAGGGATGACTGCACTAGAAGTTTCCAAAGTGTAGTCCTTGTAGTCTCTGCATCAGAATCATCTGGATTCTTACTAAAAGGCAGATTCCCAAGTACCATCTCAGACTCAATGAATCTGAGTCTCTGGAGGTGAAGCTTGGGAATGTGGACTCTAACATATACTCCCTGGGGATCCTGGTGTCCTTTAAAGCTTGAGAATAAAAGCCCCATTTCAGACAAGTGACAAGGATCAACTGCTCTCACTTCTAAGCCATCCATAAACTCTTGTGGGATTGGCTTCTGCCCATTAGGAATGATAGAAGCAGAAGAAGGAAGTTAGAGTAGTCATAGAGTTCAACAACATTTATTTGCAGTGGTGAAGATATTATAATAGGACTTTCATTTATTTCTACCCATAATACATTCAAACACTGAAAATCTTTACATTAATCCTCACAACAAATCTTTAAAGAAGGTACTAAAACCCTCATTTAATGGATGAGGAAACTGAGCCTCAGAGAGTCTAAATAACTTGCCTAATATCACACGACTATAATAATAAGAGGCAGTGCCATGATTTAAACTTAAATCTGTCTGACTCTAGATACTGAGATTTAAACCACCTCTTTATACTGCACCTCCACTTCGTATTCATTCATTCATTCAACAAATATCGGGTGCCCACATTATCCTAGGCATCAGAATTGATACGGTGCATGAAAGAGTAAAATATATACATTCCCTGCCTTCATAGAGTTTATAAAATGAGAACAATTTTATAAGTTTTATATTAGGAAAGACAGGTTTTGAACAGATGGTCACATATACATTTAATTACAAACTGTGGCAAGTATTGTGAAAGAAAAAGATAGGGTACTCAAGAGTATTTGACAGAAGGATCTAGTCTAATCTTGGAGGCAAGGAGGGAGTCAGAGTTGAGAAACACTTTCCTGAGGAACTGATGCTTTAACTGAGGTTCAAAGGCAGGGGGCAAAGGGATGGGCAAGGGCATTTGAGGATGTGGGATTGGCATGTGCAAGGGCCCTGAGGGGGCAGAAAACTTGGCCTTTTCAGAGAACTCCCCAGATGCCCTGGGAAAGGTAGAGCTTAGTAGGTGTGAGGGAGAGGCAGAAGATGAAGCTGAAGGCATCAGCAGAGGGTCACATGCAGGGCTTTGCAGCCTCTTAGAGTTTTGCCTTTAACTTAAGAGTATCTGGAGGCCATTAAAGAGTTTTCTTCAAGGGTGCAACAAGGACTGGATTTTCGTTTTGAAATCTCTGGCTGCATTTGTGGAGGAAGATCTGAGGGGAAAGTAGAGTGGAGGTTGAGAGAACAGACAGGCTCCAGGAGAGAAATGTTGGTGCCTAAGATTAAGGTTATGGTGGTGGAGCTGATGAGGAAAGAACATATTAGAGATCTTTTTAGGAGACTAAATTGTCAGGACTTGACGATGGACTGGATATGGGGTGGAAGATGAGGGAGATCAGGTGCCATGCATGGGTGGCCGATGAGGTTCTGCTTTGGGGGGATGAGGGTGCCGTTGTCTGAGATGGAAGACATTGGCGGGGGGGGGGCTTTGGTGGGTGTCATGGGCAGAATAATGCCCTCAAGCCCCCGAGATGCCCATGTCCTAATTCTGGGGACCTATGAATATGCTACCTTACATGGCAAAAAGGACTCTGCGTGTATGATTAAATTAAGGATCTGAGCTGAGGAGATTTTTCTGGGTTATCCAGTGGGCCCAATGGAATCTCAAGGGTCCTTATACGAGGGATGCAAGAGAATCTGAGTCAGGAAGACAATGGAAGTGCCACTCTGCTGGCTTTGAACTTGGAGGAAGGGGCCATGAGCCCATGAATGCTTCTACTAACTAGAAAAGGTAAGGAAATGATTCTGCTCTAGAACCTCCAAACGGAGCACAGCTCTGGCCAACACCTTGATTTTTGACCCAGTGAAACCCATTTTGGACTTATGACCTCCAGAAGCGTCACCATAGGAGAATAAATTTGTGTTGTTTTAAGCCACTCCATTTGTGGTAATTGGTTATAGCAACAACGGTAAACTATGATCTCTGGGGCAGTGGTCCTATCTTTCCCTGCTCCTGTCTTTCCACCCACAGTTGTCAGTTGTCCTAATTCTTTCCCTGAACTCTCAGTCCTGGAGTTTATACTGATCTCATGCCTGAAGCTTTTTGTTTGTTTTCATGTGAGCTCTGCACAGGACTGTGGAGATCACACTGTTCAAGCCTCATTTTAGTGACGGTTAACAAAGGCTGGGAAGCAGGGAGGGATGATCTGGTAGCATTGCTGGAACCAGAATTCAGAGTTCTGGACTCCTGAGCCAAAGCTTTCTCTATACCTTCCACAGGGCAGGTTCAGACGCCCCCACCTTTCTAGAATAGTCCAGATGTCTACACCTTTTTTGGCTCCTGGCATGTCTGATTCCACTGGTTGACCCTGTCTCTTCAGTCTTAGAAGTCCCCCTGACTACTCTCACCTGCCCAGGCCACCAATGAGCCCAACAGAGTGCTGACTACGCTGTCACATTGTGTGCTGCATTTGGTTGCCATGGTTCCCTTGCTTGGTTGATTTGTTTGTTGGTATCACATGGCTACAAATGCCAGATGCCAAGAATAAGTCTCCTAAGTTATTTAACCTAATAAGACCTCTTACTTCAATGGACAGTTTGGAGTATTTATTCAGCCTCCCATCCTGCTTCTTCAGAATTAAGACAAAACAAAAAGATGTTTTCATAAATGCAAACCAAATACCTTCATGCATGTGGGCAAACACATAGCTAACTGTTTTTTGAGTTGTTCTTTAGCTCCTCCAATAGCCTGATGGCCTGAGATCTCTCCCACCCTCTCCTCAGTGCCCAAAGCTGGATTGGAGAAAGGAATGCTCTACCCCAGGGCCTGCGGAAGGCAGAGCAGCATGTACCCAATTTTGTGCAGTTGTGGAATTGGAAAGAACTGCAGGAGGTCAGCTAATCCAGTCCCCAGCTCTTAGGTGAAAAACGCATTACATAACATAAGGCAGTGCATTGTTGCAGCTATTTTAAAACGCCTTTGGGGACAAACATTTCAGAGTCTTCCTTGAAAAGACACAGAGACTCAAAACTAGCCATTTTAAAGCCCAAGACAGGATTCCTGAATATGTGTCAGTCTCCCAACCTGTCCACATGTCCACAAACCTTGTTGGACAGTCATCTTCGGACCCCCAGCCCTGCAGCCTCAGCCTAGTCCCCACCACAATTACAATAACTTATGACAATAGCTCATGCTGCAGCACTGAGGCCCATGACTTATTGAGGCCTCAGCTAGAATCATACTCAACAGATGGGTGGAGGAGGAACCAAGGGAAAGGTACAAATGACACAGGACTAGGCTGGGAAATGGGAGAAGTCACATTAGCTATTGGTAGTATTCAAATCCAGATCTTCTCAATCAAAATCTAAGGCTTGTCGTTCACACCAGGCTTACTTCCTTGTATCAACTACCGTAGGGATGCAAAGATGAGTAAGATACCTCCTCAGGGGGTCATAGGTAAGCAACTTTGGGAGTTCAAGAAGGGGCTACATTAAAATGGATGTTGAAATGCCTTGGTTCACATAAAACAAATTTATCCTGAGATGCACAGAGGTTGACAGAAAGGTAATGTTTAAGGTGCAAAGGGCTTCAACATAAATCAGAGGCTCTTCTTACCAACTATCAAGGTCTACTTCTAATTAATAAGGTTAAATCAGGAAGTCACTACACAATCATCTGAAAGAACTTTGATCACAGCACTCTCCTCTTCAAAAACTATCAATGCCTCCCTATTGCTTAAATGTCTCCAGTATGACATTGGTCCTTTTTTATCTCTTATGGCACTCAGCACAATGTCTTACACAGCAAAAGCATTAAATTTTGTTAACTTGGCAGAAGCCACAAAAGGTACAGCTCTAAATACCTTCCCAATTTCTCTTTCCCCAGGGCTAATGAATATGCTTCTTAGCTCATTTTCCCTTTATTCACGTACAGTTTAATTAAAGTTCTTAAGTATCCATTGTACATGCTAAACTTGGAGCTGAAGCTATGAAAATGAATAAACTGCAATAGTGGAAAGATTTTTCAACTTCCTGCCCACAGTGATAAATCCAAAAGCTCTGAATCCAAAAGCTTTGAATCCCAGCACTTCTTGCTGCTTCTGAGTCTGGTTCCATCAGTTATCTTCTTTCAAATGTCTTTATCCTCTCCTTTTTTATTGGATTCTTCCTTTAAATATTTTAAGTCTCTCCTTTTTTATAAAATGCCAAAATATTCTTAAATCCCTCATTCCCCTTCAGAGCTACCCTGTCTCTCCTCCCTTTTAAAGCCACGGTTCAGGAAAGAGTTATCTGTAAGTTCCTTCTGCTTCAATTTCCTCACCTTCCGTTTACTCCTTAACACTCTGACCTCTGATCTTGCCCTACTATTCCATAACAAAAGACCATCTGTTGGTCATTCTATTACTAGCCATTGGTAGCATTTGACACTTTGCTTCCAGGATGCCACGTTCCTAGCTTTCCCCTGGCTTCTCTGAACAGACTTTCTCAAACTCGTTGGTGGACTTTTCTTCCTTGGCCAATCCCTTGGACCTTGCTGCTCCTTCAAGCTCTGTCTGCAGCCTTTTCTTCTCATCACACGCTCCTTAGGTGAGCTCACACCCTCTTGAGCTCACACACCATCTTTTTCTGATGTCTCCCAAATATTTATATCTAGCTCAGATCTCTCATCTGAGGCCCAAACTTCTATACTTATCTGCTCATTTGACACCTTGAGGCAGATGTTTCACGGACAGTTCAAACTTGAAATCTGAACTCATCACCTTTTCTCATAAACTTTCTCCTTTTCCTATATTTTCTTACTCACTGAATGGTACCATATCCACTCTGCTGTTTAAACGAGAACCCTTGACATCAATCCTAATTCCTCTCTCTTCCTCATTATCTGCATCCAATTAGTCACCAAGTTTAATTGACTTTAGCTCCTAAGTATTTTTGAACTCCATCTGATTTTTTCCATCTCAGCTTCCCTGCTGGTTTCTTACCCAGATTGACGCAACAGCCTCATAACTAGTTTCTCTGGCTCTGGACTTGTCTTTCTCCAATCCATTCTCCACATTTGGACAGAATGATCTTTCTAAAGCACAAATCTGGGTCTGTCTTTCTCCTGCTTAAATCCCATCAGTGACTCCCTATTTTTCTCAAGATAAAGCCTTAACCTGGCTCCCTGATCTGGCCTGTGTCCCCATCTAGCTGCATCTCTTGTTAATGCCTTCCCCAAGGTCTGTGCTCCAGCTGTGCCGATCCAAGCACGGTTCCCCAGATATATCATACTCTCTCACTTCTAAACCTTTACACAAGCTGCTTCCTTGGCCTAAAATGCATCTCCCTCCCCACGCCCCACCTCCCTACTTGGCTCTCGAAGGTCCTATTCTATTTTCAGCTATCAATTTAGAAAGACTTTCCTGACCACTAGACTGGACATAGGTCTCTTGTATCCAATTATAGAACCCTCATCATAATTCTTCCTTAAAACTGCACTGTAATTGTTTGTCTTCTTGTAGGTCATCTCTAATAGCTGGTTGGCTTCTGGAAGTCAGGGTTCATGTCTTATGATCCTGGAATCTGGTAGGGTCTCAATACATAATTATTAAAAAAGAGAATAAAAGAATATTTAAATGCATATTCATTTAAAATTAAATGAATATATAAATGAGCATATACAAAGAATGTATAAATGAATAAAGAAATACAGATATATAGATATCCACAGACCATGACATATATGATCTAATAGAGGTATAATTAATAACAAAAGCAACAATAGCAATAATATAGCTAACTTTTATTGAGTGCTTATTATGTGTTAGTATTATTATATAATAAGTACTTTATACTTATTAACTCAATTGATGCTTACAATATTTCTAGAAGGTAGGGATTAGTTCGAGGTGCTGGGAGTGTACAGAAGAGGGAAGAGTTAATTCTGCTGGTAGGGAGAGGGGAGTTATTAGAGCTTCGGAGGGGAAGTGGCCTCTGGGTGGGTAGTAGTGAAGGCCATGGTGATGGGGAGAGGTTGGAACCCTGGGGGAGAAGACCTGGTGGGAAGATTGAGAAGGAATGGTAAGAGAGGTCTAAGAAAAACAGGGGAAGTGGCACTAGGAAAACCAGGAAGAGAGAGAGATTCAAGAAGGGAGGGCGTTAAATGTCCTAGTGATGTCAAGTGGTAAAAGAAGCTACGGGCTCTGGCATCTCAGAGGTCATGGGTGCCCTTTTGTGAGAGTGATTCCAGTGGACTCACTCATGTTGAAGCAGATTAGGGAAGGAATGTAGGAGAAGAAATGTAGAGAATGATATAGAATCCTAATACAGAAAGTTGGCAGAGAAGGAAAGGAGAGAAAAGAAAAGGCAGGCAGCGTCAAGGGGAGAATTTTTTCTTTTTCTGGATAGGAGTTAACCTGAACGTGTTTTTATTTTGTTGTTGATTTTTGACTGCAGGGGAGACCGCAGTTGAGGAAAGATTGAAGGCAAAGGGAGATCAGAAAAGGCAGGACAGACTGGGATGAATAAGAGAGGTGGAAGGATGCGTCTGGGGAAGAGGGCCAGTCTTCACCTGGTTGGTGGGAAGATGGGTGAATCACTGCAAAGGGACCCAACTGGAGGAAGTTCTCCTGTGATGGCCTCTACCATCCCTGTGAAATATGGCATCATAATTAAGATCCTACATCCCAGTCAACCAGTCTCTTCAATAAAAGAAGAATGAGGAAAAAAGAAGAGATTTTCTTTAAAAGTCATAGCTATTGTATACAGGACACTGAATAAACAGGAGACTAGATAGGAAAGACAGATGTAGAAGAATCAGCCATACCTAGTAGTTGCTTTGAATGAATCTAGGGAGCCAGATGGAAGCCAACAAATCATGCAGTTAAGGCACATCTGTGCTCATTAGACCATAGGCTCCACGAAGGCAGGATACGAGTCTGCCATGTCCGCTGTTACATCCCCAGCACGTAATTCAATTCCCAGCCCATAGCAGGTACTCAATTAATAGTTTGTCAGATGAATGAATAAAAATTCAAACATTTAAGAGTTTTTGAGTTTTTGTTTAGTTACTTTGAGCAAAGTTAAAAACAGAGACTGTCTCAGGGGCATGTGACCTGTGTCACTGCACAGGGCTCCATGCTGAGAAGGGCCCCTGCTTGGTTTAACACTTTGCAGTCACTGTTTTGAAATTCTCAATAATATGAACAAGAGGCACCAAGTTTTCATTTTGCACTAGCCCCCACGTATTAGGTAGCCAGTACTTATTAAAAACAATACCATATATATCTATAAAATGTCACTAAGTGGATATTTTAGATACATATGAATGTCAAATTATCCATAGAAATTTATCTTATTAAAAATATATTTAGCCGGGCGTGGTGGCTCACGCCTGTAATCCTAGCACTCTGGGAGGCCGAGGTAGGTAGATAGCTCAAGGTCAGGAGTTCGAAACCAGCCTGACCAAGAGCGAGACCCTGTCTCTACTAAAAATAGAAAGAAATTAATTGGCCAACTAAAAGTATATAGAAAAAAATTAGCCAGGCATGGTGGCGCATGCTTGTAGTCCCAGCTACTCGGGAGGCTGAGGCAGAAGGATTGCTTGAGCCCAGGAGTTTGAGGTTGCTGTGAGCTAGGCTGACGCCACGGCACTCACTCTAGCCTGGGCAACAAAGTGAGACTCTGTCTCAAAAAAAAAAAAATATATATATATATATATATTTAAGGCTTACCTGAAATACTAGATCGTGGTTTTTCTTTCTTAAAATATGCTTCATACTCTCTGTAGACAATTTTCTTAAAGGAAGTTGCAGAAGCATTCAAACTGGAAATAAAATAAAAAAACTAATTTGAAAGGTATATTTGACATCTACTTCCCACACTACAAAAAAGTAGGTCTCTCATATCTTCAGACTTCCAGGAGAATAACAGTATCTTTATTGTATTTCAGAAACCCAAAGTTTTATAAATATGATCAATAATTGAAGCTATCAAAATAATCATTGGTCTCTTCAGGAATATTGTATTTTGCTAACCATTCTTTCACAAGTTAGGCTGCCCTATTACTGTTTCTCAGAATCAATTTCCTAAAATGAACCCAAGATTATAGTGTGAACCCAAACTTTTGGTTTAGATTTTAATTGAGTAAAAATATGACAAAATCCTTCATGAATAAATATGTGAGCTATTTTTTAACTGATAAATCAAATATACTTTTAATTTATGAGGGAACATTGTAAACAAGTATCGATATGATGGACCTTATTTCTAGCTGAGAGGTGAGAGTGTCTAATGGGGTAAAAGCCTTGGGATTCATATTAGAAACAAACAAACGAAAAAACTGACTGAGAAAGATTAACTTGTCCAAGGAGACAGAGTTGATAAATGAGAGAACCAAGATTCAAAAAGGTAAAACCACTGCCTTCAGGATAAGGAAATCCAGAGAGAGCAGGCAGCAGGGAGAGAGGTGGGATACTTTTATGCTCTCTGTCTTCTGTGCCACTAAAGATGGGCACATCATTCCTGTCCTTGATTCAAACACAAGGGTAAAAGGGAAAAGAATTGGGGGAAAGTATCTTACAAATATCTAAATCGGTTGACCACACTGGCTGTTCTGCTTCCTAATGCAGAGAGTGTGGCCCAGTCATAATCAGGGCATATCAGAGTGGTAGATCACCCACATTTGCCGTGACTTCTCAGTAGCACAGTGGCTGGGGCCACAGGCTGTGGATTCAGCGTCTGGGTTTGAATCCTGTATCTATTATCACCTGTACAACTTTGAAAAGTTCACTTAGTCCATTTCTGGCTCAGTTTCTATGACTGTAAGATAGAAATCATAATAAAATCTCCCTCACTGAATTGTTGTGAGTATTAAATAAGTTAATATGTACGAAGGAATTAGAGCTGGCACACTATAAATACTCAATACATGTTAGCTAGTAATTTTACTTTCAAAATGTAATAGAAGTTGGTCTTTAGCCTCCAGGTTTTCCCAGCGAGCAAAAACCCCTATAATTCTAGTAATGTTCATAAGTTAATATGTGGGATACAAGAACTGTGTTAATATTTGTGGGCTAAGAATTAAAGGAGGCATGAGTTAGTACTTTTAGAATGGCTAGATATTGAAGGCAGGGGACTCTCAGTCACTGGAAGCATTCGAGCAGAAATTAGACAACTACTTGGGAAGAGTATTGGTGCTAAGGGTAAGGGAAAAGTAGGGGGTTAAAACATGAAAGTTGAAAATGAATCAAATGACTTCTTAGAGTTCTTACAACCCAAGAATCCTAGGATTCTACATGATAGTGTCCCTAATGTGAAAGTCCATTTTAATCTACTTTTTTAAAATTACAATTCAAAAGTAAATTTTCCTCTCCTGCTCCAGATCTTTAAAGAAAGAAATATAGATGTTAAATAAAATCTTTACTAAGAAAAAACAGTCTGTTATGTGGAGTAATTTCAATAGAGGTATGTTTCCTAATATGTGTATATTGCTGTGTATATTACTGTGTATATTGTATATTCATACTGAGGTATGTCTATTTGACCTAAACAATTCTTATTGGAAAATAATCTATCTGAATAGAAAATTAAAGATGATATGAATTCAAACAATATGCATGAAAAAGTTTCCATTTATGAGGACTATTTAAAGAATTTTTTCATAAAAACAAAATCATAAAGCTAGAACCCTAGAGGGAAGATATATATATATATATATTTATATTTATATTTTAAATCTGTTCTTATATACATGTGAATGATTGAACAAGTTTCCTTAAGGAAATTTTCAAAAGCATTCACTCTAGATGTGGAGCAAGAATAACAGATATATTTTATCTTTAAAAGGCATTGTCCTGCTAATATTAAAGGAAATAAGTGGACAGATCTCTGCTTTGTGCTAAAATACACTTTGGCAAAGTATGGAGTTGTCTATGTTGATATCCCTCTCGTGAGTATCATTGAGCTCTAGGGTCAGAATAAGTTAGAACAAGTTCTTAGTTTAAGCAGCCAGATACAGAGATTAGATTTTTCATATGACAGTACTACAGAGAAATGACATGATTTGAAGTTCAACAATATTGAAAGCTTCCCTGGGCTATCTTTCTATGGTTTTGACTCAATAATTAACACCGGAGGAGTGACTCTTCCTAAAATCTTGGAAACTCAGCCACAGAATGAGGGGACATGTTAACCAGTCGTGGCTCCCTGTGGATTCACCATGTGAATCAGACCTTTGCCCTTTGTGGTTCCGCCTCCAGCATTCTGCATGTCATTGTCAGTGTTAACCACAGAAGAGAGAACAAACTCCCAAGCATGAAGATAGCATGCTACAGGAAAGTCGGCAACCAAGTTCATGTTCTGTCCATGAACAGGCAAGATAAATGTTGCAAAGACTGTTATTTTCTTTGAGGTTTTAGTTTATGACAGTTCCCTAAGAATGTGGGAGTGACCTAGATAATGACCTTCAAATACAATATTTAAAATGATTAATTTTGAAAAGGAGGTATTTCTTATTATTATAAAATCAACATGGTATGTAATGTCCTCCAAAATAACCCAGTTACAATGAAATTTTTACAAAGGTTAATGTCATTCACTGAAAGGTCTCAAAATATTACATTATTTCTTGGCAGATCACTTGTTTTTGTAATTATAAAAGAGGAACACATCTTTCACAATCACTTAAACTGTGATGTTAAGTTAAAAAAAAATGAGTCACACAAGGAGGAGGTTTACCACTGAAAATATAAAAAATATAATTAACTGGAAAAATAGACTCTATGATTTGGTTAATTTCTGGCATGTCTTATTTTTAAACTTTCAATTAGAAAAAAATAGTTTGCAACTCAAAAATAGAGTTTTGTATGACTTAGACCTTATCTTAGTTACATATGCCTTTTAATATAACTTACCACAATTGCCAGCGTAAACCATATATATCCCAGGAAGTGATGAAGAGTGAGAAAAAATGAAGAGTCACATTCAATAGCATAAACAAGTCAAATATGAAGCAGAAAAAAAAAATGAAAGCATAAAAGTGTTATACTTCCATGGACTGATGATATTTTGAAAGTCATTTGTAAGAAAGCAACAAAATTATATGGCAATAGTTATTCAGTTATCTGCTTCTAATAAAGCACAATAAAGTACGTCTTTAATTGTAGAAGATAAAACTATGTGGACAATGAATAAATAATATGTAACTAGAAGGTCCATAAAAACACTAGACTACTAAAAATCTGGATGAGGAGTTTGCAGGAAGGGCTAACAAGGGAGTTAAGTGCCTGGTACTTTTGAATCAATCAATATATTAAACCAACAATCATGCGTACTAACAAAACTGCATTGAAAACAAACCCTTGAAAAGAAAGTGCCTAACAACCAAATTGAACGTTTTCTATACCCTCAGGATAATAAACTATATCATTGGAGGCAAAATTAGCATCCACCAAGTTTACATCATTCATTATACTCTCCTATTAGTTGCATTTAATTAACTGAAATGAAAAGAAAAAAGGCACAGAATTGCAAAGGGAATGTTCTCTAAGAGAAACAGCTTATCCTCTTTGGAGAAGCCCACCCGGATACCACACCTGAGTTACCTTAGGTTCGTGGGCTCAGGGCGGTAGCTCCAGCTGATGTGCTCAGCGGCCACGTAGAACTGCCTTAGCTGCGCTGCCTCGGCCCCTGGGCTCCCCCAGCCTGCCCAGCTGGTGCCCAGGACCACCAGGACCCAGAGGGGTGGGCAGCCTGGGAACATGGTCCTTTCCCTGCTCCTGTGGCTCCGACGGACGGCCCCAGGACCTGGGCAGGGCTCGCCCCGCCGCTGCCGTCTGCGCCGCGGGACCCGGCTGCAGTGAGCTCCCGGGGCCGTGGGGGGCGGCGTCCTCCTCCCCGCAGCTCCTCCAGACTCCCCGGCGGCAGCTGCCTGGCTCTCCCTCCCTCCCTGCTTTCTGGGGCTTTTCCGGGTAGGGGCTTGGTGAGGTCACTGTTCCCGGTGAGATATTAGGGAGAGTAACTGGATTAGTGACTGTTTCACTTTAGGTGAAGAAAGGGCAGAGGTCAGAGGCTCTAACAGGTGGGACCATGCCCAGATGATCCACCAGACAAACCTGCATTCTTCCATTTCCACTGGCTAACACCCCTGGAGCAGTAGCCCCTGGAGCAGTCGCCCCTAACCGCCCACCGTAAAGCCCGCCTGGGTCAAAGTGCACACTTGCCAAACTCTCTGCGACTCCCAGTGCAATGGAACCTAATGCCCTTGGCCAGATGGCTCTCCCGATCTTCGGAGCAGGGGATTGTGCTCTGCCACTGGGCACAGAAACACTGTATTGGCAGGCAGGTGGTGAAGAAGCAAGGGACTAGCACAGGCACGGGCCTACTGCTCTGAGGCACTTCCCTGGCTTTTACCAAGGCACAGTTCTGTCTCGGTAAGAGCCTGTCACCAGCTACACAGCAGCATAGCAGAGGGCTTAAAAGAGCTTGACTGAGAAAATCGGTCATACGGATTTCAATTCCACTTGCTAGCTGCTGTCTTGGGCAAGTTACTCTACCTCTGGAGTCAGTTTTGACATGAGTAAAACAGGCATAATAGTTTTTCCTGATAGGTCTGTTGTGAGAATAGTAGGATACTGTAACCGCATGATTCCCAGCACTTAGAAAGCACCCAGCACATATTCCTCACTATGATTATATTTTCCTGCCTCCAGGGCCGCTTATATTTCTTGGAGGATCTGGCCAGTTTTACACTGTCTTAAATCTTACTCCGCTGTTGATAGAGAATCTGAGAATTACATTGTCTGAAGCACCATTGTGACTTGTCCCGGGTTCCCTGGATCTGCATGTCTCCAAGCTTCTGTCGGGTGCTTTATGCATTAGATACATTCCGTAGATTGTAATCTGGCACCTCACATGAGGTCTCCACTAACACTAGCAGACTCATCAATAGCCTCTCCGTACACCCCCCACCCCCCAATCTTCTCTCTTTGCTCCTTTGCTGATATGATTCTACCAATTTAGAATGCTCATTCTCTTCCTCTTTGGTTGGCCATTCTTTTACATTCCAGAGTTTTACCTATCTCCATGATTCTGGGCTCAAATGGACATTTCCATTTTATGAACTCTTACAATGCTGCTCAAATTATATATATTCATGTTGATTATTATTTATTATTCTGTGTGGGTGTCTATTGTCTCCCTAACTAGAACATAAGCTATTCCAGAGCAGGAACAGTGCCTTATACGTCTGTATGTACAGTATCAGTGGTTCCCACATTTGGTAGGTGAACAGAATTCCCTGGGGAGCTTTCACAAAATTCAGATTCTGATTCAGGAGACAAGGTTGGGAACCGCTGTCCCATAATACCTAGCCTAGTGAGTGATATATCGTAAGCATCGGAGATGCTATCAGCAGTGTATCAGAGAAACTTTTGAAAAGCAGTGTTCCTAAATCCCAACGCTACTACCAAAATTCTTGCAAAATTATTGTAACCTTTAGTTAGACTTCTTATCGTTTTTATTTGCATGTTTGGGTGTCTAGTCTATATGCCATATTCATTGCATTATATTTCACAGGGACAAGATAACTATATTTTGGTGCCCCTCTAATTTTTGGACCAGTTTCTGGCAAGCACTGTGTAACTGTCAATAACCTAGTTTTTAAACATGAGATTTAAAGAACATGTGAAACATATCTGTTCTTCTCTGTAGAACATGAAAGCGATGAAGACTTTTTTTGCTTCTCTGAGTTTTCTCTTGGGGTGGGGGTTGTGTAATATGTATTTGCAGACTGATTGAAGGGTTGAGCTGTAATTGGGACAACTGTAATTGTGTATTACATTAACGGTAAACAACATGATATATACAGACCTTATTAAATAAAATATCAAATAGAGGAATATGGCATTTGGGGAGAATCCTTTTAATTATACATTTGAATATTGGTCTTTGTGTCCTTTGAGGGGGAGTGACTGGTGACACAGGAAGGTCTACAGTGACAAGTGGCCTCCTGTCTTGATTCTTGGTCTTCTGAAGCCTCTGGTGCCATTCAGAGGCCTCTCTGGAAGCCTCAAAAACAGCAACCATTGGAAACCCCAGAAGATTCTACAGGAATTCCCTCTAGTTAGAGATGTCACCTGTCTTCCAATAAAGTAAAGAAAGCCTTCTTTCAACACAAAAATAAATAGGTATTTTTATTTCTCCACGGTCCAGTCTTCTTGTGAGTCAGAGGCTCCAGTCTCTTTGGGAACTGGTATTTCAAGTGACAGCCACGTCAAAACCCACAGGCCACTGTGGAAACATCTGCTCCTGGGTCCTGTGGCTTGCGTTGGAGGAAGAGGAGACGGGGAGCAGGAAGGGGTGGTGGGTGGAGAGTTTGGGATTGTGGGACAACACTTCTGCTCTGGTCCAGAGCTAATCTAAGGAAATTCCATGTCCTTTATTCACAAGTATTTATTGAAATCTGTAGCAAATGCACTACAGATAAGTCAAGTCTAGCAGGAATCTTGATGTTCACAAACAAGATTCTGTGGAGGTTGTTGAATGAAGTGACCAGGAGAAGGTGAGATCTCTGAAAATGAGACAAGAGAAATTTAAATAATTATCTTTTCCTTTAAAAAATTGGAGAAAGAAATTTCTCATCATATCTATCCCCTAAGGTTCAATATATAATCTTGTCTTTCTAGATTCCAGATATTCTGGCATCCAGGCTACTTTTTGCAGGAAACTCCACTACTCACTGAGCTTTTTGGGAGAAGGATAGTATCAGATTATTTTTGTTTCCCCAGCAGGTAGCACAGAGGATTGACTCCATAAAGGTCTGTAAAATTTTTCTAGCAGTCCTGACTTCTTCTCCAGCAAGGCCACAGTGTCAATAGCACCAACCAGCCAATAATGGGAGTGTCATACATTCTGAGATAAGTTAAGTCTTGCTAGGACACTTCTGTCTTGGAGGAAATGGGAATCTTTACATGAACTCTCTGTTTATTATCACTTCATTCTATTGTCACTTCTCTATTGTCATACCTGTCTTTCGTTAGCACAATTTCCTTCATGGCCTGAAAATTTAATACATGCTTAAAATTTAATACATTATTCTATAGAGAAAAGTCAAGCTCTATATTCTTTCTTCTTCCTCTACTGATCTATTTCCTTCAAAACGTGATCATAGGTAACTTACCCTAAGGACTTGGGTCAAATGCAGCATTGGTAAAAACTCCGTATGTTCCCAGGTGGCTAAAGAATAGAAATACAAGAATGACCTGCCACATAGTGGTCAGTCCTCAACAACACAGTCCAGCACATAGTATCTCCAGAAACCATGGATTCCCACCCCACCACTTGAACTCTGCTTTAAAAGGGAAAGAAAAATAAATACCAAAAGAAATATTTGAAATCCCACTTAACAGCTCTGGGTAATTTGCATTGTATTTTATACCCACACTAAGTTATAGTTGTTGCTTTATGTACCGAATACCTGCTCTGCCCTCTAAGGGGCTGTAGCTTCTTCTTGGTGAGAAGAAATAGTTTCAAAATTCTCAGCCTTGATACCTGATAAGTGAGCAGTAGTTTTCAAAGGGAGCAGTATGCCCCCTAGAGGCATTTTTAAAATTTTCTGTAATGTCTAAGAGTTCTGACATTTAGCGGGCAGGAGTCCCAGGTGCCGGATGTCCAAATGGGCATAGGACACAAAAGAATTGTCCCACACCCCACATACTTTGGAATATCTGCTCAATATTCATATATTCATATAGGTTAAAAATCTCTGAGCCTGGAATTCAACTGCTTTATATATAAAGGGGTTTTTGCATCTTTTAAAATGCAATTACCATATGAGTCGAGGGAAGATTACAATAGGTTTTACAATTCTTTATCAGAGTCGTTCATCATATTGAAAAATCAGGTTGGTGTTGGCAACACTTCTGATGCTCTCTGGGTCTCTAATACGATATTGTCCTGTCAGTCTGCTGCTCGGCTATTGCCTGCATAGCGATTCTACTGGAAGGTGAAAGCTTCTCATGACCTCGTAGCTTCTGTTAGTGTAGCACCTAAGCTTTAGCATTTTGTTTTTATTATAAATCACTTTCCCTTTTATTTCTACTTTATATTACAATTAGGGCATTTGTTGATTTTAAAAACATTATGTGTAGTTAGGATATATTATGTGTATATTTTACTTCCGAATAGAAAAGAGAATATTGCAAAAGACTTATAAAAAGGAGGCAGGCATTGTACGTGATCATTTGGACATAGAGTGAATTAGAAAGTCAAACAAAATGTATTCATTGATAAAACATTTTTATCTTACCTTTGAGGGTTCAAGGGGCATTTCCCATCTTCTGACAAAAAGCAAGAAAATATGAATGATTAATTTAAAAGAAAAAAACAAGATAAAGGAGAGGGTCATTAATGATAGAAATTATTGGTAAAAGTTGGCAGACTGAATTTCAGATATGCTCATTTTAAGAGGTGTATTGGGAACAATCTCTCCCTGAAAGGTAGGACCTGTTTTAGGCTAAATTAAACATTTGAAAATATTTATCTCCAGAGTTGTCTTATTTTCTTCCTCCTCCATTTCAGTTAAAAAAAAAAAAAATCTCTGGTCCCCACCTTCAGCCTCTTGGAGATTTTATGTCTATATCTGTATCTATATGTCTGTCTATCTATCTGATTGTTTTGTTGTTGTTCAGAATCTTGCAATGCAGTTCTTTGTTCCTTGAGGGCTTCTGTCGCTGTGTCCTGTGTCGTGTTCCCTGAGGCCTCAGGCGGGCAGGCTAATGGCACAACAACTCCACACCAACACAACAGTGGATGTTTTTCCTCTCAGTGAACATATGTGATCGGGCACCTCCTAATTTAATCCAAACAACAGACTCTGATAGTTGAATCTTCTGACATGGCTCTAGCATTTTCATCTTATTTGGCTGTAGAATACTGGGAAGTCTGAAATCAAACTGAAACAAGCCTAGGAAAAATGTCCTCTCGCCGACAAATGAATTTATTTATTATTTAAGATATTGGAGGATGGGTACCTGCTGGTCCTTTTCCATTGTTAAGAGGGTTCCCTGGAAATACGTCAAAACCAAAGAAAGAACTTGGGGGGGAGAGCAGGAATAGTGTGATTCCTATTCAATTATGGAAACCAGGGTCTAGGTTTTAGGAGCTCTTGCCTCTATCTTCTGGGTTTGGTTGAGCAAGAACAAATTTTGCATGGAGGGATAAGTTGTGGCTCTTGGTTTATCTCTTTGATATTTTTAAGCAGAATATTGTCTTAAAGCAGTCTATTGTCTTAGTTACCCATTCACAGGAGAGTATATGAGGGAGCTTTGGGAAGATGGCCTCAATGCAATGGTAGCTTTGTGAATGGAGAGAGAAAGGGTAGGGAACAAGTGGTTCTGCCCCTCAATTCAATGAGCATTTTGTCAAATATTTTATCATAGCCACTTTCAGTTACCTGGATTTGAGAATTAATGGCCCCTCTGATGTCCCCAGTTGCTTTTTGTGAGGAGTGATGGAGAGCCCCTGAGCTTATAAGCAAAGCTTTATGAACTTATGGCTAAGTGTCTGGAGCAGATTGAGGAAAGATATTTTAAATATTAAGAGATGGGCGGGCCGGGCGCGGTGGCTCACGCCTGTAATCCTAGCACTCTGGGAGGCCGAGGCGGGTGGATAGCTCAAGGTCAGGAGTTCGAAACCAGCCTGACCAAGAGCGAGACCCCGTCTCTAAAAAAAAAAAAAAAAAAGAAGAGATGGGCTGTTCCCTTCTTTTATTCCTAGGCCGAAGTTCTTTTTCTGATGAACAGTCTAAGGAACACAGTTTCTCTTATAGAGAATCTTCATCCATTTGATGACTTCCCTGCTTAAATCCTGCATCAATTCAAGTTTTCAGGAGAAAATGCTGGTCTCTTAGCTTATCGCACCTGGTCACCAATACGGTGGCAGCTGCTTACGCCCCCAGCTTCATCTCCTGCCTCCTCCATAAACCCGTTTTGATTCAGATGCACGGAACTGCTAAACATACCACATGCCCAGTGATTTCACCTGTTTGTGTCTTTCCACATGCCATTTTTTTCTGTTGGAACTCTATTTCCACTTTTTCTCCTGGGGTAAATCCCTCTCATTCTTCAAAGCTAAGTTTGAAAAAGACTTTCTGACCTGCCAGTCTGGTTTAGGCACCCCTATTCATGTTCCAGTAATATCCAGGTTGTATTTATTTCTTAACACACTTATGACACTCTTAGCACTGATTTAACTTGTTTATCTCCCCTACTGTATTATACCTTCCTTAATATCAGGGGCCACCATTACAGTCCCACTGACTAATAAAGTTGATCGATAAATGGCTGTTGCTTGAAGGAATGAGTAAGGGAAAGAAGCAGAACACTTTTCTAATTAGTTTGGTGATAACCTAGGGTATTTAGACCAGAGGCCCCCAAATGCCAAACTGTAAACTGGCCTCGTCAGAATTTTAGGAGAGGGCTTTTAAAAAAGCCAGATTCCCAGGCCACGTCTCCCTGTAGAAGGATACATATATTTTTTATAAAGTTTCCCAAGTGATTCTGATGGACAGTCAGTTCTCAAGATCATTTACCTTGACCTTGTTTTCTTTTAAAACAAATGCAAATGTTCTCCCACATGAACTACTGATGCTGTGGTTTCACTGCCCCACCCCAAATCACATGAAAAAAGAAAGCAAGGAGCAGACTCTTTCCTATTTACCTTTTTGTCTGAAACGCTTCCTTAGCAGAGCCAGGAGTGTCCCACCCATTACCAGACCCGTTGCAGAAGCCACCGCGCCACCGAAGTAAGCCAGGGCCTCCTGGATAGTCAATGGGCCTGCTGCAAAACAAACACACGTGTAAGACATGAGAAATGTGTTATGCAAAAGAAGAGTCTTTCTCTCCCAGAAAAATACCAAGAACTCTGAGGTGTGAGATTCAGTAGAATTATCAAAGGTCCTGGCAATGTTGAAAAGCCAGTGTAAAAGATCTGAACGTCACAAATCCACTACAACAGAATGGGAAGCAGGGCCTGCTTTTATTCGTAAGGCTTAAACCAACTGTGATCTCCAAAGGAATTGGGGTAAGGACCCAATAAAAGGAATTAGATTGTAGACACAAGAAGCTTACACATAGAAGTTTGGGCAGATAAAATAAACGGTGGGTAATGTTTTTTGGCAAGCAAAAATTCAGTTATGCCACAAAAAGTAGTCATAACAAGCTGATAGGGAAAAACATGAAGAAAACAAGAGGTGGATAAAATACACCTCACAAACAGATGGAGCTTAATTAAGGAAGATCTGTGGGTTTTTTACAGGTAGGTGGTAAACAAAGGTTTTCTAAAATAATAAATTAAGAATCTGTGTAAAATAACTCCTAGTTTATAACACTTGGAAACTTCAAGATATGTTAAACAGAGATTAGAGGAAGTGAGAGGATTCATTTCACAAATCTGAGCATCAAAAAGGGGTGGTGATTAGCCACACAGAGTCACTGAATTTAATTCCCATCACTCTGTGTAAGGCAAGAAGATTCTGCCTGATTCATTATGAAACATTTATTAAGTGCAGGGGAAACCCAACAATAGAAAGCAAGACCACTGTGAGAAATACAGAGAAAAAACACAGATTTTTGTCATTTTCCTTATCGAAGTGACATCCTAAACCATACGAAAAATGCACCTTGGCAGGTTGGCATGGCGGTTGACCAGTGGCCATTCTCTTGGCAAGCTGTTCTCGCTGAGCCGTTAAGTGACTGACCCTCTGGACAATGGAAGGTACAGGTTGATCCATAGCTGAAATCACCCCAGAGGTTGGAGCAGTTCATCATTACTGGCTTATTAACATGCAGTTCTGAGCATTTGACAGCTGCAAATCCAGGAGAAACAAACATTTAGAATGAAGATAAAAAAAAAAAATTGTGGTTTCATTTGTAACCTGACTAGCATTGCCAGTAAATGAGGCAGAATCTAAAAGGTCAGAAAGGATATGAGCCACTTCCAATATTCATACCAGCTCTTCCAATATCACATGTACTAAAATACCCACTCAAAGAATGATAGCCAAAGAACTAGGATGGACACAGTAGCATCCAATAAACACCTACTAATGGATTGATCAATCCTGCTTCCCAAAATATTCTTTACAAAATTTTGCTTCTCGAATATACTATTGTTCTAAATGCTATTATTACTACATTTGTGATCAACTGGCATGTCAGCATGTATTTATTAAAATACTTATAAATGTTCAGCATATCTGGACAATAGAAGTTTGAAAGAAGTGGAGACTATCATCCTCTTTATTTTTCAGGGAACTTCAGGTCATTCCCTATAATTTATGGTTAGGAAAATAAAGCTCAGGAAATTGAATGTAATACAAATAACTGTCATTGACCAATAGTGACATTTGCAAAGCACTGTGCTATGCTTTGTGGGGGATACAAAGAAGAAAGAGACAGAGGACTCAGTGCTTCATGTATACAGTGATAGCTCTTCAGGGGGCTTATCATGGCTTAACTTTTTCATTAGGTTCCAATTATTCTGAAAATATGGAATTTTTTATACTGTCTCATAATTATTAGAATTACAATTGGTATTTACAAATTCATATAGCTGGTTTCATACTTAGCATGCTTATTGTTCTAACACATTTTGGACATCTGCAAATGTGTCCTCCTTTAGGTCTTTGAGTACCAGACATTAGCTTGTGACATGAGGAAGGGCAGAGGTGATGTGCCTGCTGCACATTACTTCTGATTGGTGTGGATTTCAGGGAGGAGCTGACACTTGCAGTGGTTGTTGTGGGTGGGAGGGATTTCAACAGGCAGGTACAATGGCTAGCTTGAGTACCTGCAAGAAACCAGCATCAGAACTGCTTGCTCCTTTTCACATTACCTCTGCATGTTGGAGTTACTGCTGTCCATTGTCCTGAAGGTCTGCATCTGAGAGTGCTGTCTCCCGCGAGCGTGAAGCCAGCTTTGCATCCAAAATAACAGGTGGTATTCAAACCAAAGGCTCCCAGATGATGCCTACAGGACATGGTTCCCTGCCCAGGAGTGATGAGGGCTGGGCATTGAACCTCCAGAGTAGGAACGGATGCTACACCTGTTGTGAGAAAATGTTTCAATTTAGAGAGCTCCCAATTCAAAGGAGCACGACAGAGTTAAGGTTGACGTGGAATAACTGCCTTTCACTCCTTTCATAACAAGGGAGGCTCTAGTGATATCTGTAATATTTAAAGAAGTTGAGAAAAACTATTAATCTCAGGTATAAAAAAACAGATGAGGAAAATTATTTGAAATGTCCTTGAAGAGATGATTCTCCTGGCCAGAAGAAGAAGAAGAAGAAGAAGAAGAAGAAGAGGAGGAGGAGAAGGAGGAGGAGGAGGAGCTGGTGCAGAAATATAAGAAATTCAGTAGAAAGCCAAATATATATGGGCCAATTGCCTGCCCACCCCTGCTTTATTGGAAGGTGGTATTGTTGTCTGGCCAAAGGTCAACATGAAAGGTGAAATGTGAATGATACCACTGGCTTTGTCATTAACTTCCACGTGGTAGGAAGATGATGACTGATCTCTCTGAATCTCAATTCCTTGATTTGAAAAGTTGGACCAGTGACTCTACCCTTGTACTCTGCCTTGGCAATAAAATGATGGAGATCATTCAATTGGCTGATCAAAGCTCTTTAAGAGGCCAAAAATATGAAACAAAATTTCTGCTAAGAATCAATACATCTTTTGTTCATAAACATAAAAAAGTACTGTCACTCTTTAGAAATTTGTTAATCCATAGGCTGTGTTTGCTAGACCCAAATACATAGTATAATATGTACTTGTCACATACAAGAGCTATATAAGTATTTGTTATTATTGTGGAAAAAATTTCCAAAAGTAGAACTATCCCAGAAAGTATATAGTATTACCGTTGCAGGTTGGTGGAGGTGCTGACCATCTTCCAGAAGTTGTGCATTCCACATTGTTATACCCCTCCAGCTTAAAGTCCTTCTCACAAGAGAAGTGGCAGGTGGAACCAACAGTGAATTTTCCAAGAGTGTCAGAACAATCCAAGCTGCCCTGCTCTGGGGCAAAGAGTTCTGGGCACTTGATGGCTGGAATGTCAAATCAAGAGTGTCACAATCTCCGGATTTATTCAGAAGTTTTGTGTTGTGCAAATTTCATTCATTTATATATTTACAAATATTAATTGAGCACCTACTATATTCCAGGTGTTTTGCTAAAAAGTGGCATTTCACAACATATAAGACAGATTCTTTACTGCAGAAGGCAGAGGGATGGATGGTGAGTTTGCAGAGAGGAGTAAAAGTAGAAGTCACAAAGGTAAAAAAGTCAAGGACTTCAGCAGCCACCCTCAAGAAGTCACAATATCATCCTATTTTCCCTATACCCTCTGCTTCAGTGAGCCGCCCACAGCCCCACTATCTTATCTGAATGGGCGCAGCCCAGGGTTTCACTTCCTCCTGCCTGACACTACTTCCTCTTAGATATCCTGCCATCTCCTCAAATTCAACACATCTAAAACTACAGTGATCACCTTCTGTCTCAAACCATTTCCTCCATTTGAATCTCCAGGCTGTTTTCTAAATGCCATAGTTCCTAGCACAGGAAACCTCAAAACCTCCCAGTCAAGTTAGATTAGTTCCTGGGAATTTCCTAAATGGGCCTCACATGTTCTTGCTTCTGGTTCTTGACTCTCACTACCCTGAATTTTTTCCCATTTCCACTGGATAAAATCCTACCAATCCTCCAGGATCCAACTCAACACACAGCCTCTCTGAAGCCTCTGCTGATGTTGCTGAACTCGTCTCCTTGGAATGCAACAGCCGTCTGTCTGAACTCATATGCTCATATCGCACGTCATTTTCTTCCTTCTTCTGCTGGACAGAAAGCTTCTAAAACCCAAGAACCTTAATCTTTGTGTCTCTCATAATCCCCATGTCAGGATCTCAAGAGGTGGGCTCAATATTCACTTGAGTGGATTAATAAGTGAATTTTTAATTTACTAACCACAATTTCCTCCCCAAATTGCTTTTTTACAAATTATTGTAGTTACATATTTCTTGTAGCATTATGTCTTTCTCCTCATTAGGTTCTCTGACATAAGGCTATTATTTATCAACAAACATTGGGTACTTAACAAACTGAGGGATTATTCTTTTTTTTTAAATCCAAGGCTATTCTGAAGGTATTATAATATCTTGGTCAGATAAGGCTCATTTTGCTTTGTTATTTTGATTTTAAAAAACCTCTTGAAGGTCTTATGTGCTGCCTTGTGAAAAAGTGATGTATAGTATTTGGCTTTTATATGCTGGCTCATGTGATTTTCAGTGACAGGCTGTTCACTGAAGGACTGTGGATTCTTATTGCATGAATCCATTCAAACAGCCAAAGTAACATAATGAATTTCAGTTCGGTATTCTCAAATTGTTGAGTAATTAATAACTCCATGTCTGGAAAATTAATTTCACTTACCAAATATTTACTAAACATGTCTATTTGTGTAAGTCCTAGATGTCAAATCATTTGTTAACATTTCACTAAAATACCTTTTTCAGAATTTCTCAGGATTACAACTTTAAGCCCAAGAATGTTCATAAATGTCAGCTGCATGAGAGGAGGAACCTTGTCTGCTCTTTCAACATTGGACTCCAGGGGATAGGGTCTGGTACATAGGGGTTCTAAAAATATTTGTTAAATAAATGAATAAATCAATGAGTACAATTTAATTTAATTCACGAACATATTGACTTATGTTGTTTTAAGTAGGTTTAGTATATTCATCTATGTTTCTTTTCATCATGTCATTTTGCTTTAGTTGCATTAGTTGGATATAGTTTGCTCAGTAACTTTCTGGAAAGAAGATATAGTATAAATAATAAATGCAACTGAGTTGCCTATTCTAAACACAAACTTTAAAAATAAAACTAAGAACCCTCGTGGAGTCAGAGAAATGTCGGGGGAATGAAGGGAAAAATAGAGATGTCAGCCAGGCCAGAGCTTAGAGGGCACTGGTTTGCTATATTTTAGGACATGGATAAACAGGAACAAGGCAGAAGTGTGGAGTTGAAGCTGGAACTTGGAACCAGGACTACCTCTCCCACCTCAAGGTGGAGATGGGCATTAGAAATTGGATCCAGCAGCCAGACATGGGCTTCAAAGGGTCGATGATAGGATGTTAAGTGATTAGGAGATCAGTAGTCTGTATCAGAAAAGGGGCCCAACAGGCAGGGACAGAAAGGACACAGCAACTGCACACAAGCAATCCAGCATGCAGATGGTGTCACGACAGTTGGTGAAGAGCCTCTGGGACTGCATAGGTTCACGGACAGGACTTCAGGCCCTGAAGGCCAAAGGCAGGGAGGATGGTGGAAAATAGAGCTGGCCCTCTGTATCTGTGGGTTCTGCATCCATGAATTTAACCAACCCTGGATGGAAGATATTTTGGGGAAAAAATCCACAAAGTTCCAAGAAGCAAAACTTAAGTTTGCCATGCACCAAGTGCTACATTGAATTCATGTGAATGAAGTGATGTGTATGCATCACATTAGGCATCCTAAGTAGTCTAGAGACGATTTAAAGTATACTGGAGGATGTGCATAGGTCATATGCAAATACAGCACCATTTCATTATATAAAAGACTTATGAATCTACACATTTCGGCACCTGTGTGGGTCGTGGAACCAATCCCCTGTGGATAGCGAGGGACAACTCTGTAAGTAGAGCCCAAGTCCCAGAGGGCCCAGGGAACTGGTGTTCTAACTAAAATGGAAATATTTGTGGAACCCTCTCCCCTCCACAGAATGAAATCTTGCATTGCACTCTGCAGAGAGAGCCTGCGAGCTCCACCTGCCACACTGCCCCTGCTTACTTGGTGGCCTTTGAGCCCCTCTGATGTAGCCTAGGACTCTGCAAAACAGTATGTGAAAGTCAAAGTTCTAGGGGCTGTGCTGAGGGTTGAAAACTCATGGACTCAGGCATATGGGAAGAGAAGAGGAACAATTTGCCTAAATCTGGAGAACAAATTTGGAGAATGAGATAGAAACACTGGTATGAAAACCAGAGCTCAAGATGAGGATCAGACAAGGCTGACAACGCTGAGCTGAAGCTGCTGTCCCTGGTCAGGGTTGGTTCTCAGCACCGGGTGGGGGCTGGGCCTGCAAGGTGGGAGGCAAGTGCTGCCTCCTGTGGAGAGGACAGGGCTGCAGAGGGGTGAGGGGAGACAGGGGCTCCAGAGATTGCAGGTTTAACAACCATGTTGGTTGCATATATGATTTTAAACTTTTATGAGATTTGTTTAAGGGATTTTTGATTCTTTAGCCTCAAAATAGAACGTGAGAAAATAGAGATGACAAGTGTCAATGGAATAAATGAATGAGAAATAAATGAATGAGCAATAAAGCACAAGCCCTAATGCTAACCCCCATAAATGTTCTAGATTCCTCAGGTGGCTTGTAGTTTATCTTTTTGATGGCAGCAGGTAGCATTTTATATCTTTTAACCTACAGAATTCTTGGCCAGGTAAGAAACCTCAGAGATGATCTTGTCCAGTTTTCTTTTGGAATTGAGAAAATTGAAGCCTAAGGATGTGAACAAGACTTTCTTAATGGCACAAGTCTCTAGATACTAAGCTAGTGCTCGTCCCACAAGAAGGAATAAATAATATTTTATCCGTTTTTAAGATAACACTAACAGATTTCTTCCAACATATTTTCGCATCTGATCACCAGGCACTGCCATTTCTAACGTTCATTTCAGCAGTAATAGCTGTGACCTGTGCATTGGAAAAGAGTAAATCAAGTGATTGCCCCAGGATGTAGAAGCCCTGCCACTGGGTGGCAGTATAATGCAGTGGGAAAAACTAGCCCTAGTCGGACATGTCATTCGAATCCTGCCTCTACACTTCCTAGCTGTGTGACCTTTGCCAGCTACTTACCCTCTCAAAACCTCAGTTTCTTCACCTTTACAATGGGAATAGTAATAATAACCACCATCTTAAAGGTTGTGTCTGTGCACTGAATGTGGTAATGTACAGGAAATGGCTGGTACAACATAAGCAAAAAATATTACCTATTATTGCTGGTCTCATCATCACTGACTATTACACTGAATGATAAACTGGAACAACAGTGACTTGAAACTAAACATGAGCTATGCTAGGATTAAATCACATCCATACATGAATAAGCTCAGTGTCTGAGACTTAGTAGTACTCAGTGGAGGCGATTGATTGTAGGAATGAATGAATGAATGATGAATGTAGCAGAAAAAGACTTTACAAGAAAGTAACAGTTCCAATAACGTAGCTGAGCTTCATCACTTACTGATGGTGTGACCTTGAACAAACTACTTAACCTCTCTGAGGTTGTGTTTCTTTCTCATCTACAAAGTGGAGGTGATACTGCCTTCCCTCATTATTTCAGAATTGTGGTAAACAGCAAATGCTATAATGACATGAAAGTATGTCATAAAACTGTGCAATGTTTAATTAAAGTCATTAAAAGATTATTCAGAGAGAGAGAAACTTTTGATCTAGATAACCATGTTTTGTGGAGCGTGTGTTGTTTGTTTTAGCTCAGGTACATTTTTATATAAATCCCTGATGATGATGCTCCATTCTGCAACGTCATCTGAAAAGCCATAAGAAAGGATAGACCCAGGAGCTTACCTTCACATGTTGGTGGGGAGCCTGTCCAGTGTCCAGATGGAGTGCAATCCAGTCTTTCTGGTCCAGATAAAGAAAATCCCTCATCACAGATGAACTGGCATGTGGATTTATAACTGAAATCTCCAAGAGGCTGGACGCAGGCCACTGTCCCATTCTGAGGACTTAGCAAAGGTGGGCAGGTAATGGCTACGTGAGCATGGCAGAGGAGGAGAGAAGAGATCATTTTAGAGCTCAGCAATCTGAAATCAATGGGAGTGTGTGACCTCCTTAATACACAAGGGCAGCATTTGGCTAAAAATGATTGTTCAAATTGTATGGTGCTTTATCACCAGTTAAAAGTTATGGGGGTGCAAAATAGTAGCAGCTTACAGTTGGCTAATATCCTGACATGGTCTCTCACAAACAGCTTCCGAGGTGACTTTAAAAGGAAGCTGGGGTTCTGTTCAGAAAGATAGTGGTGCAACTCATTTCAGTTGCCCCTAGAGAGGAGTGGAAGTGGTTGCTCCCTTGATACCTTCCAGAAACAAGCCTAACAACCTTACCAGAAAACAATGCAAACAGTGATTGGAAACAGAAAAATGAAAATGGAGTAAAATGCTTTCTCCCCATTTCCCTGACTAGGTGGTGGGAAGAATGTGGGTGGAAATTCAGGCTCTGTTACTTACTAGCAATGTATCTCAGGACAACAACCTTGCTGAGCCTTGCTTATTTCATCTTCAAAATGGGAAAAAAAGTATAATCCTTGCCTTGTAAGTTAATTAAATGTAGCAATTAAAGATATAATAAAAAATCATGGCCATACAGTAGGTATACGATGTGATCAGCTGTGTGCAAATGGTGGCTTCACTTCTTCCCCATAGTCTCATCCTACGGTGGTCAGCCACAAATGACTCCACTTGTTCACTTACCAATAAAAAATTTAAATTAGGCTTCATAGTTCTTTGCTACAGTTTATACATGTAGAGTTTGAGGTGCTAGGGGACTTGCTTGGGTCAGAGATCATTCTGTGTGACTTTTGCCAAGTTACTTAACCTCTCTGAGCCTCAATATCTTCACCTTTAAAATGGGGAGATAGCAATACATAGCTCCCAGGATTTTTACTCTGATCAAGAGTGAAAACACTCTGTATGCAAATGTTAATAGCTGTCAAGATGGCAATTAATCAAACAATAAACCCACATTAAACATGTTGACATTAAAAAGGAAAGACTAAATGAATACATGGTTTAGGGTATTTCTTCTTCGCTGTTTGACCGGGCTGAGCCATGTATGGCTTCAGAGCAGAGACAGTGGCAGTATGGCTGTCCAGGAGTCATTTTTCAGCCACTGACTTGAATGGCATGAGGTTTTAAGAGCATTTTCTATACCTTTCTCTTCCCTTCATTCCTTCCCTTCTCCAGCTACATTCCCCCCGATCTGATCAACTTGTCCAAAGCCCTCGTTATTTTCTGCCACTTGAAAAGCCTTTCCGTATTAAGTGTGTATGTGGGGCGGGAGAGGGGAGCTTGCAAACTGTAAGGGCCAACAGGGGGAGGGCTGTGAGTGAGGACCTTGGTGCCATGGAGCCCGTTTGGTGGCTGTGGAGGGACATTGAAAAGGGAAATTGTCTGATAGCACTCTCTCAAAAGTGTTACAACATCTAGTGGATTGATTGCAAGCCTCGTGGTACCTTCCTGCCCAGCTCGCATTTTGGTATTTCGCTTGACACCTACCCAGCAACAAGAGGAGAAAGTTCAGTCATAGTAAACAACTAAAAGCAGAAGGGAACTGGAAGGTCACAGGAAGCCGTGGTGAGTGGCAACCTCCTTGCTGCGAAACGCCCACAGGCAGGACAGTATGGAGCAATGAACTGTAATCTGTGCCCTGCATGGTCCAGAGTTGCCTGGACAAGTCCTGATTACTGTGATAATGGTAACCACGCACTCCAAGTTCTTCCCGAAAGCTGAGTGACCTTTGTAATGTACCCAGGCTTCGGTGGAGTCAGGATGAGCCCAGAGGGGGCGAAGTCACAGCACCACCCCGTTTTCCTAGACCTAGCTCTGAAGGCGCACCCAAACCCAGTGACACAGGCTTGCCACACTCTGATGCCAGGGGATGGACATCAATTCTGCGGAGTTTGTTCATTCGGGCATTCATTCATACAGTTACTGTTGGCCTAGTTAAACAGCGTGTGTGGGGTGCACGCGTGTGCATGCTTATGTGTGACCTACATAGCAAGTGGTTTCCTCTTCATAAAAAACATGTATCTCCCTGCTGTCACTTAGGTGTTGAAAGTCTGTACAAAGTGAACGGCATGGCAAATAATGTAGAAATGTCTAGTATTTTACCCATTTAACTTTGTTATTAAAAGTATATATACATCATAAAATACTAATTGCATAGAGGTAAAAATGGATGGGTAAAACATTCAAAGAATTCATATCAGAATGTTAACTGCATCTATTTTAGGGTTAGAGTATTTAAGAGGATATTTTTTCATTTCTCCATTTTCTTATTTTTCTGTAGATTTTATAAATGAATATCTTTTTTTGTTTGTTTTTTGAGACAGAGTCTCACTTTGTTGTCCAGGCTAGAGTCCAGGGGCATCATCGTAGTTCCCAGCAACCTCAAACTCCTGGCTCAAGTGATCCTCTTGTCTCAGATTCCCAAGTAGCTGGGACTATGAGCGTGGGCCACCACACTCAGCTAATAAATCTTGCTTTTTAAAGGCAGTGTTTGCTATAAATGTAACTAAAGAGTTGGACACATTGAGGGAAAAAAAGAATGCGAATATAAAAAACATACATCTATCCTTCAATTCACAAATATGTGTGATTAGAACCAGCTCTATTTCATACAGGGTGTTACAACACTGACAGAAAACACCAGCTTTTTATATCAAGAACAATGCAGATATAAATGCTTGCGCTGAATCTGCACAGTTTTTTCTTCTGAGAATCCTGTAACCTCCAGTTCATAGAGTAGTTTTATCCTCTTTCCATCATTTTCCACTTTATCCTAAGTATATTTCTTCATTATTACACAGATCTTCACATATGTTTGTTACTAGATACCTATAAATTCTGCCCCTGCCCCAGTTCCATCATATGCCCCATGGTCCCTCGGAGTAAAGTGCCATGTCAACCTTGGGACAACCACCATGAAGCAATCTTTGTCCTTCCGGTCTTCTTTCCAGATACTGTTTTTAGCCAGGTGAGAATAGTTCACCAGGTTAGCGACAGGAGCCTTCAGGTAGCAAGGGCCATTCCCTATTGCCAAACACCCTGACACTGTGTTACCTGCCTAGCCCCTGAAGATGAAGACATTTACATTTGGGGTCCTTGGGTTACAGGATGAAAAGATGAGACTATTTATTAATTTTCCAGTCCATTTCAAGGTGGATCCTACACAATTACCACCTTTAAAATATAGCCTTTTAGTATACTGCCTGTGATTATTTCCAAGACGCTGGAAAACACGGACTCTCACCTTGGCATTCAGGAGGAGCGGCACTCCAGCTTCCAGTAGCTAAGCACTGCAGCACACCTGCACCTGCCAGGAGCAAGCCTTCGTCACAGGTGAAGCTGCAGACCGACTGGTACCTAAAGGCCCCGAAGGGGTGGGAGCAGTTCACCTGGGCCTTGTTTGGAGCCGGAAGATCCTGGCACTGCACAGCTAAGTGGTGAGGAAATAAGGAGTAAAGAAACAGCAACATGCAAGTACTCATTGATTTTGACCCATTGGCCTTTAAGAACAGGTATTCTTAAATTGGGCTTGCCTATCTTGGAAGATGAGGAGGGTCATTTAATTACAATGGCACAGGAAGGATTCTATTAGGAAAATGCTAAGCCATTATGGAGCGTTTTAGCAATATGTATCAATAATTTTTAAACCATCATACCTTTGGACACAACAATCTATGCTAAGTATGTAATCACTATGCATATAAAAAATCAATTCAGAGATTTTTATCAAGACATTATTTGTAAGAACAAAATATTGAAAACAAACACAAATGCCACTAATCTGGGGCTGAAAATAAATTATGGTGGCCCCATGAAATAAATATTAAAGGTCACTAAAAATGATACATAGTTCACCTTGGAAAGATATGGGAGGTGTCTCAATGTATAATGTCATTAATACTTGCCTAGAGGTAAGAATGGCTCAAGTGATCCCTTATGATTTCCTTTAAGTATACCAAAGGGCTCTTTGACACATCCACAGTACATCCCTTTACCTTCACTAGTTCTCACCATGATGGTGCATGGCCGTCTATTCCTCCAGGGCTTTTTTTGTTTTGATTTCAATTTTTTTATTATGATGAATATATATGGCATAACATTTACCATGTAACCAATATTAAGCATACAGTTCAGTGGTATTAATATTAAGCACATGTTGTTGTGCAACCATCACCTCTATCCATCTCTAAAACCCTTTTCGTTATCTCAGACTGAAACTCTGTACCCATTAAAACATACCTCCCCTTTCTCCGCCCCCGACCCCCCAGCTCCTGGCAACTACCATTCTGCTTTCTGTCTCCATGATTTTGACTATTCTAAGTTCCTCATATAAGTGGAATCATACAGTTTGTCCTTTTGTGACTGGCTTACTTCACTTAGCATAATTTCCTCGAGGTTCACCCACATTTGTAACATATGTCAGAATTTCCCTCCTTTTTAAAGCTGAATAATATTCCCCTGCAAGTATATGCCACATTTTGCTTATCCAGTCATTCGTTGATGGAAATTTTCATTGCTTCCACATTTTAACCATCGTGAATAATGCTGCTACAAACATAGGTGCACAAATGTCTCTTCTAGACCCTGTTTTCAAACCACTGCCTCATTTTAAAATCAGGGTATACTTAGACCCAGGGGAATCACAAAAATTGTCCAGAGGTTTCAGTACACAAGAACACAGAATGTCAAAATTGCACTTCTGGAATATGACTTCTGTGTGAGGTACCCCTTGTGAAAAAATAATCCTAATGACTCCCTGTGCCTTAGTTTTATAAGAGCAAAATATTGAAAACCTGAAATATTAAAAGAGGACAATTTTGTCAAATCACACCAAAGACATATGATTCATAGGGTAATATTATCATCATCATTATTTTCCCTATAAAGCTCATGGGAGTTTTATAGTTGCTTTTACAACTACTAGTGAGCAGGTAGATAAGGCAGATAACAGCACCCCCATCTTACAGAAGACATTGAGCCTCAGAGAGTCCACAAGCTTGCTGGCAGGAAATGACAGGGCCAGACTAAACACCTTGTCCATTATTCTTCCTGTCCCGTGCTATTCCTTATGGTCATTCCTTCCCCCAGCCACACCCCCTCACGCCAACACGCCCGCTACGTGTCACTCAATGCACCCCTGCCTTGACTACACTGTAATGCGCATGTTGTGTATTCATCCCCAGCGCCAGGCACACAGGGGCCAGCACACAGTAGGTTCTTTGTGGGTGTCTGATGAATAAATACATGACAGTGCTCAGGGCAGACACTGATGCCTTTGATTCGCTGAGACACACAGAAGAACATTACAGCTGTCACAGTACCTTGGCAGACGGGGGCCGGCGCTGTCCACTGTCCCACGTCAGTGCACTGAACTACGTCGGCTCCTCTCAGCGTGAAACCCTCAGCGCAGTGGAAGCTGCAGTTGGAGCTGTGCTGGAATGCTCTTGCGGACGGGGAGCAATCCATGCTTCCGTGGATGGGCCTCTCCAGTGGCTCGCACGAAACGGCTAAGCAGAAAAACGATCTTCTAAAGCCGAGTAATGGAAGGGCCCAGTTCTTTCTCAGAAAAGCCTCCCAGGGATCCTACATTTTTCCCACCCGCATTGTCAGGATGTTCGGAACACCAGGTCTTTCATTTTCCAAAGGGAAACTGCCCGGGACACCTTCCCATGCCCCTCTTTGCCTGGCTCACTCGCACCTGCCCTCCAGGTCTCAGCTTAGACTTCACTTTCCTTGGGAATCCCTCTCTTCCCGGTCCAACTCCTCCAACGTGGAGGAACACCTCCAACGTGCCCCACAGCTCCCTGTTCCTGCGTTGTTCATACATGACTGTAATTCTTCCTCACCACACCGCAGTCTCCTTGAAGCTGTGGCCAGTCGTTCAGGGTTGTATTCCAAAGCCAAGCACAGTGTTTCCCACCTCAGAGGTGGTCATTAAATATTTATTGACATTTTCTGTGAAATTGAATCCAGAAAGAATAGCTACAGGGAAAGGCTGGAGTTGTAGGGCAAAAGCTGGACTAGCATAGCTTAGTGTTGACATTGCTACCGAGCCATATAAAATGATCCGACAAAGGCCAAATGATCCGTGAGCAGCCCGGGGTGAGTTCCTCAGCACAATTAAGCCCCGAGTGACCTCAGTTCTGATAAATATTGGTTTCCTCATGCTCTTCCTTGATAAACCATTTCATCTCCAGGCTATTCCTGGGCTTTTGCAGAGTATACAGACTGCCCTTTCACTCTGGGCTTTGACCTCTGGTTTTTATAAAATCAGGGCATTTAAGAACAAAATCTTGTCTAGTGCTTCTTTCCTACCTAACAGATGAGAAAAGTGAGGTTCAGAAATGTTAAGTGACTTCCCTAAAGTCTCATAGCTAGACAGTAGAGAGCTGGGCTTGTAATCTAGGTCTGGTCTGGGAATTCACTAACTCACCTTTAATTTCCTATTCTCTCATGACCCCTCTCTGCCTTACAGGTTGAGGGTGTGAGACCATTGCACAGAACTCAGTTTTGTGGTGTTAGATAATTGCCTAGGAGCGCATCACACACTTTTCGATGCAGTGTTCCTTTGCTCCTTTGTCAAAGGCTGCCACCAAAGACTACGGGGGGAATCTCTCTTTTTAGCCACTTCAGCCACTGCTCTGACTCCCTCTCAAGTATAGGACATCGTCCCACAGCTTGGATGTGCAAGTGGGGCAGGAAGGGAAAAAAAGAAGAAGTAGAAACTAATGTTGAGCAAGAGCCCGGCTCTATGTTAGGTACTTTAAACATAGTATTTAACTGTATACTTTTAATATACTTAATTCCCACAAAAGAACCCTGCAATTCTTAGCTCCACTTCACAGATGAGAAAACTATGGTTCCCAGGGGTTGAACAACTTGCTCCAGTGTCACAGCCTAGAAGAGGTCACCCTGACATCAAGAGCCTCTGGTCATTCTACTGTGCCATGACTCCTTCTTGGACAGAGTGGGGGCTGTCAAAAGCAAATCCTACCCTCACAGGCTGGCAGGGGTGCAGTCCACTGGCCAGAGCCAATGCAGCGGAGTGTGTCCAAACCCCTGAGGCGATAGCCAGGCTGGCACTCAAATTTACAGCTGGAGCCATAAGCAAAGGCAGCGAGTGGATTAACACAGTCCATGGTTCCATTGCTGGGAGCTTCCAGGGGCTGACACTGCATAGCTAGAGAAAACAACCAAAGATAAGGAAAGAGAAAGTTACTAGAAAGGAGAAAAACCCTGCCCACAGTTGGAGAGCAATAGTAGAACCTCTGGAAATGGAGGTGGAGCTGGGAAGACGTAAGGGGCAGGAGACCCTAATTATGTTTTTCCAGGCTTGGAGTTCCCATCCTCCGGGCAACCTGAATCTCTTACAAATGCAGATTCCTCCAAGCTCGATTCCGAATGTCCTCTATTCACTATACCTCTATAAACCTGTCTTGGCAGGTCTTCTAAGGTCTACTTACGGATGCAGATGCCACCTTTTCCACCTTAAGTGAAATTTATGAATGAGGTCATTCTGAACCTGCCTGTGCATTGTGAGTTTTGGGGAAGGAAGGAGTTTTAATTTTGTTTCTAGTAAATTCAGCCTTTTGTTTTTCTAGAATCGGAAACACTTTCCTCGTCCCAGATATACCCAGTCTAGCTGGGTGGCAGGTAGAAGGAGAGTTAAAGTTTGGCAATTCAGGCCAGCTTGTCCAGAAGCTGGCTAGTTTCATCTATATGCCCAGCAAGGATGGAGTGCAGTGGACATTATACATCCCTACTGCCTGAAACTCACTTCTACACACTGGCCCTGGGCTGTCTACACCCCTGAGGCTGTGCATTGTACCATCTCTGGCCCAACCAATACAAATCCCTCTTCCCAACTGAAGCTGAAGCTACAACTAGACCGGTGCTGAAATGCTTTTGCAGAGTGAAAACAGGTCATGCTTCCTAAACCAGGAATCTTCAGGGGTTGGCAATGGGCGGCTAAAAACAACCACAGGACAATGGTGTGAGTCCTTGGGCAAATTATTTCCAGCACCTTGGAAGTTTCTGGATCTTGCAGCAGCTATACCTTCCTAAAGCAGCAGGCAGGGTTATGCGCTTGGTTGGTTAAATGGTACTTTCAGTCACTCTTTGGAAAGATCCAGATACCCTTGCTTCTCATGTAGAGAAGCAAGGCAAAGTGATCAAATTAATAATATTCAACTCATAAGTCCTCATCATTATACTCTGTTTACTTTGTAATTACTAAGGGGAAAAGGGGTCTCTTTGTAATGTTTTTGCCTGAGAATCAGGATTAAACTTACTAAGCCACTCTACAAATATAAAATACCATGAAAACCAAAATTACCGTTAGTCTGGTAGATGGGTAACAGCGATAACCAGAATTTTCCATTTAACATAGATCCTCATTATTTCTCACGTTTTTTAATGAAGATAGCTCATTACGTCCCTCTTCCCCCCACCCCCTCCCCCAGGCCAAATTCTAGTAGTTAGGATGGAAAGAGTGAGGTCTACACACCCACACACTGCGGGGGCTCATCTGTCCAGCCTCCAGAAGCCGAACACTCCAGCTTGCTGGGCCCACTCAGTAGGTAGCCTTCAGGGCAGTGGAAACCGCACTGGGAGTTGAAAGAGAAGCTGCCCAGTGGGTGGCTGCAGTTCACAAGCACGTGTGGAGAGAGATCAAATTCTCCACACTCTCTGACTGCGGGAGACAAAAATATTGATGTTTTTTTCATTGTAGACTTAAAGATGATGTCAGATTTGCTGAAAGCGGGAACTATTTGTGTAACCTTCTTAACTCTAACTTTCTAAGCTTCCAACCCAAGCCGTCCATCTTTACTTGCTTCCGTTGTATTGGCTGCCTCCTGGGAAATCATCATTCTTTCACTGGTTTTTATTTCAAACAAATAAAATAGTCTGAAAGAGTTCTCTTTGTTTTTCATTCCTTTGCATTTCCCTTTTCTCTTTTGAAATTTTATGAGTTCATAGTCTCTCCAAGAATACAACGTATTTACCCCAGAGTGTGTGCCTGGGGACAATTTGGGTGGAGCAGACAACACATGATAGAGGGGCCTAGGACCAGCCTGTACTCACTGGAGAGTCGCCAATGTGATCTACTGCCTGGCATCACATCTAGCGTAAGACCAATGACCAAAATAACATCCACAAAATAGAAGCCTCACCGTATTCACACTCTGGCCCGTAGAATCCAGGATAGCAGGAGCAGGTGTAGTTCCCGATGGTCTCGATGCACTCCCCTTGCTTGCTGCAGGACATGTCCTGGCAGGAGGCTGCATAGATACAGCCAGGTCAGAATCGTGAACATTCACAGGAGACAGTAAGAAATGCTGGGTTCTTATTCTGAGCCACAGCCTCAACCCCTCTCAGGTAGGACTGAGCTAGCCAGACCACAGAGAACCACAGTGTCATCTGGAGAGACAACCTGTTCCCTGCAAGAGGCATTGGAGGAGAGTGTTGGAGTATTACATGGCTCTTATTTCAACTGCATTTAGCGTTTCCTAAGAGGGGCATTGCTATGTGTGGACGCAGAGGGACAAATGGAGCCACTGATAGATGTGCAGACAGAAAAACTCCTCGACGTGGCACAAAATGGGTTGTGGTTTTCTAAGTAAGAGTTGTACTTATTGAGTTGAATTACCATGGAAGCCCTCATGCCACATGTTACAGCATGGAGGTCAGGAGCAGATGTCGGGGGGCCGGGATCGCACAGATAGGATCTGAATCCTGGCTCTGCTGCCTGCTCACTGCATGGCCTTAGGCAAGTTACTTCTCTGAGTCCAGTTTACCCAGTGTCAAGGCCCAGCCCCTTCTGCCTTTTGTTTGCTTCAAATCTATGCCCACTGCCATATGGGCATTGGGCAGAGGAGCAGAGGAGTCGAATGAGATGTTTAAGACCTGCTTCTGGTAAAGGACAAACAACCCTAAGAGGGGATGTTTCCGGAGCTGAACATGCCAGGCTTGGAGGGTACAGACCACAGCTCACCTGCCAAGACCTCCACACTCAGTGCATGCCACTTGGGTGACAATAAAGAACGGCAGGGCTTCTTGCCTGCAAGGAAGTCTTTGAGGGTATATATGTACTCGGTGGAGGATCAGTACTGCAGTTGATACTATGAAAGCACCTAGAACGTTTTCATTGATTTTTCTCTCTTTTTTTGGATGAAGTCATGGTTGGGGGCAAGGTATGGTGCTGGACTGCTTTCTGGTGGTCGTTTCCTCTGCACTAAGCCCTGGCCACATGTTGGTCCACTTTGGGGTACATTACAAGATGAAATCCATATGTCACACAGAGGGCTGTGCTAGTGCTAGATGACCTCTGTATTTCCTCTCAACTCTGAGATGCCATCATTCTATAAACCACGAAAACTTGTACAGGAAGAAGTTACCATGGCAGCCAGTGAGTTTGGTGCAGCTGCACTGAGGCACAGGGAAGGGGTCCAGGTAAAGAGAAGATGCAGAGGCAATAGCAGCTGGTGGATATAGGATTGGTCCACATCTTCCATCCTATCCACCTTGCCCCTAACCTTGACCCAAGTGCCTTACAGTAGTAACACTTGCCTGCCTTATGTTCTTGGCTCATATAAATTTTGCCCTGATTGTAGCTTCCTGAGGATCTCAGAATTCTAGGAATAATAATAATAACTCAAAAAAAACCAAACAGGGAATGTTTTGTATTCTATCCCATTTCAGGGCTCCCAGGCAGGTTAGCAATGTGTCTATTCCTTTGGATGGATTTCCAGGAGGAGAATAATGATGATTCAGTGAGTAAATCTTTTCTTGACAGCTTGGTTCTGAGGTCTAACAAATCCTGACATGTAGAGAATTATTCCAAAAATCACTTAATCATTTCTTATTGCAGTATACATACTTATTTCTCAGCTATTTCCCACAGAGAATTGATGGTTCTACATCCTTTACATTTTGGGTGGCAAAATGCCAATCAGTAGTAGTGGCTGTCTAGAGTATTTTTTTGTTAGAAATGGAACCCATCTGTATTCAAATGAAATCCTTCCAATTGGTGATGTCTGCCATTATTGCAGTTAGAGGACTGGCGTCATTTATGACAATGATTTTCAATCTCTTTTCTATCTTGCCATTTTTTGGTAAGCTTTATTGGGGAAGACTGTCTTGCAGACATGGATGTTGAAGTTTGGGTGAGGAGGGGGGAAATCAGTGGCATATTGAAGCAGCTAGTGGCAGTCAAGATAATCTGATAAAGGACAGTTCTAGGGAGACATTGCCCAGAAAGGGTAAAAAGCCAACCAGGAGAGCAACTTGATGAATTAATGTAATGCCCACCCTGGTGCATGAATAAATGGCCATTAATTAATTAATACATAAATGCATTATTTATAAAATGAGATCTGACTACATGACAAAGCATTCATGGATATATTTTCCCTCAGTTAGGAGGTTTGGGTGAGGAGAGGGAAAATATAGAAGGAATACGCCGTGTATTTTGTTCCATGTGCATTGCTGAAGGATTTTGCAAGGGAGATATTTAAAATCTAAAGAATTCAGAACATACATAGCAGAGTGTGGCTTGAGTAAGATGATTTTTCAAATACGCTCTAGAGTGCTCAGGACCCTCTTGCTCAGGGCAGTCCACACTCTCCCTGGCCGCAGTGTGTGTGCTACTAAGTGCAAGAGGGCCCCTCTAGACAGGAAGCAACATCAGAAAGGTGGGATCAGCTCTGGCACTAGGCTCATGACCATAGGAAGACCAAGCTTTCATGCATGTCTTACTATTGAACTGGGAGAACTGAGAATCAAATGTACCCCCAGGATCTCACATTTGGTTCCTTCTTCCCTTTCCGCGCTCCCCACCCTCCCACCAAAGTCCACATCCATTGGATATGTTGTTGTTGTTGACATGAAATTATAAAGCGCTTGCCATCGTTAGTTATGATCTCAAATTGTCTCATAAAAATGTAGAGCAAAGACGGTGACGGCATATGTGGCTAAAAACCACCAACTTTGGAGTCAACACGAGTTTGAAACTGGCTCCATCATCAACTAGCTTAGAACCTTGGGCAGATTACTTAAAAGCTCCGAGTCTTTCCCTTATCAGCAAAATAAGAGAAATAGAAGGACCTGGTTGATGAAGTTGTCATGAGGACTAAATGCAACTAATACTGAATGAACAAATGACACACGCACGAAATGAACTAATAACAATGCCTGGAACACATTGGCATTCAAAAGGTATTAGCTACAGCTGTGTCTCCTAGGGCCCAGGGCTGAATTCCCTCTCAGTTTATACTCTTTCTTATACTAGGGCATAGCGGGGTGGGGGTGGGGGAGCTCAAGACCTAAAATTTAGGAGACTGGTTTCCAGTCATAACTTTGCTTGTCCTGCTCCACAAGCAAAGTTAGGAGAAACTAAAACTTCTTGCATATCCATTTCTTCAGTAGCAAGATGAGAAGGGTGGGCCAGATGATATCAATTCCCCTCTAGTTTCAAACAGCTGTTTTTCTCTATCCCAATCTTACATTCTTTAAGGTGCTCACTAATGCTGATTGATTAAGTTTACTCCTTGATTTCATGTCCCTGCCTTTGTGACTCCACAATATTAACCCAGAGTTTACATTGGCCAGGGAAGCCGTTTTTTTTTTTTTTTTTTCCTTTTAACACTCAAATTTCAGAGCAGAGAAGGCACTACCTGTATAGCAGAGGGCCCGCTTCCTTTTCCCGCAGGGCTCATCGTTCCACTTGCCGGGGGCCGACTCACTCTTGATGTAGATCTCCACGCAGTCCTGGTTGTTTTTCTTGTTGTTGGGCTCATCGTCAGCCCAGTTCTCGGCCTCCTTGGTGAGAGTCTTTTTGGTTCCCACCCAGGTCCAATTATTATCGATCTTTCGGATCCCAATCCAGTAGTAAGATCTGTAGTAGGGTATGACGTCATTGAGGTAAGCAATTTCATTTTTATTCTGGATGGCCACTAAATCCGTGAAGTACTTCTGGCAGAATGACCTGGAAACATTCCATGAGTATGCGTTTGTGCTGTAATGATAGGTCCACGCCGCCACTTCTTTCTGATTTGTTAGTTCTAGATGAAAGGAGAGTGAGTGCCAGGTTAGCATCCCTTGCCAGGAGGGTGTGATGGTAAGCACACTTCTGCACAGTCAGAGGAGCCTCTGCCTAGAGGATGAATACCCAACACCTGACTGTTTTATGTCTAAGGTAGTTGTTTGAAGGGAAAAAGGGTGGTTTCCTCCTTTCACTTGAAAGTGTACATGAAGTCAAAATAGGACTATCTCCTCTTCTGAGGATCCTTGGTGTTAAAAATTTGGAATCATAAGATATCAGAGTCGGAAGGGACCTTAGAGGTCATCTAATTGCCTCTTCTCCTTTTACAAGTGAAGGACATATGTTAGGTAATTTGCCCCAGCCCAAATTAAATGACACGTAGAATGTCTTAATGGCAGGTTCTGCCTCACATGGAAAGTAAGATGCTTTATGATCTGGATCCTACCAGCCTCATTGCCCACCACGTTTGCCTTCTTGGCAAAACGGAAGTCCCACTTACACGTCTTTGCACATTCTCTTCCCGCTCTCCTGCCTGCCCTCCCCTCTTATGCCTGGTGAACTTAGCTCCCTGTGCTTTCCATGACTTCCCCAGGTAGGCTCAGGGTTCCTTCCTCCAGGCTCCCACTGCACCTGGTCCCCGCGCCACCGCCTTTACTGCCTTTACTGCCGAGTATCGTCATGTCTCTACAAAGTGGTCCACATCTGCTAGCTTATAAATCCCTGATGGAGGTCTCTTTTTAGCTCTGGATTCTTAGCACCAACCATAGAGTTTGGCACCTAATGGGCATTCATTAAATACTTAAATAAATACATAAATGTGTAAGTAAAGAAACAGACATTCAGTAAATACATAAATAAACGCAGCAAGTTTGTGGCAGAGCCAGGGTTAGAAATTAGATCTCCTGATGTGCAATTTTAATACTCATTCCATTTCTCTTGGTTGTTTCTCTTTGATCAATTACGCTACTTCCTCCATGTCTGCTTACTCACTTATTAAAATAGGGCACAAAACAGCCCTTTTTTACAAGTGTTTGTGATATCAAATGAAGCAAAGAATGTGCCCTCCGAAAGTATAAAGATGCTATGATGCAAAGTATTGTTGTCATAACCTCTGGGAGCTCCCCCGGGGCAGAAGAGGCCAGTTCCCACATGAAGAGGTATACAATGCAAGCAATCAGGCCTGGAAATGGCTCCCTTTCCTGTTTATAAAGGCTTGTTTCTGTTCAACCCTCTCCTCCGCAGCCTGCATGAGGGTTGATCATGTTTGTACCTCCCTCGCTGACACCTCTACAGCATTGTTTTGCCTTAAGACTTTATTCTGATAGAGCCAGGCCTGCATTATGACTTTCACGGACTCTAGGCAATTTTATCTTTGTAGGCCACTTCCTCCATAATAATACATTAAAAATTATATTTTGCAATTGCATTGGCATAAAGATGAATATATTACTATATATTAAAACATTTTCTTTGACTTCAAAGAAAATTATTATAGAAGAAATTCAAACATTTTTTGTGGGTCCCTAAAAGTATTTATGTGCCTGTGCCCAAGCCCAAAGATAAATTGGTCCTGAATATATCAGTTTAAGTTCTTTCTGAAGCCTTTTCTACCAATATGATTGTGTTGGATACATTTCTCTTCCAGAAATCTGGGCTTGAACAGTTTTCCCATGCTTCACCACAAGTGGCTACAGTCCTTGACTTCTCCCATTTGGCTCTGGGCTCTACCCTAATTACTCAGGGCCGAGTGAAGGGTTAGCATAGAGTTTACCAGAGATCAGGGCACTGAAGAAAAGGAGGTGGGTAGCTCCAAAGACTACTTGCTGGAATCTCTGGTTCCAGATGGCTTTGAGGCAGCTGGCCTGTAACAAGAAAAAGAAATAAACAAACAAACAAAAAACCTTCCTTTTGTATTTATATACCACCAACATGGTCAAAAAAATTCTAGTTGATAATTATTATGTTGAATTATAATTCTGACTATTTCCATTGGGAGGGTGGATCAAGCCTTCTGCTTCCTTCTTCTCATTGCTCTGCTTCTGAGTCCCACTCTAGATGGACACTGTAGCAAGGCCAGGGACAGAGTTCACTTCTTCATTCATTCAACAAATATTAATTGGGTACTTTGTGTCACCAGTATTTTTCTTTTGAGATATATTTTTAATATGTATGTAAGAAAAATACTAAACACATGAATATGGCTGCCATTATTATTATGTAATAATCTTCTTTTAAGAACTGGCATATCACACTCAAGAATAATGGGGGGAAAGGCACCACATGTAACCTAAACATTTGTACCGCCATAATATGCTAAAATAAAAAAAAAAGAATAATAGAAAGTCACTTGAGAACTCCTTGATTCACACAAATAATGTCGAACCTATACTCTGATGCACAGAGCATCAACTAATTGTAACATATTTTACCATCTAGTTTGTAATATTGATCTATATTTTATCTTCTTGCTCTTCCATTTCAGCAAATATCTTTAATTCTATTTAATATTTAATATATATATACTATTCAATGTTTCTTTATACATATAATAAACTTATTCCCCTTGGATCTACCACAACTATTATTTCTCATGAGCTCCCTTCTGTTGGAATTTAATCAAATCTATGAACATTTAAAAATGTTTTTAAACAAATAAGTTCTGGAAATGCCCATCTTGTCCAACTTCTTCATGTTGTACTTGAAAAAACTGAAGCTTAGAGCATCTAAATAATATATTCAAAATGACAGTGGCAGAGCCTAACTCCGAAACAAGAATTATTTCCATTCTACTTTGTTACCTTTATAAATTTCCAGGCTTCTAAATCCATCCTGTGTTGCTCTTGTGGATGATAGAGTGTGCAACATGACCAAGCCTAGCTGCCGCACCTGTTCCCCTCCAAAGCCGCCCAGACATTACCACCAACATAAAAACGGTACATTTGCTATGCACTTGCAGCTTTACCACTCTTTTAGCCAGATTGCTACCTAAAACTCCTCTGTATAGAAATTCTGAATTGCCACAGACCACGCCCCAGTGATGGTGTGGGGTGATGTATATGTGCGTGTGTGTGTGTGTGCATATGCACTACTGACTACAGCCTGACCAGATCCTGGCAAAGACAAATTCAAATTAGTGCAAATTTCCCAGGTAGTAGGGTTATCTTAGTATAAGAAGCCTGGCACTGTTCCATCTAGGAGTTTCTTTAAATATTGTCTTTGATAAGTAGGTATATTTTGTGTCCTTATAACCTATGACACAAATCAGCTGACCTCTGCAGGAACTACGATTAAACACTAAAATTATCATAATGTTATGATTTATGGTGCTGTTTATTTGTGCAGGAAGTAGGGTGACAATCCCTTAATGGGGACTTAACCCCCATTGTTTTCTCTGCATCGTGTTGTATCACGAGCTATTATTACTACCACAATTCTATTCAATACTCAAAAACTACCATCCCAAGTGATGGAGCAGAAATCTTCAGACCAGGATGCACCTGACTTTCCAAGGGGTACCAAGCAAGGAGAGTGTTCATTAAACCTATATTCAAATTCTCAATTTTCACATGTATACTTTCCTAAAACCAAGGTGACTAAAAACACAACCTTCTCCTACTTGACAAGAGAAAATCATATCTTTTATTAATCTAACCCTTATTTATCATGGAGCCTTGCCTCTGGCTATAAAATACATTGGTACGCCATAGACAATTCAAAATATTGGTATAGGTATTAAGAATTTGAATGCTTCAAATGATAGTGTAACAAGTCCTTTTACATGTCCAATGATTTCTATTTCTCTCCTTTAATCATTTTAAGGGAGGACCCAATTAACTTATCATCTTTGACTAAATTTTGGTGTAAAATCACTATAAAATTTGGGGCATATAACTTGAAAGGAGTTCAAAGAATTGAGAGACGTTGCTAAAATATAACTTCCATTTCCATTTACTTATTAATGTGAATGAAGTTTCTCAATGTTTAAATCCTTAAAACTGAAATATAGGAATAAGGCTGATGCTGAACTTGTCCAATTTGGTTAATTAATAATATTCATTCATGGATATATGAATGAATAGGGGAAGAGACCCTCCTTTCATTTAGAGATGCACCTTCAATAGCATTTTAAATATAAAAGTTGAAGTTACTTATCAAAACTTGCAGTGTATTTATGATAGCTTATTTGTGTACTAAAAGCAATGATTAAGCTAACTCAATCACAAAGAAAAAAAATTTAACACATAGAGACTTATGGCTTCAGAAAATTAAAATCTTTTAAATTAGGATTTATTATATTTTTATTTTTACAAAGATGCATGATGGGGTAATCTAGAAAAGACTTTAAACTTAAAATGTATTCTATGACATTAAAATGTTGTAGGAGAAATAGAATAGAAATAAGTATTAAAGGAGAGAAAATGAATAATGTAAACTTTCTTATTAAGAGCTTATTTATAGTTTTTTTAAGTCACAAGGATTATCAGATCATGCTAGTATTTAATTCCAGTGGATAAACTTAAAGAAATTATATAACAGGTTTTTTTTTAAAGGCCAATCTTTACAATACATTGGAAATTCAATCTTTTCTTTTAAAATTTATGATGAAAATTTTTAGCTCTCCACTTAGAAAGGTGTGAGAGGTTACATAGTTTGCCAGAATGTTTTTAGAGGTACAGAAGAAAAAGTATTGCTAGGGAGGGCGCGATGATGTAGCCTTCATGAGGGGAGCCTGGTGTTTGCCTTTGAACCTGTGCTGGGTCTCTACTCAGGCAGATTGGAGGAGTGCAGCGATTTGAAATCTAGTGGTACTCTTCCTGTGTACTTAGGAAGTGGTTTTCTCCCTGCATGAATTATTTCTGGAGGTTTCTCTGGCTTTGGGGCCAGCTCAGGGGGCAGGGTGGAGAGGGTGAGCAGGTGAGGTTCCTAAACCCCCCTTCACTGTGCCCAACTCTACTCACTGTTTCCCATTTTGACTTGTTTGTTTAAACTTTAAATAAGATTTGGTTTGAACAAAACTTCCTCAGCAAGCTGGTTTTAAACATTTTAAGGTTTTACAGGACTGGTAGGTGCTTTTGATCAAAGCACAACATCTAAGAAAGGAAAATGCAAGTCAATGTGCATCCCCAGCTTTAATCTGACTATAGTTTTCTGTTTCTTTTAATCACCAAATATTAATACCAGCAATCACCTTTTTATAGATTATTTCAGAGCTGTAGGAGACCATAAAGATTACTGCCAAACCAACTCAGCATTTCTCTGGCATTCTGCAGTCCTTTGGACTATGAATGATCAAGATGGGGCGGCCACAACTCCCCATCACTGAGACTCAGTGAGTCTAAATGATTTTTACAAGCTTGCTCACCTGAATGTACATTGAGTTAACACAATGATTCTTATTCTTGCAGGGCTCATGAACCTTGAAAGTCTGATAAAAGCTATTGTCAGACTTCTTCAAAAAATGTACACTTCCAATTTTTTAGACAGTTTCAAATGGTTCATGGATCCATTAAGTCTATCCATTTGTTTAATGGATCCCAAGTTCAAATCTCTGTGTTAACTGTAAGGCAGCACCTTGACTCACTGGTGATGGACAAGGGTTTGGGGTGGAGGTATGAAGGATGGATGATGCTTAAAAATCTTCCTTGAGTAATAATTTTCTCTGAAACTTGCTGGGGGAGGGCGGGGAGGGCAGGTCTTCTCACATCTGCTCCTGCTCTACAGTGTAGTCTTCAGGATGGTGCTGGATCTAGAAGGCTAACGAGTTAAGAACTCTGTCCTGTGTCACTAATCAAGTTAAGTGTTGAAACAGGAGGAAATTCCTCTCTAGGAGAAGCAGCCACATGCTCTGCTAATTTTTAACGTTCTCTGGCAGCCTGGTTCAAACTGGAAGTCACTGGGAAGGAGTCCGAGACTGGGTCATTAAAATAACATCCTGCGCTTGTGTAAACCTTCAGTAAGCATCGTGGTTAACTTTGATTTTTCTTTTCCAAAGAAGTAAAAGTGATTGCGGGCTGAAGAAAGAGCAGAGAGAAAGTGGAAGCAGGAAGTGTTTTTCCTTTGACCTTACATTTCACAGAAAGAGATACCAGAGGCCAATAGACTTCTGTCCCATGGCTTGCTAGTGTTCCAGGTAGGTGGCTTACAAAGTGGGCAAGAATTGTGCCACAGAAAGGAGATCCTGCTCTCCTGTCTGCATTGTACACCACAGCTTTGTACTTCTAGAAAGGATGAATCAATGTCCCTCCCTCCGTCCTTTGTCCTTCTGCTCAGACACTGGGGGAGGAGAAAGCAAATTTCAATCTAACCTCTGAACTGAGTGTGACTTTGAAAAGCTCTAGCACCAAAGGGGGCTTATATAAGGAATGTATGTTCTTACTAACAGGCAGTATCACTGACCCAAGCCCTTCACCTACTGCCTGCAGAGACCCAGAAGTCTTCCATCAAATGGTAGCAGGGAGGGAAGATCAAGGGTCTCTCCCTTGTTTGGACCCTTCACATCAATCTGTCATCAAATTCTGTTGACTTTACCTTCTGATGAGATACCTGGCCACTCCCCAAATTTCTACTTTAGTTCCACACACTAGCTCTGACATAATCATTTCTTTCCAGACAAGGGCAATCATCTTCTAACGGGTCTCTTTTCCTCCAGATCATCTATCTCCAATTCTTTCTCTAAAATGCATTAAGAATGATATTCCTAATACAAAAATATGATCATACTACTTCTCTACTTAAAATCCTTCAACTGTTCTCATTCCCTGAGCAATACATACAAACCCTTCAAGATGACACATGCGAGACCCTTCAAGACATGGCCTCCTCCTGTTTGTCTATCCTTGTCTCCTGCCATTACCCCTCCGTCACCCCCTACCCACCCCCACAATTCTACAATGCATTTAAAAACAAAACATCTTGTAATTTCCAGAACGCACTGTATGTTCCCTGTGTTCTTATGCCTAGAGTACTGTCTTCTTCTGTGTCTGCCGAGCTCCGTAAGTCCAAATATGTCCTTCTTAAAGGAGCTTTTCTGTAATAATTGCTTCCTCCCCCACACCAAGATAGGTGCTCCCTTATTATTATCTGTGTTTTTCCGCATTATTTATTTCAATGACTGTTAATTAAGTGCCTGCAATGTTTCAGGGCCGTTATGTTGGACAGAGAGATCAAGGCAGACTTCTCCGAGGAGGCGATGCTCAAGTTGAGAGCAGAATGACCAGAGGAAGCCAGCCAGTGAGTAGCGGGAGGAAGAGCATTAAAGGCAGAATAAAAAGTGCATTCGAAGGCCTTAAGGTGGAAGCAAAGTGCACAGTGTGCAAGGAACATGAAGACGTTAGTGTGGCTGGAGTGGAATGAGCAATGGGGAGAAGAATACGAGCTGAGGCTGGAGACACATCACTCCAGGCTTTGGGCTCCAAAATAAGGGGATGAGATTTTATTCTAAGTGCAATGAGAATCCAAGGGAGACTTTTAAGAGAGGTAATAATATGGTCTTATTGATGTTGAAAATTGGGAGGTCCGGGGGCCAGATATTGTGGGTCTCAAATTACAGAGTTCTGAACAGGGAAGTATCAGGCAATGTACATCTAACAGTGATGTTTTTTGATGAATTAGAAGCAGGGAGGCTGAATTACAAAAGGAGAAGCTACTGTGACAGTCCTAGTGGGAATCAAAGAGGGCCTGGCTTGGGCTGGGGGCGACAGGAATGCAGAGTGAAGGTGGATGGAGAGTCATTGAGAACACAGAGCTATACAACTTGCTGGTCGTGAAGCCCAGATATTACAAGACATTACAACTGATACAATATTAGTTCCCTTAAGTTCCTGGATAGCAGTACTGGTGATATGGCACAGATATCAGTAGCCCCAGCTTAAAGGTAGAAGAGAAAGCACAATGAGAAGAAAAGGTTTTCTTTAGGCCAAATAGCGAATTACAAATAAAGACAGGAAAGGACCCAGGACATCAACATTTAGAATCAACACATATATTTAAATTAGACTACTGATTGCCACTATTTAGGGTGAAATATTAGCATTAAAAATAAAGTACTATACTTACAAATTTTTTAAAAGTCTGTTGTACCATAGCTGAGTTATATCCCTATAAATATAAAGGATTTGCTTTGTATTCTGACTTTATAAAATTTTTCTTTGGTTTTCAATCAGAGGGGTTAGATACCTAGAAGAGAATGTAATGAATTTCCTTTATGAAACCACCATGTACTCACTCTCTAGGGTTATGTCCAGGGTCTTTTCTCAGTACCACCTGTTATGTAGTAAATCTTTCTGATTTTTGAGGATTGATTAAAAAGTTTCCACTTACAGAGCTCTGAAGATGCACATTTTAAGAGCTGCTGGCCAGCCCAAGGGAGACTGAACCACTTAGTTGCATTTTGAAAAACAGGTAATGCAAGGAATATTAAGGATTGGAAGCCACAGATCTAAGATTGTTAAAAGGTGTAAACAGAAGAGAATTCAGACCTGCTCCTTAGCCTGCTAAAACCTTGACTAACATCAGCATAATTTAAATGTAAGTTCCCAACCAAGAGCTCTTCCTCTGAGATCTATCTGATTGAAAACACCTCACCAGACAAATCTTAACTTCATTTAACAGGTCCTAGAAGTTAACTGAAACCACTCTCTGAAATTGAGGCAGAACTTACACAGGCATTTTGAGGTTCCTGAATCTGAAGGGCGAAAAGTGCTCAGAGAAAAAGGAAGAGGTCTCATTTGTGAAATTTTTTTTTAAATGCCAGGAGTCCTTAGTCCTTCATTGTAGGGTTCCAGCCTAGCTTCAGGGTACAAATTGAAGCATAAGGCATAGGAGGCAATGGAGTTGGGTTCTTACCCTGGGTCCACATGGAGGTCTGGGAGCCTCCTGTGGCTGTCTACAAAGGCTGGTATTTATGTAGGTGTTTACATTTTCATTTGGGAAAGAGGAGTTGTAGCATTCATCAGAATGTCAAAAAACTCCACCATCCAATATGTTTATACTTTTGAAATACAGGAGGATACCAAAGAGAATAGAAGGAAGAGAGAAATAACTGCGCATTCATTTAAGTTGACCAATTCAGAAGAATGATATGCAAAAAGATAAAACAAAAGGAATACACATCCTTATGTCATCGTGGTTCAAAGTCAGGACAGGCTCAAAGTCCTTTATCTTCTCTGCCTCATCCCCTTATTCTTGTTTTCCCCAACACAGAAAACGCTCATTGTAAGTATTTGAAAAGTGTGCTAGAGCAAAGCAAAGAGGTGAAACGAATCAAGCACAAGCACTACTTTTTTTGGAGTCCCATAGAACAGTGCCCAAAAGTAGAGACCTGCCTTGTTCCTCCCTAGCCACATACTACAGGACTGTGGACCATGGGACAGGGTGGGATATTCTAGGAAAGTTGGAGATAAAATTAGAAATAGCCTAACCATGTGTATTTTATCTAGGGTAACATTACTGAGTTCAAAATGCCTAGTTATCCTTGGATCTTCCCAGGATCCCAAACCCCATCACACCCTAAGAATTTCTCTCTCTTATAACAATAATAGCTCACATTTCCTAATCACTTACTATGTGCCAGGCTCAGACCTAAAGACTCTTCAGTATAATCTTATTTAATCCTCGTGACCCTATACAGTGCAGTATTATTATATACATTTTACAGAAGAGGAAACTGAGTCACTAACAAGATTGAGACATAGGGCAGAAATTGAAACTATGTAGATATTCCAGATCAGGCCCAAAAGACTTGTAGGGCTCCCAGAACAAAATAGGAGGGAAAGGGCTGAGAACGAGTTCAACTGTAGCCTTGTCCAGGTCATTGCTCAGCCTGCATTGCTCAGACCTCCATTTTTCCCAGAGAGAAGAGCAATCTTGGAAAAGGGGGTAGCAAGTTTACCAGGATCTACTCTCAGAGGGTCCCTGTAAGTTCTAGCAGGAAGAATAGCAGCCGTGGAGCCAGAGGACAGGACCCAGATCCCAGCATCCTCTAGCCTAACAGTGCAGCCTAGGTGAAACACCTAGCCTTTGTGAGCTACAAAAGCTCCATTTCCAAAATGGAAATAACCTCAACTCACAAGGATGCTGGGAGGGTCAAAGTGGGCAGCAGGTTTAAAAGTACTTGCAAATGCTAATGGGCTATTCACCATAAAACTCCGTGTCTATTGCTATTCCTCACTTTCTGAACCTTTACCTGCTCGATTCAGCCCCAAATGACTTCAACTCACTTCAGCCACTTCCCATACAAAAGAAAAATGAACTCACCATCTCCTCTGTGAGTCTGCTGGTTTTCTGCCTTCTGCCCAACCCAGACTTCTTATAGTCTTGCTGCCGCCCCTCAGTGTCAGGCTGTTTAGAAAAACAACTTCCTATTCATGTTCCAGAAATTCACCACAGCCCTTCCCATGAAGTTAGAAGGGTGATAACGCAGGAGCAATGTTGGCAGCTAAGCAACATCAGTTGCCAAGGGAGTAGGGATCACCCCCTTCCACGGAGACGGTCAGGAGGTAAGGGCAAGTGTGAATCACTCTGGACAGCCCAGACTGAGCAATGCAGGAACAGCACTCACACCCCCGGGGGTCAGATTTCCTTTGATTATGATGTGAGCCCCTAATTAAGGTCATACATTTGGAAAACATGCTTTGTTCATAATAATGTCCCAGTGTAAATTTTTCAATTATTGTGAAAGGTCAGTGAATGTTTACTATTCCAGAAGACTTCTGAGGGAAAGGAGCAAAAATGATAGCAAATAATAATAATATTAATAATTAGGTAGAAAAGGAAAAAGCCTCTGAGGGTTTTCTGGCACTTGGGGAAGATTTTTGGTAACAATTCTGAAATGGTATAAAACAGATGTGGATCACTTAAAAGGAACTCTGCTTCTTATGTCAGAAAAAAAAAGGATATAAAATGAAAGGGTTAGTTTTCTTCTTCTCAGAGAGTGTGTGGGACTAAAAAGCTGTTGGCACAGTGGTTAAGACTTGGGCTGTGTTAATAAACTGCCTGAGATCCATGCTGGCTCCACCTCTGGCTAGCCGTGGCACAAATTACTTAAACTCTCTATACCTCTGTTTTCTCAACTGTGAAACAGAATGATAGAAGAACTTCACAGAGTTGTTGTAGGATTAAACGAGTTAATATGTGGAGAGCGCTTGAAATGATATCTGGCACACAGATGGCACATACTCGACAAATGTTAGCTATTATTAATACTTTTCAGATTGGTCTCAGGAATAGCAAAATCAAGCATCAAGTATTTAGTATCAAGTCAGAAAGCTATAACTCCAATTTATTCTCTTGGAATTCTAGTTGTGCCGTAGTGGGTGTTACTCTTCATTCACTCCATGATTGTTACAGCTTGTAAATAGGCATCTGATAGATTCAAAATGGAATAAAATGGAAAGATCTGGAAGAAAGTCTGAAAGATGAATTAAGGAGTGTGAGGCTGCATTTTCACTTTGGAATTTGGGAGCAAGAGGAAGGGATTAATTACACAGAAGAAGTAGAAAGGCCAGTGAAGGAGGTGGTGATGAAGGAATGAACACAGGGGAATGTGGAAAATTGAGGGAGAGGAGAGAGTGAGGAACTTTGAGGCAGCATGATGCAGGGTTCAGAGTTCACACCCTGGAGCCAGACGGCATGGCTCCCGCACTTACCAGCTATGTGATGGGGAAAGTACTATTACTAACCTCCTATGACTCAATTTCTTCAGCTTTATGAACAAACAAGGATATTAGTCACCAAATGCATAGAAAGTTAGGACAATTAAATGAATTTAAAATGTTTGAAATAATAACTAGCACACTATAAGTGCAACATAAATGCTGACTATTATTTTTATAAGACTTGCCTCCATTTCTTTTGGTTTTATTTTTACTCCCCAGCCCCTCTTTTTGGCATTGCCCCATTTTAAATTATCTTTAGCTTATTACAGGGGTACAAATGTTTAGATTACATATATTGCCTTTGCCTGAGGCACACCTGAATCACAGCTTCAAGTGTGTCCATCCCCCAGACATTGCCCCATTTTTTAAAAATCTGTCAGATGAGAATGAGGCAGGGCACTGTCTAGATTGATAGGAATTTACTGATAATAAGTTTGATAGTAAGTTTGATTGACAATAAGTATTTTTAAGTTTGATAATGTTAAATATTAATGAGCATGAAGAAAGCAGAAAAAGATTCCTAGGGAGGTGACATCAGCAAGGTGGTGGAGTAGGAGATACCAGCCTTCATCCTCCCACAAAAAAGACAAACATAGACAGCTATCCACAACCCAAAATATCCCTAGAAGGGCCCATGGGCTCATTTAAGAAACTGCAATACCACAGCGGAGCAAAATATCAGAGAATATCTGCACAGAAAAGAACATTCCATGGCCACTGATCATCAGACACTGTTACCACCACCTCCATGAGCAGGCCCACAAGCCAGACCCAGTGCCAAGAGGGATGCTCTCAGTCACAACTTCCCAGGTGGGAGAAATGAGATCTGGAGGACCCTCACAGTCTTTACTACTAAAACCTTGACAGCCTCATTGCCACTGCAGATTCCCACAGCCTTGGCCTCTGAGGACCCCTGCACCCTTCACCAACATCAACCTGAGTTGACAGATCTGCATGAAGACTATACAGCTGTGCTCTCACTGGAGTTGAACTGCTACATCCAGCCCAGCCAGTGCTCTCAACCCTCCTATACTTGAAGGTATTTTCTGACCAAAACTAGACCATAAAGCCTGGAATTGGTGCTACCAAGTGCTAAACATCAGTGTGAGCCAACAAGAAACGTGAAAAAGCAAGTTAACATACCACCACCAAAAAACACAATAATTTCCCAGTAGCTGACCTAAAAGAAGTAGACTAAACTGCCTGACAAATAATTTTAAATAATTGTTTTAAAGACTCTCAACAACTTTGAGATGAACACAGAGAAACAATTCAATGAAATCAGAAAAACAATAAATGAACAAAACAATAAATTTAACAGAGAGATTAAAATCATAATAAATAAATAAATTTTGGAGCTGAAGAATATAATGGATGGATGAAGTGAAAAATGCAATAGAGACCATCAACAGCAGACTTGATCAAGCAGAAGAAAGAATCTGTGAACTGAAGACAGGTTATTTGAAAATATAGTCAGAGGGAGAAAAAAGAGTGAAAAGGAATGATGAAAGCCTACAGGATTTGTGGGATAGCATCAAGAAAACTAACATTCACATTATAGCAGTTTAAGAAGGAGAAGATAGAGAAAAAGGGTTAGAAAGATTATTTAAAGAAATATTAGGTGAAAACTTCTCAACTTTGAGATAAGATATAAATGTCTGGGTACAGGAAGTTTAAAAGTTTCCAAACAGAAATAAGACTGCACTAAGCTATATAATCAAACTGTCAAAGATCAAAGACAAAAATAAGATCCTGAAAGGAGCAAGACAAAAGAAGTGTATTATAATACATATAACAGAATTTCAGTAACGCTATCAGAGGATTTCTTGGCAGAATCCTTACAGGCCAGGATATACTCAGGGTGCTGGGGGGAAAAAAGCTGTCAACCGAGAATATTTTATGTGACGAAGTTTTGCTTCAGAAGTAAAGGAGAGATGACTTTCCCAGACAAAAGCTGAAGGAGTTCATCACCACTAGACTCACCTTACAAAAAATGCTAAAGGGAGTTCTTTAAGCTTAAAGAAAAGATGGTAATTAGTAACATGAAAATATATGAAAGTATAAAATTCACAGTCAAAGTAAGAACATTGTCAAGTTCAGAATATTCCAACACTATACTACTCATGTGTAAATCACTTATAACTTTAGTATGAAGGTTAAAAATCAAAACTATTAAAATAATTATAGCTACAATAAGTTATTAAGAGATATGCAACATAAAAAGATGTGAATTGTGACATCAAAAATATAAAATGTGTGTTGGAGGGAGTAAAAGTGTAGAGAGTGTTTTTATGTGATTGAAGTTAAGTTTTTCAGCTTAAAATATCCTGTTATAACTATAAAATGTTTTATGTAAGTGTCATGGTAACTAGAAAGCAGCAATAGCACATTAAATGGATCATTCACATGATCAAGTGGAATTTATCTCTGAGATGCAAGAATGGTTCAACATATACAAATCTATAAATGTGATACACCACATCAACAGAACAAAGGGCAAAAACCATATAACTATCTCAATAGATGCAGAAAAAGCATTTGGCAAAATTCCACATCCTTTCATGACAACTCTTAACAAATTAGGTACAGAAGGAATATACTGCAACAAAATAAAGGCCATACATACAAACCCACAGTTAACATTATATTCAATGGTGAAAAGTTAAAACCTTTTCCTCTAAGATCAGGAACAAGGTGAGAATACCCACTCTTGCCACTTCTACACAACATAGTACTGGAAGTCCTAGCCAGAGAATTAGGCAAGAAAAAGAAATAGAAGGCATCTAGATTACAAATGAAGATGTTAAGTTTGCCTATATTTGCAGAAAACATGATTTTATATGTAGAAAACCCTAAAGAATCCACCAAAAAACTGTTAGAAATAATAAATTCAGTATGGTTGCAGGATAGAAAATCAACATACAAAAATCAGTAGCATTTCTATACACTAGCAACAAACTATTTGAAAAAGAAATCAAGAAAACAATTTCATTTATAGTAGTTACAAAAAAATAAAATACTTACAAATACATTTAACCAAGGAGGTAAAAAGATCTAAACACTGAAAACTATAAAACATTAATGAAAAAAATTGAAAAAGACACAAATAAATGGAAAGATTCCATGTTCCTGGATTAGAAAAATTAATATTGTTAAATATTAATTGTTAAATACTGTTAAAATGTCTATACTACCCACAGTGATCTACAGATTAAATGTAATTCCTATCAAAATTCCAATGGCAGTTTTCAGAGAAATAGAAAAAACATAACCACAAAAGTGGAAAAAGTGGAACCATAAAAGACCCCAAATAGCCAAAGCAATCTTAACCAAAAAGAACAAAGCTAGAGGCATCACATTACCTGATTTCAAAATATATTACAAAGCTCTAGTAATGAAAACAGCAATACTAGCATAAAAACAGACACATAGACCAACAGAATATAACAGAAAGTTCAGAAATAAATTCATGTATTTACACTCAACTTATTTTTTTTCAAAGGAAAATTATGAAAAATATATTTCCTGAAGTCAAAGTTATTGCTTTT